>CM069858.1:3521200-3931200 GCA_036172795.1 Pelodytes ibericus | reverse complement strand
TTCCTTGTAACGCCCCCTTCATTGGTGCTTCTCCTGAGTGACGCCTCACTCTGATTGGATGGAAGCTTTTGGTGACGCAACCGGCAGCGTCTCCCAAACCGGATCCACTTTGCTGGAGTCAATTCCATAAACTACCTCGTAAACTGAACTACGAAAAAATGGCACCCACTGCTTCATTCGGACTCCGGGCTGGAGACACATCGACGGACAGACTGACACCCATTGCCATCCCTGCATAAAGAAACAAATATAATATTCCACGAAATATCCCTTACAGAAAATACCCTAAATATAATATAATATCCCCCAAATATCCCTTACAGAAAATACCCTAAATATAATATAATATCCCCCAAATATCCCTTACAGAAAATACCCTAAATATAATAAAATATCCCTTACAGAAAATACCCTAATTATAATATAATATCCCCCAAATATCCCTTACAGAAAATACCCTAAATATAATATAATATCCCCCAAATATCCCTTACAGAAAATATTCTAAATATAATATAATATCCCCCAAATATCCCTTACAGAAAATACCCTAAATATAATATAATATCCCCCAAATATCCCTTACAGAAAATATTCTAAATATAATATAATATCCCCCAAATATCCCTTACAGAAAATATTCTAAATATAATATAATATCCCCCAAATATCCCTTACAGAAAATACCCTAAATATAATATAATATCCCCCAAATATCCCTTACAGAAAATACTCTAAATATAATAGAATATCCCCCAAATATCCCTTACAGAAAATACCCTAAATATAATATAATATCCCCCAAATATCCCTTACAGAAAATACTCTAAATATAATAGAATATCCCCCAAATATCCCTTACAGAAAATACTCTAAATATAATAGAATATCCCCCAAATATCCCTTACAGAAAATACCCTAAATATAATATAATATCCCCCAAATATCCCTTACAGAAAATACCCTAAATATAATATAATATCCCCCAAATATCCCTTACAGAAAATACCCTAAATATAATATAATATCCCCCAAATATCCCTTACAGAAAATACCCTAAATATAATATAATATCCCCCAAATATCCCTTACAGAAAATACCCTAAATATAATATAATATCCCACGAAATATCCCTTACAGAAAATACCCTAAATATAATATAATATCCCCCAAATATCCCTTACAGAAAATACCCTAAATATAATATAATATCCCCCAAATATCCCTTACAGAAAATACTCTAAATATAATATAATATCCCCCAAATATCCCTTACAGAAAATATTCTAAATATAATATAATATCCCCCAAATATCCCTTACAGAAAATACCCTAAATATAATATAATATCCCCCAAATATCCCTTACAGAAAATACCCTAAATATAATAAAATATCCCCCAAATATCCCTTACAGAAAATATTCTAAATATAATATAATATCCCCCAAATATCCCTTACAGAAAATACCCTAAATATAATATAATATCCCCCAAATATCCCTTACAGAAAATATTCTAAATATAATATAATATCCCCCAAATATCCCTTACAGAAAATATTCTAAATATAATATAATATCCCCCAAATATCCCTTACAGAAAATATTCTAAATATAATATAATATCCCCCAAATATCCCTTACAGAAAATACCCTAAATATAATATAATATCCCCCAAATATCCCTTACAGAAAATATTCTAAATATAATATAATATCCCCCAAATATCCCTTACAGAAAATATTCTAAATATAATATAATATCCCCCAAATATCCCTTACAGAAAATATTCTAAATATAATATAATATCCCCCAAATATCCCTTACAGAAAATACCCCAAATATAATATGATTTCTCACCAAATATTTCCCACAGAAAAAAACATAAATATAATATCCTACAGAATATTCCTTACAGAGAATACCCTACATAATATAATAGCTTAGAAAATATCCCTTACAGAGAATACCCTACTTAATATAATAGCCTACAAAATATCCCTTACAGAAAATACCCTATTTTTTATGTTGGGTATATATTGTATTATATTATAGTATATTGTGTAAATATTATATTGTATTGTGTATATATTATATATATTATGGATATTTTATTATATTATATTGTATAATATATTATTATTGTATGTTGTATTATATATATTGTATTATATTGTGTATATAGGTATATATATTTTATTAAATTACATTGTATAATATATTATTATTTTATGTTGTATTATATATATAGTATTATATTGTGTATATATTGTATTATATTGTGTATATATTTTATTATATTATATTGTATAATATATTATTATTTTATGTTGTATTATATATATATTGTATTAAATTGTGTATATATATTATATTTATATATATTTTATTATATTGTGTATATATTATATATATTGTATTATATTGTCTATATATTATATTGTATTGTGTATATACCGGTATTGTATATATTTTATTATATTATATTGTATAATATATTATTATTTTATGTTGTATTATATATATTTTATTATAATGTGTATATATTAGATATATTTTATTATATTACATTGTATAATATATTATTATTTTATGTTGTATTATATATATTGTATTATTTTGTGTATGTATTATATATATTTTATTATATTATATTGTATAATATATTATTATTTTATGTTGTATTATTTATATTGTATTATATTGTGTATATATTATGTATATTTTATTATATTACATTGTATAATATATTATTATTTTATGTTGTATTATATATATTGTATTATATTGTGTATATATTATATATATTTTATTATATTACATTGTATAATATATTATTATTTTATGTTGTATTATATATATTGTATTATATTGTGTATATATTATATATTTTATTATATTACATTGAATAATATATTATTATTTTATGTTGTATTATATATATTGTATTATATTGTGTAGATATTATATATATTTTATTATATTATATTGTATAATATATTATTATTTTATTTTGTATTATATATATTGTATTATATTGTGTATATATTATATATATTTTATTATATTACATTGTATAATATATTATTATTTTATGTTGTATTATATATATTGTATTATATTGTGTATATATTATATATATTTTATTATATTACATTGAATAATATATTATTATTTTATGTTGTATTATATATATTGTATTATATTGTGTATATATTATATATATTTTATTATATTACATTGCATAATATATTTCTATTTTATGTTGTATTATATATATTGTATTATATTGTGTATATATTATATATATAATATATTATTATTTTATGTTGTATTATATATATTGTATTATATTGTGTATATATTATATATATAATATATTATTATTTTATGTTGTATTATATATATTGTATTATATTGTGTATATATTATATATATTTTATTATATTACATTGTATAATATATTATTATTTTATGTTGTATTATATATATTGTATTATATTGTGTATATATTATATATATTTTATTATATTACATTGTATAATATATTATTATTTTATGTTGTATTATATATATTGTATTATATTGTGTATATATTGTAAATGTTGTGTTGTGTTGTGTCTGACAGTCAGAAGGGGCGTGGTCTGTGTTGTTAACGAATCACGTGTTCCCCAGTACCGTTCTAACCCCGCCCACAGCAGGTCACATGTGCCCGGGCGGCTGTTCGTAGCTCAGTCTGGCTTCGGAGCTCAAGCTGAGGGAATGTGGCCCCGGGCCCCCCGCGCTGCCCTCCTGCTCCTGGCCCTCACCGTGTGGGGGCAAACGGCCCAGGGTAAGAAACTCACTGGCAGTGCAGGGGTTACTGGGGCTGATAACTGGCAGTGCAGGGGTTACTGGGGCTGATAACTGGCAGTGCAGGGGTTACTGGGGCTGATAACTGGCAGTGCAGGGGTTACTGGGGCTGATAACTGGCAGTGCAGGGGTTACTGGGGCTGATAACTGGCAGTGCAGGGGTTACTGGGGCTGATAACTGGCAGTGCAGGGGTTACTGGGGCTGATAACTGGCAGTGCAAGGGTTACTGGGGTAATAACTGGTAGTGCAATGGTTACTGGGGCTGATAACTGGCAGTGCAGGGGTTACTGGGGCTGATAACTGGCAGTGCAGGGGTTACTGGGGCTGATAACTGGCAGTGCAGGGGTTACTGGGGCTGATAACTGGCAGTGCAGGGGTTACTGGGGCTGATAACTGGCAGTGCAGGGGTTACTGGGGGTAATAACTGGTAGTGCAAGGGTTACTGTGGTAATAACTGGCAGTGCAGGGGTTACTGGGGCTGATAACTGGCAGTGCAGGGGTTACTGGGGCTGATAACTGGCAGTGCAGGGGTTACTGGGGCTGATAACTGGCAGTGCAGGGGTTACTGGGGTAATAACTGGCAGTGCAGGGGTTACTGGGGCTGATAACTGGCAGTGCAAGGGTTACTGGGGCTGATAACTGGCAGTGCAGGGGTTACTGGGGTAATAACTGGCAGTGCAGGGGTTACTGGGGTAATAACTGGCAGTGCAGGGGTTACTGGGGCTGATAACTGGCAGTGCAGGGGTTACTGGGGCTGATAACTGGCAGTGCAGCGGTTACTGGGGCTGATAACTGGCAGTGCAGGGGTTACTGGGGCTGATAACTGGCAGTGCAAGGGTTACTGGGGTAATAACTGGTAGTGCAATGGTTACTGGGGCTGATAACTGGCAGTGCAGGGGTTACTGGGGGTAATAACTGGTAGTGCAAGGGTTACTGTGGTAATAACTGGTAGTGCAGGGGTTACTGGGGGTAATAACTGGTAGTGCAAGGGTTACTGTGGTAATAACTGGTAGTGCAAGGGTTACTGTGGTAATAACTGGTAGTGCAGGGGTTACTGGGGGTAATAACTGGCAGTGCAAGAGTTACTGGGGTAATAACTGGCAGTGCAGGGGTTACTGGGGGTAATAACTGGTAGTGCAAGAGTTACTGGGGTAATAACTGGCAGTGCAGGGGTTACTGTGGTAATAACTGGCAGTGCAGGGGTTACTGTGGTAATAACTGGCAGTGCAGGGGCTACTGGGGCTAATAACTGGCAGTGCAGGGGCTACTGGGGGTAATAACTGGTAGTGCAAGAGTTACTGGGGTAATAACTGGCAGTGCAGGGGTTACTGGGGGTAATAACTGGCAGTGCAAGAGTTACTGGGGTAATAACTGGCAGTGCAGGGGTTACTGGGGGTAATAACTGGTAGTGCAAGAGTTACTGGGGTAATAACTGGCAGTGCAGGGGTTACTGGGGGTAATAACTGGCAGTGCAGGGGTAACTGGGGTAATAACTGGCAGTGCAGGGGTAACTGGGGTAATAACTGGCAGTGCAGGGGTAACTGGGGTAATAACTGGCAGTGCAGGGGTTACTGGGGTAATAACTGCCAGTGCAGTGGTTACTGGGGGTAATAATTGGCAGTGCAGGGGCTACTGGGGCTAATAACTGGCAGTGTAGGGGGTATATCCACATAGATAGTACATGGCAGGAGTAAGACGTTTATCTAGAGTGTGAGCTCTGTGGGTAACCCAGTTATCTCTACCTCTGCCCCCAGATTTAGTGGAATTTGCCCCCCTTCCCTTGTGGATGTTTAGCCCCAGCCCTTCAACTTCCCCCTTTTCACTGCAGCTTTGTGTTATTTGCCACAAAGATCACAAGTTTTCCCCCCAGGCACGGATTTTATTATCACGAGCCCCCCACGTGAATGACCCAGCTATACTATCCCTGCTAACGAGATCTTCCCTGAAATCACACTCCTCATCAGTAATATCATACCCACCCTCTGACAGCAGGCCGTGCCTGCCCTCCACCTCCAGCCCTGGCCGTGCCTGCCCTCCACCTCCAGCCCTGGCCGTGCCTGCCCTCCACCTCCAGCCCTGGCCGTGCCTGCCCTCCACCTCCAGCCCTGGCCGTGCCTGCCCTCCACCTCCAGCCCTGGCCGTGCCTGCCCTCCACCTCCAGCCCTGGCCGTGCCTGCCCTCCACCTCCAGCCCTGGCCGTGCCTGCCCTCCACCTCCAGCCCTGGCCGTGCCTGCCCTCCACCTCCAGCCCTGGCCGTGCCTGCCCTCCACCTCCAGCCCTGGCCGTGCCTGCCCTCCACCCTGGGGATTTTTGTGGTCCTTTTCTCAGATCCTCACCTAGTCTTCTGTTTTTCTTGGCTCAGATAATGAGCTCCGTGAAGGAGCCGGGAGCTATGCTGATAGCAGTGGAAGCTATTGGACAGGCCTCTTTGCCAATTTACCCCCAGAGAGAGAAGTGGAATGAAATTGGATTATAAATATATTCATCAAATGCAAAGCTGAATTCCAGTTTTACTGCTCATTTTAAACCTCTATTGACTTATTTTGCCTCCTACAACCTGCTGGATGTGAATCGTGAGGGATCCTTTAATTCACAAGCTATTACACTGATCTGACCCCAGGACCCTACTCTGTATTCAGTACACTCCACTTGCAGAAAGAGATCCCTGGAGCAGGAGACTAGTTTGTCTCTTTGGCAGGGCCAGGCATGCTATAATCCAGGTGTAATACACTTTATGGCCTTTCCATTTCATGTGGGCGCTGTTTGTGATACCCCCAGTGTTAGTGTGAGATGGGTTCTGATCTGTAGCAGTATGTACTAACGAGTATGTGTAAATGCCCTCCCTGCAATGAACCCTTGCGATGTTTCAGTACACGGTACAGTGGCATGTTGTGTGCAGAAGGGGGCGATGTGCTGCTCAGGGGCAGTTTTCTGTTGGAGAATTAGATGGGGAACCTGGAGATGTTTATCACCCCGCAGACCGTACACTTCCTCTGTTTTAAAGGCTTTCCCCTTCTTCAAGAGGAAGCATGTTGAAAATGCCAGGGGGGTGTTTGTGGAGCAGGATTCTGCCCAGACCCCGTCCATTACCTCCCCTCTTTAACCATTTCAGCCCTGTAGGGTGGGACAATCAGTCAGTCTGGCAGCGTTCAACCCTCATCTCATGCTCTGTTTTAAAGGTTTTAGAGCACTCTGCCTGGGGAACCAATGCCCCCCCTCCATATCAAATAATGCAATAGTTACTTCCATGAAATGCAAACTTAATGGACAGCTGTCAGCAAAAATGTAGTTCTGTTTAACTGAAAGATTGCTTCAAATGTGTAGGCATTTTAAATGATTTAATGAAAGAATATAAACAAAGCACCTTATTCAGTTCTCTGTGCTCTGTATAGCTCTATTAGGGGCGGACATGTTGTTTAGAATCTTTGCTCTGTATAGCACTATCAGGGGGCGGACATGTTGCTCGGAATCTTGGGTCAGATGATCATTATCCGATTCTAAACAATATGTCCGCCCCTGATAGAGCTCCATGTTGGATTTGGTAGCATTCTGTCCCCAGGAATGAATCTTTTCCGGTTGTTTTGTGCAGGCCTCCTTGAGGTTTCAATGGGGAGGTTTACAGAGCTGAGGCTGGATCCGAACGCTCCCATCGAAATCCTTCTCCGGAACATTCCCAGCAATGTGTCCTTCGTCCTCCTGCAAGTGCACACTCAGTTCCAGAACCTGACACTCTCACTCAGCACGGTACGTCCACGTGTCATTTCAAACCTCTATATGTGGCCAATCTAGGGGTACACTGACACTCCTATGATCCGACGTGGGCTCTAGGTGCTGACACATTCCCCAGGAATGCCCATCCCAAGCTTTCGAAGGAGCACTTCCACCAAGCTTAATGTCAGTATGTTGGACGTGTGTTTAATATACCGTATTTTCCGGCGTATAAGACGACTTTTTAACCCCTGAAAATCTTCTCAAAAGTTGGGGGGTCGTCTTATACGCCGGGTACTGGGATTTACTCACCTATTTTCTGCTCTGTCTCCGCTCGCGCTGTTAAGCCGGTCCGTGGCTGTGAGGGAAGCGTTGTGAGCTGTGAGGGAAGCGTTGACAGAGCAGAAAATAGGTAAGTATTGGGGATTGGGGAAGGGGGGAGGAGGGTGGCAAACTCTATATTTTAACCTAAAAGGTTAAAATATAGATGCGATTTTTTTCGGCTTATAAGACGACTTAGTTGGGGGGTCGTCTTATACGCCCAGTCGTCTTATACGCCGGAAAATACGGTATGTGAAATGCATTTTATATTGGAAATAATTTCACTGTAAATTCAATGAACTCGGTGAAAGGGAGTGCGCAGGAGGCGGGGCTAGCTCCCTCTGCAGCAGTTTCGATGCTCCCCTCTGTGAAACTACTGTTACTAGCCATTAATGTGGAATCAACCTCCTTCTCTTGAACTGGACTGTTTCAAGTGCTTGAAATGTACGGGGGTGTGCTTTCAGACAGCCCTGGGTGCTGTAATGTAACACAACAAAGGAGGGGCCCGTGGAACTAGAATTATTGCCGTTACTTACAGTTTTTAGAAGGTGGGAAGGGTTGAGGACAGATCTGGTGCTCCTCTCTGTCTGTATGAAGATGATTGTATAGCGCATGACGCATTATATTTCACGCTGATTGGAAAGCCTCCGTGCTGCTTCCTGTTATGCAAAATATATCTCCTGACTGTCCCCGGAGCGTGAATAAACCCTCTGTCTGTCTCCTTTGTGCTCGCTGGCATGGGAAATGAAGCTGCGTGTATGTGTCACACGATAAACCCCTGTGAGTTTACATTATGTTCCAGTTCCCGCGCCTGTTTTACTTCCCGCGCCTGTTTTACTTCCCGCGCCTGTTTTACTTCCCGCGCCTGTTTTATTTCCTGCGCCTGTTTTACTTCCCGCGCCTGTTTTACTTCCCGCGCCTGTTTTACTTCCCGCGCCTGTTTTATTTCCCGCGCCTGTTTTACTTCCCGCGCCTGTTTTACTTCCCGCGCCTGTTTTACTTCCCGCGCCTGTTTTACTTCCCGCGCCTGTTTTACTTCCCGCGCCTGTTTTACTTCCCGCGCCTGTTTTACTTCCCGCGCCTGTTTGTTTTACTTCCCGCGCCTGTTTGTTTTACTTTCTACGCATGTTCGCTGCCTGGTGCCCGATTTAATTCCCGTCTCCTGCTCCCTTTCCAGTCCTTACATTCACCCCCCTGGCCTTGCCAAAACTATATATGATTTACACAAAATAGTGCTTTCCATATATAGGTGAAGATTAGTGATGGGAGTTCCATTATATATGGAAAGCACTATTTGTTACAGGGAAGTGCACCATTTAAAAACAGTAGTGCTTGGTGTATTGGTTACCTATAGGTGCCGTTTATATTTTTATTTGAGATGATTTGAAGGTGGGGCTTATTGGGCCCATATACAGATGCTGTACAAAAAGTACCTCCCCGTATTTGTCCCGTGTGGTAACAAGAGCCACACTGCTTAAATAGGTCTGTAGGGTTAAAGGCTTTCGAGTCTGTATATAAAACGTCTGCTGTGTTTATATCACCAGTAGAAGAATTTATATTTATTACAGTAATAATTAGTAGAAGACCTCAGGGATGCAAGGTGGGTAAGTGATTATTACCCCACCAAATCCCAGGAGTCGCAGCCCAGAGAGTTTGTTTTCAGGGTCGGATCTTCTGTAATGATTGTGTATATTATAAGGAATCGGCCCTGCTGTGGCCCCCGATCCCCGTTACATTCATACTTGCCCTGTAGTGTCTGATACCCCTGGGGTTATATTAGATTTCTGGGGCAACATTCTAAGTCATGCAGTCTCAATGGGAACCAAACATTCCCAGCATGTCTCTTTACCCCCCTTCCAGTCTTGTTTATTTAATGATTGTTTATTGTCTGACAAATTTGCTAATTACTGTACTTGCTGGATGGTCCAAATCAAACACAGAGTATACAGCACAGGAGACAAACCCTTGTATTTACCCTGCATGCACAATAGGATACAGTGTGACAAAGGGGAGCAGTCTTTTTGTTTGGCTCGGAGATGAGGGACATTCTTGATGACTTCTCTGTGGAAATCTCGGTGCTTATTATTCAACATTCGGAAAGAACCTTTCATTTGGGGAGAATTGTCTTTTGTGGTTCTGTTTGATGGTGTGAGTACCACGGATAAGGCCACGTGGCTAGTTCCGGGGGGTTGGTTTGTGGGATGTGTCTAGGTGGAATAAGCCTCTCTATCCGGTGAGTTCACATTACTGGTCTCGTAGTTTATTGATTTAATTAATTAATAATCCCCGCTGTCAACTTCCAGACGCTGAACAAAACTGACTCCGAGACCGGCCCTGACACTGGGTTACTGAGTATCCTCAGCCCTGACCAGACAGACTGCAAGTGGTACCTGGAGTCCACCAATGTCCTACTGGCTTCTGCGGTCACTGTCCCATACAGTGAGAAAGGTAACTGCGTCCCACGCGTGGACAGGTAACATGGGAAACAAACACGTGAATATTGATTTCTGGGAATTAGGCCCCAAATCCTGGGCGCTGGGTTATGGAGTATCGAAAACACCCGGAAATGAACTGGTTTCTCACATGTTACATTGTTTTCCTTCTTTTCCCCCAGATCCGGTCCCCGGAGCTTGTAACATGGAGTTTGATTTGGAGATTTACCCGGATCTACATTTAGAGTATAATTTGTATGAAACGGTCATACAATTTGCTCCGGCCAATCTGGGTTACTCCAGGTAGGGTGAAGCGTGGCATCGAGAGATAGAAAGGGCTTTATCTGCTGTAAATGTCATTACAAATAGATATATTATCTCCTGGGTCTGACCCACGCAGCTTGCAGATATATAGATACTATGCTCACTTGGCAATTAATCCAGTGTTTTATTAATTAAGGAAATCGAGACAGTGTCGTTGGCCATGTAATCAGTTTGGGCTGGGTGACTTATTATTATTATTATTATTATTATTATTATTAAAGGTTTTTTTTGGAGTTAAATTCCTGTCTGTGTGGTAGATAAGTCTGTCAGACATTATCCAGTGTAAGGTTTTGCAGTTATTCCCTAGGTCAGTAGCACTTATTTAGCCTGGTCTGGTCGGCTCTCTGGGCCAGTGTAGAGAGAGAAACTTGTTTTCAGAGCAGTGGGGGCTTTAACTAGGCCCCCTTTGTTCAGATCCTGACCAGGCCAGCAGGGAGAATGTGTGCCAGCTTCCAGACCAGCTCTGCCTCAGCTCTGAGGCAGAGCCGAGAGTGAAGCCATGTGTTTGGTTGTTTACTTTGGAGAATGGACACATGTTTTAACCCTTGCTTTCTCTAAGAAAACTAGTGTAACAGAAAGTAATTGTCGTTTAAGCAGCTTTACATTTTTTTCAGTTCTCTGGGGTCTCCAGGTCTCATAATGTTAAGTCCTTTGTCTCTGTAACGCAGGGGGTCCGCAGCCCCGCCGTGTGATTTGGGGACAGGGCAGAACACAAGATGGCGGCTGCAGTACGACATCTATCAGTACTTCCTTCCCGAAAACAACCTGAATGATTCCACGCTGCTGGCGCACCTGCGAAAAATGTCTATGGTCCAGCAAGTGATGGAGAATGGCGCTAAGGTGGGATTTCTAAAAGGCAACATTTGATCACCTAACTTGCAATTAATTGAAAGATTGGATCAAGTGTTGTTTAGAATTTTTGCTCTGTATAGCTCTATCAGGGGGCGGACATGTTTAGAATCTTTGCTCTGTATAGCTCTATCAGGGGTGGACATGTTGTTTAGAATCTTTGCTCTGTATAGCTCTATCAGGGGGCGGACATGTTGTTTAGAATCTTTGCTCTGTATAGCTCTATCAGGGGACGGACATGTTGTTTGGAATCTTTGCTCTGTATAGCTCTATCATGGGGTGGACATGTTGTTTAGAATATTTGCTCTGTATAGCTCTATCAGGGGGCAGACATGTTGGTTAGAATCTTTGCTCTGTATAGCTCTATCAGGGGGCGGACATGTTGTTTGGAATCTTTGCTCTGTATAGCTCTATCAGGGGACGGACATGTTGTTTAGAATCTTTGCTCTGTATAGCTCTATCAGGGGCAGACATGTTTAGAATCTTCTAATTCATCCGGGGCGCCAGGAGGTGGGGCTTCAGAGGTCAAGGATCAGTAATACCTCAGCGTAGCGTTGTCACTCAAACTTACTGTGCAGTATTCGTTCTCCCATGTACCGGACACGGGATGGTGTGATGAGGATATGCACTGGAAGCTGAAATCACACACGTTTAGACTCACACGCCCCTGCCTTAACATGTAACATATCAGGGGCGTGGCCAATAAAAAATGAAATTCTGCTTGATCAGTCTGGCCTCAAACGAGAGCCAAACGTTTCCTTAAAAATCCATCGTTTGTAAATTCTACTAAATGAGAGAGAAACGGCCGGGTAATCAGATCCCCCAACAAGCAAACAGATCCCCCAACAAGCTCTGGTCCTTAAGGGGTTAAAGATGGTGACATAATGCATAAAGTGACGTGGGCTTGGCTCGCAGGCTTGCAATCCACAGGATATTGCTGTAAATGGCATGTTCGCTAATGACTGGTCATCTCTTTGCAGGTGGCTACCCTGACATCAAGCGACCGGCCGGCTGTGTCCTTCTCGTCCATTCCCGGGGAAGGTGTAATTTACAGTGTGCTGGTGCGTGATCCCCTGCTGAACACGTCTGCAACATACGTCCCCGTGCACACATACGCCTGTAACTTCACCGCCACCGTGGATAACTGCTACACTCTCAGTAAGGAGCTCTGTGCGGAGCTTAATCCACACACTGGAACGGCTCCGCTGTGTTATAAGGACACTGTTTTCTCGCTCGCCTCCTCCCCCCCCTCCCACCTCTCGCCACGCCCCCCTCCTCGCTGTCTCTTAAGCCCCCCCTCCTCGCTGTCTCTCACGCCCCCCCCTCCTCGCTGTCTCTCACGCCCCCCCCTCCTCGCTGTCTCTCACGCCCCCCCCTCCTCGCTGTCTCTCACGCCCCCCCCTCCTCGCGGTCTCTCACGCCCCCCCCTCCTCGCTGTCTCTCACGCCCCCCCCTCCTCGCTGTCTCTCACGCCCCCCCCCCCTCCTCGCTGTCTCTCACGCCCCCCCTCCTCGCTGTCTCTCACGCCCCCCCTCCTCGCTGTCTCTCACGCCCCCCCTCCTCGCTGTCTCTCACGCCCCCCCTCCTCGCTGTCTCTCACGCCCCCCCCCTCCTCGCTGTCTCTCACGCCCCCCCTCCTCGCTGTCTCTCACGCCCCCCCTCCTCGCTGTCTCTCACGCCCCCCCTCCTCGCTGTCTCTCACGCCCCCCCCTCCTCGCTGTCTCTCACGCCCCCCCCTCCTCGCTGTCTCTCACGCCCCCCCCTCCTCGCTGTCTCTCACGCCCCCCCTCCTCGCTGTCTCTCACGCCCCCCCTCCTCGCTGTCTCTCACGCCCCCCCTCCTCGCTGTCTCTCACGCCCCCCCCCCTCCTCGCTGTCTCTCACGCCCCCCCCTCCTCGCTGTCTCTCACGCCCCCCCCTCCTCGCTGTCTCTCACGCCCCCCCCTCCTCGCTGTCTCTCACGCCCCCCCTCCTCGCTGTCTCTCACGCCCCCCCTCCTCGCTGTCTCTCACGCCCCCCCCCTCCTCGCTGTCTCTCACGCCCCCCCCCTCCTCGCTGTCTCTCACGCCCCCCCCTCCTCGCTGTCTCTCACGCCCCCCCCTCCTCGCTGTCTCTCACGCCCCCCCCTCCTCGCTGTCTCTCACGCCCCCCCCTCCTCGCTGTCTCTCACGCCCCCCCTCCTCGCTGTCTCTCACGCCCCCCCCTCCTCGCTGTCTCTCACGCCCCCCCCTCCTCGCTGTCTCTCACGCCCCCCCCTCCTCGCTGTCTCTCACGCCCCCCCCCCCCTCGCTTGTGGTCTTCGTCCCCCCCCCCCCCCCTCGCTTGTGGTCTTCGTCCCCCCCCCCCCCCCCCCGCTTGTGGTCTTCGTCCGTCGTCGTCCCCCGCTTGTGGTCATCGCCCCCCCCCCCCCCTGCTTGTGGTCTTCGTCCGTCCCCCCCATGCTCAGACCTGTGTTGTTTCTTTATCAGGGAGAGTTTCCACCAAAGTATTGTTCACGGTCTGTGGTTTGATCGGCCTCTTCATTTGTTTCTTTGGACACCGGTATCTGAAGACCGGTAAGTGTATTCATGATCTGTGTGATTGACATTGTATGATGCAGTCTGTGCTCAGTGCTGACACCCAGTGGCTGGCACAGGCATCACGTTTTTATTATAACTTCATTCATTTGGCTAATGTTTTACCTATTGCAGAACTCTTATTCATGGGATTCATTATCTCGGGGTTCCTGATGTTCATTCTCCTGACCAGAGTGTCCCCCCTGGATTATAATGGTACGTTAATTTCCTTTCTTTACCCACCAGCTGTGAGACTAGTGGTTGCTTGGGAGGGATTCACTTGGTGAGCTGTTGCTTTATTCATGAAGGGGGAATTGCAAACTTCAGGCCAAAGTAGCCGAGTTGGAAAAATCCACCAATTCAGTTGTACTTGAAACTCTGCTGCTTTGGCCTTCATTTTGCATTTCCCTTTTGTTTATGTGAAATGCTCAGTGTTTTGTTCTCGTCCTGTAAGAATCAATTTCCCCAGTTGATGGCGGAGATGGCGTTTTCTCTTTTTCCCTGCAGTGCGTCTGTTTGTGACGGCGGTGACTGGGATAGGCGGAGGGCTGCTGCTGGTGGCGTTTTGGTGGCGTTGTGGGTGTGTCCATATCTGTATGCTGCTTGTGGGGCTCGTGTTCGGATTCCTAGTGGCCTCCGTCATTTTCTTTACTCCAATAGGTGAGAGAAGAAGAGGATCTGTGACACATGGAAAATACAAATCAATCCGGGCTTAATATAAAGGAGATAAAAACCTCACCGTGACATCATTAATAGGGCTTTAACCTGTGGGCCCTGTGTGCCGGTCGTGGGCCCTGTGTGCCGGCCGTGGGCCCTGTGCCATGGATTCTACCAGTGTCTCAAAGACCCACATGTTACATCAATCCCACTCCTTTGTAAACCAGGTCAGGCTGAGTTATAGACGTGACACTAAGCATGCTGGGATATTGTTCCCGTATTACATATAATTGAACAGTTTACCATAAACCTTACAGGGACTCTGTCACCTAAACACTGCTCATATTGTGATATAACTTGACCGTATACATTGTGTTGGCAGCAAATGTATAAACAAAAGAGAAATATGTGGATTAACCCCTTCGTGACGCATGGTGTTTGCGTCCCAAACGACGCAAGCACCAAAACGCCACGATTTGTTCCTGGCCACCGATCACTAGGTGATGTGTAGCCAGGAACACTCTGGCAGAGACCCGATCAGGGTCTTAATAGACCCTGTGGGTCCCTGCCAAAAAATGGCGAGACCTCCGGACGTCACGTGTGACATCACAGGGGCGTACCCGGAAGTTCGGGCACAGCGCGATTTAGAAAAATGTAGCCGGTGCTCGCTTTGAGTACCGGCTACATTTCCCCTGTCAGACTGACAGGTGGGATCCCGCTGTAAGTGCCTGCAGCGGGATCCGAAAACAGCTCATCGTGGGGAGCCGCGATGAGCTGTTTAGTACAGGACGTACTATGCCGTCCTAACGACTTTCACTTAAAGTCAGAGCAGCATAGTACGTCCTAACGTCAGGAAGGGGTTAAATGTGTCTGTCTCCTGCTTATGACATCACCTGTGACTTGATACGCAAACTACCAGGCTTTCCCATTTGAAAATGACTGATATAATAAAAATAATCATTCTCTGTCTGTCTCTTCGATGGGTCAGCAAGTCTGTGACTGTCTACCTGAAAGGGGCTAAAAGGCCTGCCAGAGACCACCATGTAAAGTGAGCTGACCAGAGGGAAAGCCAGGGGGTCTCTGTATTCACACCTGTGCGCATGTATAACTTCATTAATCATCCTCTCTCGTCTCACAGGGGAATATGGAGAATTCCGGAGTAACACAGTGTTTTGGCTGACGTTCTGTGCGATAATGATGGGATGTGTGTTACTAATCGCTCTTCCCAAACACGTAAGTTTGTGTCCAGGAGGGCGGTATGGGGGGGGGGGGGATGTCGGTTGTAGGGTGGGGGATGCATGCACAAGTCACTCTGTCCCCTAAACGTGGCTTCTACTGTGACTGTGGAGAGTTAGAAATGATGACAAAATAATCTATACATTGTGTAAATACATAAACTTAGAGAAGAGCGTTTTACATGTGTCTGCAGAGTCTCATGCTTATGACATCACCTGTGACTTGATATGCAAATGACAATTTTTCAATGGTAAGTGTGTAATATCAGGCCACAGGTGATGACATACATATATATATATATATATATATATATAATATATATATATATATATATATATATATAAAGGTGACTGCGCCCCTGTAATACGAACACATGATGAATTGAGTCTTGTGTAAGACGTTTCCTGTTGCAGACGGATTTCCATTTCGGCCGTGATAATTCTACGGGACGCTCTAGGGGATAACGACGCAGTGATTGTCAGTCTCTCGCATTACGTGACTGCGCCGGCTCTGTAGCGCTTGGCGGTTTCTGTGCTAACACGCTCGTTCCCTCTCTTCCAGCTGAATATACTGAGCTGCGCTGTGCTGGGCTCATACACCGTGATCTTGGCCATAGACAGCTATCTGTACACCAGTCTCTCCTACATCACATTGAACATCCTCAAGAGGGCGCTAAACAAGGATTTCAGCATGGCGTACACCAGCGTGCCTTTCCAGACAAACGGTAAAGTGAAAACACTTTTTAGGCGGGCACTAATAAATAACATGGTTGCTCCTCCTCTTAAAGGAACATGCAACTTAAACACTGTAGAAAATACAAAATATGAAAAATGATCTGTTCATTGTTTTAATAGAATTATAGTAAATGTATAAAATAAGAGAAATATGTTTTAATTCTGGCAGTGGCGTCTCCTTATGACATCAGCTTTGGCTTCATATGCAAACTACACATTTCCTATTAAAAAAATATTACATTTGCATATCATGCCACAGGTGTATAGGTGACAGTGTCGCAGTACAAGCAGTGTATAGGTCCCTTTTTATAATCAGCTCCCTATAATTCTGTTTTATTCATCCCATCTGGGACCCCGTTAGCTGTCTTGAGTGGGCTGAGTGCTTCCTTCAGGATACTGCCCTCCTGATACTAAACTTCTAGGAGGGTAGTGGACGCATGGAATAGTCTTCCAGTAGAAGTGGTAGCGGTTAGCACAGTGAAGGAGTTTAAGCATGCGTGGGATAGGTATAAGGCTATCCTAGATATAAGATAAGGCCAGGGACTAATGAAAGTATTACTTTACTGAGAGGGTAGTGGATGTATGGAATAGTCTTCCAGTAGAAGTGGTAGAGGTTAATACAGTGAAGGAGTTTAAGCATGCATGGGATAGGTATAAGGCTATCCTATATATAAGATAAGGCCAGGGACTAATGAAAGTATTACATTACTGAGAGGGTAGTGGATGTATGGAATAGTCTTCCAGTAGAAGTGGTAGAGGTTAATACAGTGAAGGAGTTTAAGCATGCATGGGATAGGTATAAGGCAATCCTAGATATAAGATAAGGTCAGGGACTAATGAAAGTATTAAATTACTGAGAGGGTAGTGGATGTATGGAATAGTCTTCCAGTAGAAGTGGTAGAGGTTAACACAGTGAAGGAGTTTAAGCATGCATGGGATAGGTATAAGGCTATCCTAGATATAAGATAAGGCCAGGGACTAATGAAAGTATTACTTTACTGAGAGGGTAGTGGATGCATGGAATAGTCTTCCAGTAGAAGTGGTAGAGGTTAATACAGTGAAGGAGTTTAAGCATGCATGGGATAGGTATAAGGCTATCCTAGATATAAGATAAGGCCAGTGACTAATGAAAGTATTACATTACTGAGAGGGTAGTGGATGTATAGAATAGTCTTCCAGTAGAAGTGGTAGAAGTTAATACAGTGAAGGAGTTTAAGCATGCATGGGATAGGTATAAGGCTATCCTAGATATAAGATAAGGTCAGGGACTAATGAAAGTATTACATTACTGAGAGGGTAGTGGATGGATGGAATAGTCTTCCAGTAGAAGTGGTAGAGGTTAATACAGTGAAGGAGTTTAAGCATGCATGGGATAGGTATAAGGCTATCCTAGATATAAGATAAGGCCAGGGACTAATGAAAGTATTACTTTACTGAGAGGGTAGTGGATGTATGGAATAGTCTTCCAGTAGAAGTGGTAGAGGTTAATACAGTGAAGGAGTTTAAGCATGCGTGGGATAGGTATAAGGCTATCCTAGATATACGATAAGGCCAGGGACTAATGAAAGTATTATATTACTGAGAGGGTAGTGGATGTATGGAATAGTCTTCCAGTAGAAGTGGTAGAGGTTAATACAGTGAAGGAGTTTAAGCATGCATGGGATAGGTATAAGGCTATCCTAGATATAAGATAAGGCCAGGGACTAATGAAAGTATTACATTACTGAGAGGGTAGTGGATGCATGGAATAGTCTTCCAGTAGAAGTGGTAGAGGTTAATACAGTGAAGCAGTTTAAGCATGCATGGGATAGGTATAAGGCTATCCTAGATATAAGATAAGGCCAGGGACTAATGATTGAGGATTGTTTATGGCAGACTGGCTCAGTGGATGTACTGAGTGTTTCTAATGGTTCTTACTATTGCTGTGTAGTTACCAGTAATATTACTGCTCTGGGTCCTGGTTTCAGTCCATTTCTTTACTTTCAGATTAATAAAACCAGTTCCCATTTCCCTGCAGATTACATTATCATCGCCGTGTGGCTGGTCCTGATCGTCACCGGCCTCATCACTCAGTTAGTGTGCGAGCGGGGGCGTCCTGCCTTCCCACCCACACCCTATATCATCTGGAAACGGGAGAGAGAACGACGGAAGACCAATGTGTTGGATCCCAGTTACCACTTACCACCGCTCAAGGAGAGGCTGCTGCTGCGTCTAGCCAAGTTTAGAGACCTATTCCACAGGGAGCAGCCCACGGGGGAGAGGACCCCTTTACTTCTGTAACCACAGGACCACCAGAGACTTTAATTTAAGGAAGGAGGCAGGAGCCTTGAGATGTGTCGTCTGCCAAGTCTTTCCAAGGAGATAGAGTGCGTCTCCCCAAGAGATGCTGCCTATAACCTGAGAATGCACAGCGAGAGCCAGAACTGCAGTCCTTGCTGGGAGCGGCTTCCCAGCAGAGTAGAGAGCACACGGATTTCACCAGCGTGACATCCAATGAAAGCCTATTGATACATTCCTTACCAGTGTGACCTTACAGGGGCATGTACAAGGGATCTGTCCCTAAACAGTGTAAATGTTTCTGTGACATGTAGAGAATAAACATGATCTATACATTGTGTTAGCTGAATTACAAGCAAATGTGTACATTAAAGGACAGCTGACATCAAAAATAAAGTTCGGTGTAATTGGAACAAGTGCTGGCAGTTTATATAGAAATGATTTAATGAATTAATATATAAATAAAGCATCCCTTTTCCTCTGTATAGCTCTATCAGGAGGCAGACGTTGGGTAAGGTGAAGGAAGATCTGACCCAAGAATCTAAACAACATGTCCAGCCCCTGATAGAGCTATACAGAGCAAAGATTCTAAACAACATGTCCCCCTCCTGATAGAGCTATACAGTGCAAAGATTCTAAACAACATATCCGCACCCTGATAGAGCTATACAGTGCAAAGATTCTAAACAACATATCCGCACCCTGATAGAGCTATACAGAGCAAAGATTCTAAACAACATGTCCGCCCCGATAGAGCTATACAGAGCAAAGATTCTAAACAACATGTCCGCCCCCTGATAGAGCTATACAGAGCAAAGATTCTAAACAACATGTCCCCCTCCTGATAGAGCTATACAGTGCAAAGATTCTAAACATGTCCAGCCCCTGATAGAGCTATACAGTGCAAAGATTCTAAACAACATGCCCACCCCCTGATAGAGCTATACAGTGCAAAGATTCTAAACAACATATCTGCACCCTGATAGAGCTATACAGAGCAAAGATTCTAACCAACATGTCCTCCCCTGATAGAGCTATACAGAGCAAAGATTCTAAACAACATGTCCTCCCCTGATAAATCTATAGATGGACTCAATTAAGTACTTTATTTGTATTCTCTCATTTCTTTATAAACTGCCTTCACTTGCTCCAATCTTTCAATAAACAGAACTTCATTGTTTTGCTGCCAGTTGACCTTTAACAGAAATATGTTTTACATGTGTCTGGCGTGTCTTCTGCTTATAATCTTGTGCCTTCATGTAAAAATTACACTTTTCCCATTGAAATTTTGCATATCAAGCCGCATGTGCTGACATTAAGCAGATGTCACATATACTTCTGCTGACACAATGTTTAGATCTTTATATTCTCTACATTCCCAGTCTACGCCGTGGGGTGTCAGAATGTATAGTAGTAATGTGTTGCTGGAGTCGTCACATCTGCCCCAGAGATGGGACATGCTACTCACTTGCACACGCGTCTTAAAGCATCTTTGTCTCAGGCGCCTAGCCCACTCCTTGCTATACGGAGCTGTAATGATGCTAATATAGCTCACATATAATATCTCAGGAGATTTACTGATCGTACAGCGGAGATCCCTGCCAAGGGGGCATCAGCACGGAGTCCATGAAATGCGTTGGGTCACACTTTATACAAACCTGGGATCAGAGAGATGTTTCCTAATGAACCCTGACTCCTGTGCAATGGAGACGAGTAATGTTAACGCACAACTGTCAGCGAGATTGTATGATGACATCACCGCGTGGCCTGATATGCAAATTAACCATGACCAGTCTGACACGTGCCATTTCCAGTTATAACCTATTCCAACCTCTGTTTTGATTCATGAAACTCGAACACAATGTTAAAATCCTGTACTGACCTCACAGGATTATTTGCTGCCCTAATCTGTAGTAGTAGTGACAGGTCTCCATCTCTCAGGGTGGAAAGTACTGATGGTAATTATAACCACTATCTTGCCACAGGAATCGTGGATTTGCCTTGTGATATGCACTGTGAGAGAGAGAGTTTTCCATTCTATCATTTGAGAGTAAAATTAACTTTGCAGAAGTCCAGTGTGTTTCTTATTGTGTCCATCACTCTGACATTAATGTATCCACATAAAACTGATGGATTAAAAGATGACAGATCTGAGGTCTCACAGGGGCAAAGGTCCACTTTCCCCAGGATTCATATCTGTGAAATGCAGTTATTCTTACTTTAAATCAAGTTACACGTCTCATTTTCCATTGAGTGAGAGAGAGTGCACAGCAAGCACACGTACTATCTGCAGGGGATTATCCTCTGACAAAATCCCATCAGGAACGGCAGAAAAAAAATACAGTATGTAAAAGACTGTGCCACGTGCAGGCATTCTACATGGACAGGTTTTACTAAAAGAATACAAATACAATCACTTATTGAGCCCTCTCTGCCTCATATAGCTATCAGGGGGCAGATATGTTGGGTCAGATCTTCCTTCATCTGACTTAAGATTCTAAACAACATGTCCACCCCTGATAGAGCTATACAGAGCAAAGATTCTAAACAACATGCCCGAGCCCTGATAGAGCTATACAGTCAAAGATTCTAAACAACATGTCCTCCCCCTGATAGAGCTATACAGAGCAAAGATTCTAAACAACATGCCCGCGCCCTGATAGAGCTATACAGAGCAAAGATTCTAAACAACATGTCCTCCCCCTGATAGAGCTATACAGAGCAAAGATTCTAAACAACATGCCCGCGCCCTGATAGAGCTATACAGAGCAAAGATTCTAAACAACATGTCCGCCCCCTGATAGAGCTATACAGAGCAAAGATTCTAAACAACATGTCTGCCCTCTGATAGAGCTATACAGAGCAAAGATTCTAAACAACATGTCCTCCCCTGATAGAGCTATACAGAGCAAAGATTCTAAACAACGTCTGCCCTCTGATAGAGCTATACAGAGCAAAGATTCTAAACAACATGTCCACCCCTGATAGAGCTATACAGAGCAAAGATTCTAAACAACATGCCCGCGCCCTGATAGAGCTATACAGAGCAAAGATTCTAAACAACATGTCCTCCCCTGATAGAGCTATACAGAGCAAAGATTCTAAACAACATGTCCGCCCCCTGATAGAGCTATACAAAGCAAAGATTCTAAACAATATGTCCACCCCTGATAGAGCTATACAGAGCAAAGATTCTAAACAACATGTCCTCCCCCTGATAGAGCTATACAGAGCAAAGATTCTAAACACGTCCTTCCCCATAATAAGGTACTTTATTTGTATTCTTGACCCCTGACGAAGCAGGTAGTGAAACGCGCGTCGGGCGTGTTATACTGCTCTTGGTGCCAGTAGCCTCTCTAACTCATCATGTTGATCTAGCTTAATTTAAATATATATAACATCGTTATTATTATTATTATTTTCACTCTTGGAGTGGTGCTTTGTTTTCTCCTGCGCTCTGTGGAGCCGGCTAACTCTGTGTTGACCCTGTCTGTTCCCATAGTTGCTCCTAAACTCACTTTAAACTGCCTATCAGCTTGCTGCATAACTACAACAGGAGAACCAGAGGTCCAGTTCTATTGAGCAACAACTCTGGAGCGACATAGTGGTCTCCATGCACATATTTCTTCTGTGCAAAACCATCTCTGTTTGTCCCACACAGAATCCTCTCCTTGGACATAGACTACCCTGCTGGGATACTTTACTACTATCCATAGCACTGGGTACCTGTTGTACTGCCTCCTCCAAGCAAAATTAGGGTTTATACTACACTCTAGAGTGCTAGCTTTTCAGCTTACCAGTATATACCTAGCCCACTCCTATCCTAAATACTTTATCCTGAGCTATTTCATTTGTTATATTATATATATATATATATCTCTGGCTACTACCTACCCTGGCACCTTGGAGCAGTTCAGTTTTTTTTACTATATTTGTGTTTTATATGTGTTCCCTCTTTTCAATACTACAGTACCTTGGGATCATTCCCTCAATTTTTGGTTACTAAACAGTATATATCTCTATAGATTATATATGGCATTAGAGACACATGAGTCTTCCATGTAATATTATGTTGTATGTGTTGTGTATGTTTCACCAATAGGTGGGGATATACCACCTTAGATAGAATCTGTATTCTATCTGTTTTACATTTTATAATAAAACTGGTAGATGTCTACCCATTTTAGCTCTATCCTTAGTGGCATCTTTTTGTTATAGTTATCACTATCACCCCAGTGACTTTATTGTATTTTCAGTTTAGTTCTTTTTACTTTATTTGTATTCTTTTTGTTGCCAAATGTTGTCCTTTATAGTCATTCATGTTAAGTTGTACATTCTGTGTTAATAGCTTTAGAAATCAGGTTTATTGTGTAGTTTCATGGTTACTGACTGATCACAACACAAGCTCACGCGTGGAGGAAGGGTGGGGAATGTAACGCTCGCTTCAGTATCAGTCTGACGGTAACTTAATAACGGGATCATTAAATGGAATTATCTTTAACACAAGGTTATATGCTGAGTAACCTTTCACTCGAGGTTTGAGAGACCCCGTAGAGAACGGTCAGTGCGTTTCAGACATCATAAAATCTTGTCCATCACACAGCTAACACTTTGTAACTGACACTGTCACCGTCTGTGGAAAACCAATTCCTTTACCACAAGAGTTTCATTCTCTCCTCTCACTAAATGCTTTATAACTCGTAATGCGAAACAATAGCACAAAGTAACAGGTCAATTAAATGGACAAGAATTAATATTCTTTCATTAAAGCATTTCTATTTAAATGTCTACCCTCGATTAAACCTGTCAATGAAACAGAATTAGATTTTTTGGTAGACAGATTTCTGAAGCTCCCCTCTCCGTTCAACTACAAATTACACAAAATGTTACTAAATAAGATCAGTCCATCAACTCTTCCTTTTCTACCAAACACTGCATGTAAAGTTTGTCTCACCTGTTGGAACAATCCTGACTCTCTCTCCGAACATCTCTTCTTTGTGTTACATTAAGCTGGACAGAGACCGATTGGCTAATGACAGCAGTTTCTCAGGAGATGCCCGCCTCCTGCGAGCTCTCCCCCTGCGTGCTCTGCCCGTGCCCCCTGCGAGCTCTCCCACTGCCCGTGCCCCCGCCTCCTGCGTGCTATCCCTGCCCATGCCCCCACCTCCTGCGTGCTCTCCCCCTGCGTGCACTGCCCCCGCCACCTGCGTGCTCTGCCCGTGCCCCCTGCGAGCTCTCCCACTGCCCGTGCCCCCGCCTCCTGCGTGCTATCCCTGCCCATGCCCCCACCTCCTGCGTGCTCTCCCCCTGCGTGCACTGCCCCCGCCACCTGCGTGCTCTGCCCGTGCCCCCTGCGAGCTCTCCCACTGCCCGTGCCCCCTGCGTGCTCTGCCCGTGCCCCCTGCGAGCTCTCCCACTGCCCGTGCCCCCGCCTCCTGCGAGCTCTCCCACTGCCCGTGCCCCCTGCGTGCTCTGCCCGTGCCCCCTGCGAGCTCTCCCACTGCCCGTGCCCCCTGCGTGCTCTGCCCGTGCCCCCTGCGAGCTCTCCCACTGCCCGTGCCCCCGCCTCCTGCGTGCTATCCCTGCCCATGCCCCCCCCCTGCGTGCACTGCCCCCGCCACCTGCGAGCTCTCCCACTGCCCGTGCCCCCGCCTCCTGCGAGCTCTCCCACTGCCCGTGCCCCCGCCTCCTGCGTGCTCTCCCACTGCCCGTGCCCCCGCCTCCTGCGTGCTATCCCTGCCCATGCCCCCACCTCCTGCGAGCTCTCCCACTGCCCGTGCCCCCACCTCCTGCGAGCTCTCCCACTGCCCGTGCCCCCGCCTCCTGCGTGCTCTCCCACTGCCCGTGCCCCCGCCTCCTGCGTGCTATCCCTGCCCATGCCCCCACCTCCTGCATGCTCTCCCCCTGCGTGCACTGCCCCCGCCACCTGCGTGCTCTGCCCGTGCCCCCTGAGAGCTCTCCCACTGCCCGTGCCCCCGCCTCCTGCGTGCTCTCCCACTGCCCGTGCCCCCGCCTCCTGCGTGCTATCCCTGCCCATGCCCCCACCTCCTGCGAGCTCTCCCACTGCCCGTGCCCCCGCCTCCTGCGAGCTCTCCCACTGCCCATGCCCTCGCCTCCTGCGAGCTCTCCCACTGCCCGTGCCCCCGCCTCCTGCGTGCTATCCCTGCCCATGCCCCCACCTCCTGCGAGCTCTCCCACTGCCCGTGCCCCCGCCTCCTGCGAGCTCTCCTATTGCCCGTGCCCCGCCTCCTGCGAGCTCTCCCACTGCCCGTGCCCCCGCCTCCTGCGAGCTCTCCCACTGCCCGTGCCCCCGCCTCCTGCGAGCTCTCCTATTGCCCGTGCCCCCGCCTCCTGCGAGCTCTCCCTGTGCCCCCACCTCCTGCGAGCTCTCCCACTGCCCGTGCCCCCGCCTCCTGCGAGCTCTCCTATTGCCCGTGCCCCGCCTCCTGCGAGCTCTCCCTGTGCCCCCACCTCCTGCGAGCTCTCCCACTGCCCGTGCCCCCGCCTCCTGCGAGCTCTCCCACTGCCCGTGCCCCCGCCTCCTGCGAGCTCTCCCACTGCCCGTGCCCCCGCCTCCTGCGTGCTATCCCTGCCCATGCCGCCTCCCCAACCCACACAGATATCTCTGAATAATTTTTTTTTTTTTTTAAACCTCCAGTGGAAATTATTTTCAATGTACAAGAGCCGTAGAGCTATGTAAGGATACATCGTGCTTAGGTGGAACCAAACCTTAAAATGAGAACTCTATAATGAAGGTGACGTTACAAGACCAGATATTAAAACTCAAGATAAAATAATGATCTTATCTCAGGAGAAGTAAGAAAATTAATTCTCCCAGCAAAAAAAAAACAAATAATTCAAACTGAATCACCTTATTTTATTGAACCAACAGACTGATTTCTCTGTACAGTTAAGACTGATCCTCAGTAATAAGCAGACTGTGTAATATTCACCAGCACAGACCAACACAATCGCACCGTACAATAACGCAGAATAATATATTAAATAATCAGAGAGTGCGCCAAGGAATATTCACAAGATTTCACAGATATTTCTTTAAAAAAATAGCACTTTGGGGATAAATTCTTATTGTAGTTGTGCAGTCCACTAGATCTTCTGCACCACCCTGTCTGATGTCAGTCACCGTACCGTCTACTGTACAAAGGGCAGGGGGTCCAGTGTATAAGCCGAGGCCCCAACGCGTTCCAGACACTTTCTGAACACAGAATATTACGGGTAGAAATTCAACTTTTCCGTAAACTCAGATCCGCTCCGTGAATTGACATGGATAAGGTTGTGTTTTCGGACGAGTCCTCTTTCCCGAGGTTTAGAAAGGATTCTCTTGTTATCTCAAGGATCTCACGTAATCCCTTGTTTTCTTGCTGTAATAAAGAGATAAACGTTATATTTCTTTCAGGACGTCTGGGTTTTATTCATGAAATCGAAAATTGCAGGGGGTTGTGAAGGGAATTCAAAAATAATAACGAGTATTCAACTGAAAAGGAGAGTTTTAAAGCTTTAAACTAACGTCTTGTCCTCTAAACACTGCACCCCACCCATCACCAAAACACTGCTCCCCCCGTGACTAGTCACCTAAACTGTAAATGTAGAGAATAAAAAATGATCTTAACATTGTGTTGGCAGAACTGCAGCAAATGTATAAAATAAGAGAAAAATATGTATTAAATGTGTCAGTGGTGTTTATGACATCACCTGTGGCACGGTATGCAAATAACGTTCATTTGCATATCAAGCCACAGGTGTTGTAATAAGCAGGTGTTCTACACAGTCACAGTATGGGTGACGGCGAGTAGACACAGTCACAGTATGGGTGACGGCGAGTAGACACAGTCACAGTATGGGTGACGGCGAGTAGACACAGTCACAGTATGGGTGACGGCGAGTAGACACAGTCACAGTATGGGTGACGGCGAGTAGACACAGTCACAGTATGGGTGACGGCGAGTAGACAGTCACAGTATGGGTGACGGCGAGTAGACAGTCACAGTATGGGTGACGGCGAGTAGACACAGTCACAGTATGGGAGACGGCGAGTAGACACAGTCACAGTATGGGAGACGGCGAGTAGACACAGTCACAGTATGGGAGACGGCGAGTAGACACAGTCACAGTATGGGAGACGGCGAGTAGACACAGTCACAGTATGGGAGACGGCGAGTAGACACAGTCACAGTATGGGTGACGGCGAGTAGACACAGTCACAGTATGGGTGACGGCGAGTAGACACAGTCACAGTATGGGTGACGGCGAGTAGACACAGTCACAGTATGGGTGACGGCGAGTAGACACAGTCACAGTATGGGTGACGGCGAGTAGACACAGTCACAGTATGGGTGACGGCGAGTAGACACAGTCACAGTATGGGAGACGGCGAGTAGACACAGTCACAGTATGGGAGACGGCGAGTAGACACAGTCACAGTATGGGAGACGGCGAGTAGACACAGTCACAGTATGGGAGACGGCGAGTAGACACAGTCACAGTATGGGAGACGGCGAGTAGACACAGTCACAGTATGGGAGACGGCGAGTAGACACAGTCACAGTATGGGAGACGGCGAGTAGACACAGTCACAGTATGGGAGACGGCGAGTAGACACAGTCACAGTATGGGAGACGGCGAGTAGACACAGTCACAGTATGGGTGACGGTTAGTAGACATGTAGTCTACAAATCTACATGTGTAATCCTCTTGTTGTGGGTAAAGCCTTTTTAGTTTATTAAACTTTTCAATCCCTTTTTTCAAGAAAGGAAGGATTAAATAAATGTCTTTATATAAACTGCCAGGTTATACTCATATTAGGGACTCCTTTTTCACTTGTGATTCTATATTGGAAGTCTGCCCCGTCACTCACCTCAAGATGTAGGATTCGGTAATGCTCATTGTTTCCTTGCTGGTCATCCATTTCTATGGCGCGTTTTATAACCGCCGTCATTTCGCTGATTTTCTCCACGTGGATCTGTAAATCCTTAAAAATATATCTTCATCAGATTGCGTAACAGCAACTGCACACGGTTAGACAGGGCTTACAACACAAGAGGCTGGATGAGCATGATAGCATCAGTCATCCACAAAAAGTTTCACATTTCCTACTGAAAACAACGGTTACAGACCAGGCCGCAGGTGATATCAGCAGGACACATTGAAATGTTAATGTATAGATCAGGTTTTATTCTCTCCAGTCACAGTATAATTTGTGTTTAACACACAGTGCCTTTAATAGGACATAAGTCAGCCGTGACTGGCACAGGGGAAGATACGATTAGGGGAAGGTTTTGCTTTTTGGATTCCAGTTTCTCCATTTCTGTGGAAATGTGGGCTGTACTGATAACTCTGAGCGTCACGCTGGGTATACGGTCACTTATATACTCACACCAGCGGCAGGAATCCAGCTAAATATACATATACTGGCCACTTGGGTTCTACACAAAGTCTAGAAGATTTCATGGATTTTCATGGTAAACTCAAACAAGAAAACCCCACCAGTAACATATTAACCCCTTCGACTAATGTGCTAGACATGTCACATCCTATGCACACGACACCTACCTGTGAATGCTGCTCCTTCAGCTTCATGATGATGCCGGGGTCGTCCTTCTTACTGGCCATCAATAAGCGGAACATCTGCTCCCGGTATTTACTCATGATCAGCTCCAGAGCAGACTGATGCTCCTCCAGGGATGTGCGCAACTCTGAAAAAAGAAAGCACAGCTCTACCCGTCTGGATTTCACACACATATGTGAAAAAATATGGGCCTAATGTGGGATGTGAACCTAGACTTACACCACAGCATCAGTGGTGTGTCCATGACATCACCTTATGCCATAATATGCAAATTACATATTCTCCCATGTCCCACTAGACACTATACAAGCCCATACAGGCTCCCATGTCCCACTAGTCACTATACAAGCCCATACAGGCTCCCATGTCCCACTAGACACTATACAAGCCCATACAGGCTCCCATGTCCCACTAGACACTATACAAGCCCATACAGGCTCCCATGTCCCACTAGACACTATACAAGCCCATACAGGCTCCCATGTCCCACTAGACACTATACAAGCCCATACAGGCTCCCATGTCCCACTAGACACTATACAAGCCCATACAGGCTCCCATGTCCCACTAGACACTATACAAGCCCATACAGGCTCCCATGTCCCACTAGACACTGTACAAGAACCTATGGTTCTAAGGTTTGTTTTTCTTGAAAACCTACATCTCATGAGCCCCATAATGGACAGGAATATAGATTTAATCCCACGCAGGTCTCCATACACTGCATATGACTCCGTTGGGGAACACACACGTGTCATACCTTTATTCTCCTGTTGCAGCTCCCTGATCTGCCGATTCTCTTGTTGGATGCCAAAGACTAGGGAAGATCGAGGCCGGTGTCTGGCTACCTCATTCAGCTCCTGGATCTCCTCCTGGTACTGAAACATGAACCACACAAAAAGGTCATGAAACATCTGTATGATCTGGTCATGCTCCAGGTATGACACAGGATCTCTGCACAGTCTAAAACAATCAATTCTGGTTCAGGGAGAGACTGCATCAAGTGCAGGAGTTTCAATTAGAAATGTCACAAACTGGATCATGTCTGCGCGACTGGGTGTCTTGGAGGGACCTGAGGGCCAAACACCTCCATGTGGACAATGGACCCCGTCTTTTTTGCTTTAAGCAGATTGCAGGTCACGGAGTTGCGTGAAATAAAAAGTAGAGGTTTATCCACCACAACTGCCCCTGAAGTAACGCACCTGTTTCATGGCTTCTACACGTTTATTTAACACTGTTGTCTGTTCGATAAGCGTCTCAGCCGCGCCGTCATGTTCCCGCAGCCTCTCCACCAACGCCTTGGCGTCACTTAGCACTTTCTCAATTGTGCAGCTCATTTCTCTAGGAAAACAAATAAAAAGTGATCAGAAGAGAGACAATTGTCTACAGATCACAAGACACGTAAACACCCGGAAACCCCAACATATAATAAAAAGTGACGTCAACACCAGAAATCCTAACATATAATAAACATGGCATGCTTTACTGACAGAGTGCGAGTGTCTCCGAGAAATCCGCAACATAAACGGACGTATGATAACCAGGTGGGTGACAGCCAGCCGTCAGGACGGGTGACAACCAGCCGTGTGACAGCCAGCCGTCAGGACGGGTGACAACCAGCCGTCAGGACGGGTGACAACCAGCCGTGTGACAGCCAGCCGTCAGGACGGGTGACATCCAGCCGTCAGGACGGGTCACATGCGAGTGCGAGTGTCTCCGAGAAATCTGCAACATAAACGGACGTATGATAACCAGCTGGGTGACAGCCAGCCGTCAGGACGGGTGACAACCAGCCGTGTGACAGCCAGCCGTCAGGACGGGTGACAACCAGCCGTGTGACAGCCAGCCGTCAGGACGGGTGACATCCAGCCGTCAGGACGGGTGACAACCAGCCGTCAGGACGGGTGACAACCAGCCGTCAGGACGGGTGACATCCAGCCGTCAGAACGGGTGACATCCAGCCGTCAGAACGGGTGACATCCAGCCGTCAGAACGGGTCACATCCAGCCGTCAGGACGGGTCACATCCAGCCGTCAGGACGGGTCACAACCAGCCGTCAGGACGGGTCACAACCAGCCGTCAGGACGGGTCACAACCAGCCGTCAGGACGGGTCACATCCAGCCGTCAGGACGGGTCACATCCAGCCGTGTGACAGCCAGCCGTCAGGACGGGTAACAACCAGCCGTCAGGACGGGTCACAACCAGCCGTCAGGACGGGTCACAACCAGCCGTCAGGACGGGTCACATCCAGCCGTCAGGACGGGTCACATCCAGCCGTGTGACAACCAGCCGTCAGGACGGGTGACATCCAGCCGTCACTCACTCACTCACTCACTCACTCACGTCGGTTCTAGAGAAGACAGCACTCCGCGGAGTGACCCTCCAGAGCCGTCACACAGCCGCCCGTGATGTCATTAGTAGAAGCCGCTGCCAGTGACGCAAAAAAATAACCGCCGAGCAGCGCACGCGCGGTGACACATGGCAGTGACCCCGCCTCTTGGCCCCGTTGTCCAGTCAGAGAAAGAGAATGCGGCGCACGCGCGGTGAGACATGGCAGTGACCCCGCCTCTTGGCCCCGTTGTCCAGTCAGAGAAAGAGAATGCGGCGCACGCGCGGTGACACCCGGCAGTGACCCCGCCTCTCGGCCCCGCTGTCCAGTCAGAGAGAGAGAATGCGGCGCACGCGCGGTGAGACATGGCAGTGACCCCGCCTCTCGGCCCCGCGGAATGCGGCGCTAGTACGGAAGCCGACAGGGGTCAGACTGCTTCGCACTAGAGATCAATGGGAGAGTACAGCTGGCCGCGGCCTAATAATACAGACTGGCAGTGAGGGACGGGAGAGGATATAACGGGGGAGAGTGCAGTCCGGGGCAAGGGACGGGAGAGTGCTTCGGGGAGCAGTGTGTATGATGACTGGCGGAGACATCGGCCCCCCCAAGCAGTGCTGACTTCCGCCCCCCCCCCCCAAGCAGTGCTGATATCCGCCCCCCCCCCCCCAAGCAGTGCTAATATCCGCCCCCCCCCCCCCCCAGTCAGTGCTGACATCACCCCCACCCCCCCAGTCAGTGCTGACATCACCCCCACCCCCCCAGTCAGTGCTGACATCCGCCGCCCCCCCCAGTCAGTGCTGACATCACCCCCACCCCCCCAGTCAGTGCTGACATCCGCCGCCCCCCCCAGTCAGTGCTGACATCCGCCCCCCCCCAGTCAGTGCTGACATCCGCCCCCCCCCCCAGTCAGTGCTGACATCCGCCGCCCCCCCAGTCAGTGCTGACATCCGCCGCCCCCCCAGTCAGTGCTGACATCACCCCTCCCCCAGTCAGTGCTGACATCGCCCCCCCCAGTCAGTGCTGACATCGCCCCCCCCCCCAAGTCAGTGCTGACATCACCCCCCCAGTCAGTGCTGACATCGCGCGCCCCCCCAGTCAGTGCTGACATCGCGCCCCCCCCCAGTCAGTGCTGACATCGCGCCCCCCCCCCCAGTCAGTGCTGACATCGCGCCCCCCCCAGTCAGTGCTGACATCCCGTGTGAGAAGAGGCATCACAGGTAATCACAAAACACTTATAATCTGTATATATTTCTATATCTCTGTATAATCTGTAAATATATCTGTATATATCTCTATCTCTGTAGATATCTCTCTCTCTCTGTATCTCTCTCTATAGCTCTCTCTGTATATCTCTCTATATCTCTTTATCTCTCTCTGTATATCTCTGTATCTCACTCTGTATATATCTCTATCTCTGTAGATATCTCTCTATCTCTGTATATCTCTCTATATATCTCTCTGTATATATCTCTATATATCTCTCTATCTCTGTATAATCTGAATATATCTGTGTGTCTTTCCATGCTAGCTGTACTGACATACTTCCTGTCCCTTCAGGATACAATGAAAATCTTTGCCGAGTCCCATAAGACCGTCTTTGTTGTCGATCGCTGCCCATACATGGCAGAATCATGCCGCCAGCATGTGGAATTTGATATGCTGACCAAGAACCGGACCCAAGGAATCATCCCCCTGGCGCCAATCTCTAAATCTTTATGGACTTGTGCGGTGGAAGCCTCGATGGAGTATTGCAGGATTATGTACGATATATTTCCTTTCAAAAAATTGGTAAGTTGCATGCCTTTCTATAAGTGCCAATGAGTTCCGATGCCCCGCATTAAAGGTCTGACTCAGCAGGCAAATGGTATAAAAGATTCAGGGTCACAGGGAAGGAGGTTTGTGGATTAACCCCTTCGTGACGCTAGGACGTTCTATGCTCAAAGTGAGCACCTGCTACATTTTACATTATCGCGTTGTGCTCGAACTTCCTGTCTCTGGCCCGCCCCTGTGACCTCACACATGACGCCGGGAGGTCTGCGATCTTTTGGCAGGGACCCACAGGGTCTATTAAGACCATGATCGGCTCTCTACCGTAGTGTTTCTGGCTACTGATCACCTTGTAACGTTTTGGTGCTTGTGTCTTCTGGAGGGATTAAAGGACCACTGTCAACAAAAAATGAAGTTCTGTTTAATTGAAAGATTGCAACAAGTGTAGGCATTATGTATAGGAATGCTTTAATGACAGAATACAAATAAAGCACATTATTGAGCCCTCTTTGCTCTGTATAGCTCTATCAGGCGGTGGACATGTTGCTTAGAATCTTTGCTCTCTATAGCTCTATCAGGGGACGGACATGTTGCTTAGAATCTTTGCTCTGTATAGCTCTATCAGGGGGAGGACATGTTGTTTAGAATCTTTGCTCTGTATAGCTCTATCAGGGGGAGGACTTGTTTCTTAGAATCTTTGCTCTGTATAGCTCTATCAGGGGGCGGACATGTTGCTTAGAATCTTTGCTCTGTATAGCTCTATCAGGGGAGGACATGTTGTTTAGAATCTTTGCTCTGTATAGCTCTATCAGGGGGCGGACATGTTGCTTAGAATCTTTGCTCTGTATAGCTATATCAGGGGAGGACATGTTGTTTAGAATCTTTGCTCTGTATAGCTCTATCAGGGGGCGGACATGTTGGTTAGAATCTTTGCTCTGTATAGCTCTATCAGGGGGCGGACATGTTGCTTAGAATCTTTGCTCTGTATAGCTCTATCAGTGGGTGGACATGTTGCTTAGAATCTTTGCTCTGTATAGCTCTATCAGGGGCAGACATGTTGGTTAGAATCTTTGCTCTGTATAGCTCTATCAGGAGGCGGACATGTTGCTTAGAATCTTTGCTCTGTATAGCTCTATCAGGAGGCGGACATGTTGTTTAGAATCTTTGCTCTGTATAGCTCTATCAGGGGGTGGACATGTTGCTTAGAATCTTTGCTCTGTATATCTCTATCAGGGGACGAACATGTTGTTTAGAATCTTTGCTCTGTATAGATCTATCAGGGGACGAACATGTTGTTTAGAATCTTTGCTCTGTATAGCTCTATCAGGGGACGGACATGTTGTTTAGAATCTTTGCTCTGTATAGCTCTATCAGGGGCAGACATGTTTAGAATCTTTGCTCTGTATAGCTCTAACAGGGGGCGGACATGTTGTTTAGACTCTTTGCTCTGTATAGCTCTATCAGGGGGCAGACACGTTGTTTAGAATCTTTGCTCTGTGTAGCTCTATCAGGGGGCGGACATGTTGTTTAGAATCTTTGCTCCGTATAGCTCTATCAGGGGCGGACATGTTGTTTAGAATCTTTGCTCTGTATAGCTCTATCAGGGGGCGGACATGTTGTTTAGAATCTTTGCTCTGTATAGCTCTATCAGGGGGAGGACATGTTTAGAATCTTTGCTCTGTATAGCTCTATCAGGGGTGGACATGTTGTTTAGAATCTTTGCTCTGTATAGCTCTATCAGGGGGCAGACATGTTGTTTAGAATCTTTGCTCTGTATAGCTCTATCAGGGGGCGGACATGTTGTTTAGAATCTTTGCTCCGTATAGCTCTATCAGGGGCGGACATGTTGTTTAGAATCTTTGCTCTGTATAGCTCTATCAGGGGGCGGACATGTTGTTTAGAATCTTTGCTCTGTATAGCTCTATCAGGGGGAGGACATGTTTAGAATCTTTGCTCTGTATAGCTCTATCAGGGGGCGGACATGTTGTTTAGAATCTTTGCTCTGTATAGCTCTATCAGGGGCGGACATTTTGTTTAGAATCTTTGCTCTGCATAGCTCTATCAGGGGGCAGACATGTTGTTTAGAATCTTTGCTCTGTATAGCTCTATCAGGGGGAGGACATGTTTAGAATCTTTGCTCTGTATAGCTCTATCAGGGGTGGACATGTTGTTTAGAACGTGTTTTTTTTCTTCTGCAGGTGAATTTCATCGTCAGTGACTCGTGTTCCCGAATATTAAATTCGTGGAGTCAGGAAGACCAGAATCTGCAGGAGGTGAGTTGTCATTAAACCCTGTTTCCGTTTGAGAGTTTTGTCTCCATTCAGTGAGATGTTAGTGACAGTTGGGAGTGATATCGGTGGTCTCATACGAGACACTCTTTACGGAGGTTAATATGGGTGGTATGCTCCTCAATGTGTCCTTTTTCCTCTGCAGCTAATGGCAGCTTTAGCATTGATCGGACCCCCGAATCCTCGTGCTGACCCCGAGTGCTGCAGTATACTCCATGGGCTGGTGGCTGCTGTGGAAACCTTGTGTAAGATCACAGATTACCAGCACGAGGCCAGGAAAGAGTTAATGGAGAATGCTGAGAGGGTGGCAAACCGAGGGCGTGTAATCTGCCTCACCAACGCAAAAAGGTGCAAACTCCTGTCATAGAGGCAAATGTGCACAGAACTGCAAGGATTTGCCCTCAGCTTTCTCGCAGGGGTCACATGGGGGTTTATTCATTGTTACAAATTAGCCCAATGCTTGGTTGTGTAGGGAGAGGTATTAGCAGAACCCCTGCTTGTATAGGGAGAGGTATTAGCAGAATGCCTGCTTGTATTTGGAGAGGTATTAGCAGAATGCCTGGTTGGATAGGGAGAGGTATTAGTAGAATGCCTGCTTGGATAGGGAGAGGTATTAGCAGAATGCTTAGTTGTATTGGGAGAGGTATTAGCAGAATGCTTGGATGTATAGGGAGAGGTATTAGTAGAATCCTTGGTTGTATAGGGAGAGGTATTAGCAGAATGCCTGCTTGTATAGGGAGAGGTATTAGCAGAATGCCTGCTTGGATAGGGAGAGGTATTAGCAGAATGCATGGTTGTATTGGGAGAGGTATTAGCAGAATGCCTGCTTGTATAGGGAGAGGTATTAGCAGAATGCTTGGTTGTATTGGGAGAGGTATTAGCAGAATGCCTGCTTGTATAGGGAGAGGTATTAGCAGAATGCTTGGTTGTATTGGGAGAGTTCCAAATTGACGTAATTATCCAAGGTAGTTGAATGGTAAACATTTTTCAATTTTTCCAACTACTTTGAAATTCCTGTCTGTGTGACATTGTAGATCAGGGGTGTTTATCACAGGACCCCCACCCTCCCATAATAATCTGTCAGATCAGAGACCAGCAAGGTGGAGTGTGGGAGTTGTAGTTTTCCAGCATTGTATGATCACATGCTGGGGCACTATAACTGCTGGTTGGCTGAGGGTACATGGTGTAATTATGTAAATACATCCCTTACTCCAGAGTTTGACACATCCCAGGAGCCAGCGGGCCCTGCATATTCCTTACTTTTTTGATTGGTTTACATTGAACTCTGTTCCATTTCCCTGGCTCCCTGATTGGTCTGTTTGGCAGTATCTGTGCAGCTTGGCGTGATAGTGACATCCCCATCTCTCTCCTTTCTTTCTGCAGTGACAGTCATGTTCAGATGCTTGAAGACTGTGTAAACGAAACCATCCATGAACACAACAAGCTGGCGGCAGGGTCCGATCAGTAAGTGTGAACCCGTGTAACACATGTCTTTCTGTTTGTGGCCAGGGCGGATTATTGGATACTAGAGATGTGTCGGGGTGAGAATCGGCTGCTGCCAATCAAGACATTGAATGTTATTAAATTTGCCTCTAAAAACCAGAAGTTTATATTAATGACCCGCGAGTGAAAAACCGAGCGTCTCTAGGATTAGGGTGAACGGCAGGTGCTTTTCATGCCAGTTCATCCTCTGACCGGCAGCCATGATGCATCCTTAGGGCTGTGATTGTCACTGATAGTCTGTCTCCGTTAGTGCACTGAGAAACCTGCCAACAGACGCGACCATAACTGCGATGATTGCATGTGAAGACGAGGGTCTGTCTCTGCACTACCAAAGAGACGCCTTGAGCCGCAGGGGGGGTGGGAACCTGCTCTGATTGACAGCATGCGCCACCATCCGACGAGCTCGGCCTCATCTGACCTCAGTCTCTGTATGGATACACGTCAGGTTTACAATAAGGCAGGCGGCCAGTCTTTTACATGTTTGGTTCTGTTACTGAATAAACTATAGAGCCACGTTAAACTGAAACTGCATGTTTTGGGGGTCTTCCATTTCTCTTGGATCCAGTGTATTAATGGTTAATTCTATACTTTGTATTAGTCTCATGCAGATCCAGAAATGTGAATTGGTTTTAATCCACACCTATCCCGTTGGTGATGACAGCTTGGTATCCGACCGACCCCGAAAAGAGGTAAAAACACCTGCCTCTTGCAGCAGTGCAGGTTTATCTTCCATTCCAGAGGTTACTCGGGGGGTCTTGTTCTTAAAGCAGATTTTGGGATGAATATTTCAGTGAGGAGAATTTTTAGTACAAGAGGTCACAGACTTAAACCATGATGGCTGATGCTTGGGAACTACATATCCCATGATGCTCGGAGGTCGGTCCATGGAGTATCCTGCTAAAGAGCTGACCAACCCTCATGGGCCTGCCATCCATCCATCCAATCATCACTGGTCTAAAACTAGAGGCTCAAAGTATAGATATAACTGAGCAAATGACAAATACGGTTTCATTTTGGGATAGAATGTACTATTAAAACATAACTTGTAGTTTCAGTTGTCATATGTAGATATACATATAATATACACACCTGCAGTATATATATATATAGATATTGGGCTGAGAAATTCTAGAGGAAACAAAAGTGTGTGATTGAAGGTAAACATAGATTAATCTGACATGTAACAATGTACCGTATTTGCTCGAACATAAGACGAGGTTTTTTTCAGAGCAAATGCTCTTATATTCTTATATGTCTTATATTCGAGGTCGTCTTATAATCTGAACTCAAATCGAGGTCAGATTATAAGACAGGGATCCAGGTCCCCCGCAGAGCTGCAGGGGACCTGGATCCCCCTCGCTAACTGCAGGTGGATGTCTGCATGATGCACGCACACATCCTCCCCTGCTGCCGCCCGGCACGACCGCCGGGACTTCTATGATGAAGCCGGGTCCTTCCGGCTTCATCATAAAAGTCACGGCGGAAGTGCCGGGCAGCAGTGGAGGATGTCTGTTCGTATTGTGCAGACATCCTCCTATGTATAAAATCTAATTATTGTGTCTGTCGGAGACTATGTATAAAATCTAATTACTGTGTCTGTCGGAGACTATGTAAAAATGTTTGCACCTATTTGAGATCACTCTCTCTATTATCTGCACTGAACAAAAAGTCACAAAGTGAGAATAAAGTCGCAGTTTTTTGCTCTCGTTATGTTTGAAATACATTATGACTGGTTCACACAGGCGCAAAAACCTGACTGAAGGAATCAGGATTAGACATTTGATGGCGCCCCTAATTATACACAATGTGAGATTATTACTTTACGTAGAAGGGTGGTGGATGCATGGACTAGCCTTCCAGCAGATAATGGAAGCATGCCTGCTATGGCCATAAAATGATACCACTAAACAAGGTGTGAGGATGTTACAGGAGGTAGAAATATGGCCAGACTAGATGGGTTGACATGTTCCTAAATGCTTTCCGTGTCTCTCTAGCTGTCCCCTGTATTAACCAGTGAGGTGCACAGTGTCCGGGCAGGACGCCATCTTGCCACCAAACTGAACCATTTAGTCCAGCTCCACTTTGACCTGGCTTCCACGACCATAACTAACATCCCGATGAAGGTAAGTCCTCCGGAGGCAAAATACGTTTTTTTTTTTCTTCTTGCAAAAAAAAAAATAATAATAAAATAAATACAGCTTTTTTTGAATTTCCTTTTACGTTGTTTTTCCTCTCCATATCATATTTTTCTGTTTTTCACTAGCCCACACTCAATGTCTGTGATCAGGTTAGTACACTTTGGAAAACAACTTCCCTTCCAAAACAAACCTTCCTAGAGAGCAGGACCCGTGGAACAGAAATAACCCAAAAATAATAAGCATTTTGGCTTCTGCTTATTTTGAGAAACAAGTCCCCCCTTTGCTCCGGATGTACTGCTGCCCTGTAGTTTGTGTAGATTTTTCTATCTTTCTGTGTCCTTGTGATGTGTCACATCTCTATCCCATCTTATGCCCATAAGTGTATATATTTATTAGAATAATTCCCCCTCCCCCCCTCATTTTTTTTAATATATTTTTTAAATGGAGTTGTGTTAACTTCTCCTACGAGATCTAACCTATGTTCACACACGTGTGGCTTGCTTCCATTAAGTATCTATTGAATTACTAACACCGCGCAGGCCTTTGCGATTTTGCAGGTAAGGCTCCCCCTCGTGCACGCAGTGAGAATAGCTTATCCTAACCATCATTAGAATGATCTGTCTCTTTTTTTCTAAGCTGCTTCCTGTCATTTTGATGTCATTTCTCGAAGCTCGTGTGTGTTGCGTTCGGGGGGCTTCTAGAGATCGTTTGCTCAGGACCTGTTCAACACGCACCTCCTGTCTCTGTTTTTTGTTTTTCTCTCTAAACAAGGAAGAACAACACGCCAACACATCCGCCAACTATGACGTGGAGCTCCTACATCACACGGAAGCACATATGGAGTTTGCAAAGAGCGGTGAGTGCACTTTTATTGGCGGGCCCCACCAGTCTGGCAGCTCTACCCTCCTCTGCGCTTCTCCTTCTCGTCGTTCGAGGGCAGGAGACGGTGCGGCCATGCCTTACATGCCAGTGATGGTGACTGCGCAACTTTTTATGGCTTGTGTATGGTGGTTACCATCTAGCCCCCCATCGAGGGGAAACAGAAGCACAGAAGAGGGTACACCTGCTAAAGTAGAGTGGCGAGGGATGTCAGGTAAGAAGACGCTGTATAGCTTAAGAAAGGGAGAACCAACATGTCCGTTACATCTCTTGTGTTAGGTGACGGGCACAATGGTAACAGTCGAGAACCCACCTTAAAGGAGACTGTGACCTTGAAATGGTGCACGCCACGGACAAACAGCGTGGGTGAGTAGGACGATGATCCTTGTCCATTCTGTGCTTTGTCTACTAGTCCAGTGATATTTTGAGGTTTCTGTCTGTCTGGGTGACTTGTTCATCAGAACCTCTGTCCTCCTCTCCTCTCCAGTGTTCTAATTTAATTCTCTTTCTTCCCTCAGAGTTACACTATTGCACTGGCGCGTTTCGCATATCTCCCGTGGATGTGAATAGCAGACCATCCTCCTGCCTCACTAACTTCCTGCTAAACGGTAAGAGAAGTCGTGAGATAAGGAGCCGCCCACAGCGTCATTCCAGACATTACCCAGGGTTTCTTGTGTGAATGTAGAGGATGAAAAGGGTATATATGTTCTGTATGTTTGTAAGAAAAATGTGTTTTAAAGGTCATCCTTATTCCTTACAGTGCGAATATAGAGCATAAAAAATTATCTATATATTGTGTTGGCAAAATTGCAGCAAATGCATGAAATAAATCTATGGTTTAACTGCGTCTGTCTCCTGTTTATTACATCACCTTCTGGCTTGATATGCAAATTAATAATTGTCAGTGTGTAATTTGAATATGAAGCCACAAGGTGATGTCATCACCAGGAGACACAGACGCACGGAAAACACATGTTCTCTTCCTGCATTTGCTGTAATTCTGTAACTCGATGTCATGTATTCTCTATATTCTTATTGTGAAGGTCCCTGGAAGGAAAGATTTCTGATTTCGTATAACTGGACGGTATTTATTACTGAACCAAAGCAATGAATCTCTGTTTATTCCAACCCACAGGCCGGTCAGTTTTACTGGAACAGCCACGCAAGTCTGGCTCCAAAGTGATCAGCCACATGCTTAGCAGCCACGGGGGCGAGATTTTTCTCCATGTGCTGAGCAGCTCGCGGTCCATACTGGAAGACCCGCCATCGATCAGTGAGGGTTGCGGGGGCAGGGTGACCGATTACAGAATTACGGTAAATAACCGCTGTCCCCTAGGTTTCTGGTACAAACATCAGTTCTGGGTCAAAGTTCTACACGTGGTCCAGTCACCATGGAAACCAATGTTCCTGCTGATGACATCACTTGTAGAACTTTGCCCTCACAATCACCATGGAAACCGATGGAATGTTCCTGCTAATGACATAACTTGTAGAACTTTGCCCCAGAATCACCATGGAAACCGATGGAATGTTCCTGCTGATGACATCAGTTGTAGAACTTTGCCCCCAGAATCACCATGGAAACCGATGGAATGTTCCTGCTGATGACATCACTTGTAGAACTTTACCCCAGAATCACTCTGTACTCCTAGCAGGTGATCATGGAGGTTATTCAGTTCCTTTATTTCTCTGTTTGTTAGGACTTTGGGGAGTTTATGAGGGAAAACAGGCTAATGCCGTTTACGGAGCCGCGGTACCAGATGGACGGATCGCCGGAGGTTCCTCTAGAGCGAGCGAAAGAACAATTAGAACGATATACTCGCTACTGGCCGATGATTATATCACAGACGACCATATTCAACATGCAGGCTGTAAGTTTAAATATGATGAGTGCTGTCTGTATTAAAGGGTCCCTGACACCTCAACACTGCTTATACTGTGAATGTCGAGGATATAAAGAAAATCAATATATTGTGTTGGCAGAATCGCAGTAAATAAATTAAGAGAAAAATGATTTAAATGTGTCTGTGGTCTCTTGTGTTTATATTACATTTCCCTTTGAAAATGACGATGTGCAAATCAAGCCGCAAGTGATGTCATAACCAGGAGATGCCACTGTAGCATTTAAACCATATATTGCTCTTATTTTATGCATTCTTTTATTCTCTACAGTCACAGTATAGTGTAGGTGTTTAAGCATTTAGGTGACAGAATCCATTGAAGGAGGAAACCGATCTTACGATACAGTGAGAAATGGAGAGGAAATCCCAAGCGCTCTGCCGTCCTTCACACAATGCACGTTCTCTTCCTCTGCTGGGGACTACAATTCCCACAATCCTCTTGTTAACCAGCACACTGCAGTGGGAGGGGTAACTGGGATCATCATGCTAATATAAATAGTGGGATAGATTTCTTCTGATTATACACTTGTCAATAGTGATAAAGTGACTCCAAACCGGGGATAACTCATCCATGTCACAAAATATCTGTCTCTAGGGAAAAATAAAGAATGCCTTATTTGTAAACATATCAGTGTGTATTTTGCTTGTGCTCGGTGGGATCACTGCATCCTTCGCATGTTTACTCACTGCATCCTTCGCATGTTTACTCACTGCATCCTTCGCATGTTTACTCACTGCATCCTTCGCATGTTTACTCACTGCATCCTTCGCATGTTTACTCACTGCATCCTTCGCATGTTTACTCACTGCATCCTTCGCATGTTTACTCACTGCATCCTTCGCATGTTTACTCACTGCATCCTTCGCATGTTTACTCACTCCATCCTTCGCATGTTTACTCACTGCATCCTTCGCATGTTTACTCACTGCATCCTTCGCATGTTTACTCACTGCATCCTTCGCATGTTTACTCACTGCATCCTTCGCATGTTTACTCACTGCATCCTTCGCATGTTTACTCACTGCATCCTTCGCATGTTTACTCACTGCAATCCTTCGCATGTTTACTCACTGCAATCCTTCGCATGTTTACTCACTGCATCCTTCGCATGTTTACTCACTGCATCCTTCGCATGTTTACTCACTGCATCCTTCGCATGTTTACTCACTGCATCCTTCGCATGTTTACTCACTGCATCCTTCGCATGTTTACTCACTGCATCCTTCGCATGTTTACTCACTGCATCCTTCGCATGTTTACTCACTGCATCCTTCGCATGTTTACTCACTCCATCCTTCGCATGTTTACTCACTCCATCCTTAGCATGTTTACTCACTGCATCCTTAGCATGTTTACTCACTGCATCCTTCGCATGTTTACTCACTGCATCCTTCGCATGTTTACTCACTGCAATCCTTCGCATGTTTACTCACTGCATCCTTCGCATGTTTACTCACTGCAATCCTTCGCATGTTTACTCACTGCATCCTTCGCATGTTTACTCACTGCATCCTTCGCATGTTTACTCACTGCATCCTTCGCATGTTTACTCACTGCATCCTTCGCATGTTTACTCACTGCATCCTTCGCATGTTTACTCACTGCATCCTTCGCATGTTTACTCACTGCATCCTTCGCATGTTTACTCACTGCATCCTTCGCATGTTTACTCACTGCAATCCTTCGCATGTTTACTCACTGCAATCCTTCGCATGTTTACTCACTGCATCCTTCGCATGTTTACTCACTGCAATCCTTCGCATGTTTACTCACTGCAATCCTTCGCATGTTTACTCACTGCAATCCTTCGCATGTTTACTCACTGCAATCCTTCGCATGTTTACTCACTGCAATCCTTCGCATGTTTACTCACTGCAATCCTTCGCATGTTTACTCACTGCAATCCTTCGCATGTTTACTCACTGCAATCCTTCGCATGTTTACTCACTGCATCCTTCGCATGTTTACTCACTGCATCCTTTTCCATGTCTATATAACTCGTCCTGTACACTCAGGTTGTGCCGTTGGCCAACGTCATCGTGAAGGAAGCTCTGTCCGAGGAAGATGTGCTGAACTGCCAGAAAACCATCTATAACCTGGTGGAAATGGAAAGAAAAAACGACCCCCTGCCGATCTCTACAGTGGGAACCAGAGGCAAAGGACCCAAAAGGTGACGTTACTGTGAGATCCAACCATGTGACTGCCAGAGGGGCCACAGGGGCCAGAGGGGCGAGCAAAGAAATGCTTTCTAATGTGGCTGCGATTGTACGTGCACATTAATACTGAGCTTCCACAATGCCAGCAGCTAAATGGGCTTCATCACCTAAATAGTGTGTATTAGAAACATAGAAACATAGAATGTGTCGGCAGATAAGAACCATGCGGCCCATCTAGTCTGCCCAATTTTTTTTGAGTACTTTTATTAGTCCCCTGTTCCCGGTCTTATATCTAGGATAGCCTTGTGTCTATCCCACGCATGCTTAAACTCCTTCACTGCATTAACCTCTACCACTTCTACTGGAAGACTATTCCATACATCCACTACCCTCTCAGTAAAGTAATACTTTCATTAGTCCCTGACCTTATCTTATATCTAGGATAGCCTTATACCTATCCCATGCATTCTTAAACTCCATCACTGTATTAACCTCTACCACTTCTACTGAAAGACTATTCCATGCATCCACTACCCTCTCAGTAAAGTTATACTTTCATTAGTCCCTGGCCTTATCTTATATCTAGGATAGCCTTATACCTCTCCCACGCATGCTTAAACTCCTTCACTGTATCAACCTCTACCACGTCTAATGGAAGACTATTCCATGCATCCACTACCCTCTCAGTAATGTAATACTTTCATTAGTCCCTGGCCTTATCTTATATCTAGGATAGCCTTATACCTATCCCATTCATGCTTAAACTCCTTCACTGTATTAACCTCTACCACTGCTACTGAAAGACTATTCCATACATCCACTACCCTCTCAGTAAAGTAATACTTTCATTAGTCCCTGGCCTTATCTTATATCTAGGATAGCCTTATACCTATCCCACGCATGCTTAAACTCCTTCACTGTATTAACCTCTACCACTTATACTGGAAGACTATTCCATGCATCCACTACCCTCTCAGTAATGTAATACTTTCATTAGTCCCTGGCCTTATCTTATATCTAGGATAGCCTTATACCTATCCCATGCATGCTTAAACTCCTTCACTGTATTAACCGCTACCACTTCTACTGGAAGACTATTCCATACATCCACTACCCTCTCAGTAATGTAATACTTTCATTAGTCCCTGGCCTTATCTTATATCTAGGATAGCCTTATACCTATCACATGCATGCTTAAACTCCTTCACTGTATTAACCTCTACCACTTCTACTGGAAGACTATTCCATGCATCCACTACCCTCTCAGTAATGTAATACTTTCATCAGTCCCTGACCTTATCTTATATCTAGGATAGAATTATACCTATCCCATGCATGCTTAAACTCCTTCACTGTATTAACCTCTACCACTTCTACTGGAAGACTATTCCATGCATCCACTACCCTCTCAGTAAAGTAATACTTTCATTAGTCCCTGGCCTTATCTTATATCTAGGATAGCCTTATACCTATCCCATGCATGCTTAAACTCCTTCACTGTATTAACCTCTACCACTTCTGCTGGAAGACTATTCCATACATCCACTGCCCTCTCAGTAATGTAATACTTTCATTAGTCCCTGACCTTATCTTATATCTAGGATAGCCTTATACCTATCCCATGCATGCTTAAACTCCTTCACTGTATTAACCTCTACCACTTCTGCTGGAAGACTATTCCATACATCCACTACCCTCTCAGTAATGTAATACTTTCATTAGTCCCTGACCTTATCTTATATCTAGGATAGCCTTATATCTATCCCATGCATGCTTAAACTCCTTCACTGTATTAACCTCTACCACTTCTACTTGAAGACTATTCCATGCATCCACTACCCTCTCAGTAATGTAATACTTTCATTAGTCCCTGGCCTTATCTTATATCTAGGATAGCCTTATACCTATCCCATGCATGCTTAAACTTCTTCACTGTATTAACCTCTACCACTTCTACTGGAAGACTATTCCACGCATCCACTACCCTCTCAGTAATGTAATACTTTCATTAGTCCCTGGCCTTATCTTATATCTAGGATAGCCTTATACCTATCCCACGCATGCTTAAACTCCTTCACTGTATTAACCTCTACCACTTCTACTGGAAGACTATTCCATACATCCACTACCCTCTCAGTAATGTAATACTTTCATTAGTCCCTGGCCTTATCTTATATCTAGGATAGCCTTATACCTATCCCACGCATGCTTAAACTCCTTCACTGTATTAACATCTACCCCTTCTATTGGACGACTATTCCATGCATCCACTACCCTCTCAGTAATGTAATACTTCCATCAGTCCCTGACCTTATCTTATATCTAGGATAGCCTTATAACTACCCCATGCATGCTTAAACTCCATCACTGTATTAACCTCTACCACTTTTACTGGCAGGCTATTCCATACATCCACTACCCTCTCAGTAATGTAATACTTTCATTAGTCCCTGACCTTATCTTATATCTAGGATAGCCTTATACCTATCCCATGCATGCTTAAACTCCTTCACTGTATTAACCTCTACCACTTCTACTGGAAGACTATTCCATGCATCCACTACCCTCTCAGTAAAGTAATACTTTCATTAGTCCCTGGCCTTATCTTATATCTAGGATAGCCTTATACCTATCCCATGCATGCTTTAACTCCTTCACTGTATTAACCTCTACCACTTCTACTGGAAGACTATTCCATGAATCCACTACCCTCTCAGTAATGTAATACTTTCATTAGTCCCTGACCTTATCTTATATCTAGGATAGCCTTATACCTATCCCATGCATGCTTAAACTCCTTTACTGTATTAACCTCTACCACTTCTACTGGAAGACTATACCATACATCCACTACCCTCTCAGTAATGTAATACTTTCATTAGTCCCTGGCCTTATCTTATATCTAGGATAGCCTTATACCTATCCCATGCATGCTTAAACTCCTTCACTGTATTAACCTCTACCACTTCTACTGGAAGACTATTCCATGCATCCACTACCCTCTCAGTAAAGTAATACATTCATTAGTCCCTGACCTTATCTTATATCTAGGATAGCCTTATACCTATCCCACGCATTGCTTAAACTCCTTCACTGTATTAACCTCTACCACTTCTACTGGAAGGCTATTCCATACATCCACTACCCTCTCAGTAAAGTAATACTTCCTGATATTACATTTAAATCGTTGCCCCTCTAATTTCAGACTATGTCCTCTAGTTGTGATAGTTTATCTTCATATAAATATACTCTCCTCGGTTACTGTGTTGATTCCCTTTATGTATTTAAATGTTTCTATCATATCCCCCCTGTTACGTCTTTCCTCCAAGCTATATTGTGAATAATGTGTCTAAGATGTATCTGTGGGGTCTCCTGTTTGACGCCACAGACACATGGAAAACCGACATCTCTTATTTTACACATTTGCTGCAGTTCCACTAACACAATGTATAAATCAGTTTATTTTTAAATCTCTTCATTCGCTTTGTGAGCAGTGTTTATGTGACCGTTCCTATAATGTCAGGGGCTGGAGAATGAACATATAGCATGTTTACTGTCCCCAGGGATGAGCAGTACCGGATCATGTGGAATGAGCTGGAGACCCTGGTCCGTGCTCACATCAACGGCTCCGACAAGCACCAACGGGTGTTAGACTGTCTCCTGGCCTGCAGGAGCAAGCCCCCCGAGGAAGAGGAGCGCAAAAAACGAGGCCGCAAAAGGGAAGACAAAGAGGACAAGTCGGAGAAGGCGGCAGCCAAGGATCCTGAACACGACAAGAAGTGTCAGGAATCTGAAAGGTGCGCCCCCCTCTGGACGGATCTAGAGCAGTCTGCCACACCTCGCCAGCATAGACCAGGGCCTGAATGATTAGACTGTGCAATGGAATTACTGCAAAGTAAATGTGACTGATTAAAAACAGTCCTGGGGTTATTTGTAAATTGCAAGCCTGGGGAAAAGTTCTAAAAGTGGAGCCATCAGCGGGAGCATTCTGTTTGTTTCCATAGCGACTGCTCCGCTTTTACAACATTGCACTAGTCTTCTATTTGAGGGTTGTGTGTATTGTATTATCTGTGGATTTCAGGAGCCAGACAGGTCAATGCAGAATCCAGCATTGTTATTTCTTAGGAGCCAGGAGGTTCTATGCAAAACCATCTCAGAAGTTAGGAGGCAGCACTGGGGATTTTAGCAGCAAGTGCTCCTGTGCCTTATATTTCTAGTTATTCATACATTTATATTTTATATTTATTTATAGTTCTCTAAAGCTTTGCATTATTCCCATCCATGTAGATGGCACATTCATGGTGTTATAATAAGTCGTATTTTCCAGGATCAAATCTGCCGTGGAACGCGAGAAAGAGGAACAAACTGAAACCGAGGTTATAAAAGACTCTCCGGACTCCCCAGAACCACCAAACAAGAAGCCACGGAATTCAGTAGAGGAAGCTGTCCCTGTGGAGAAGTCCAAGGGTAAGTATTTAAACCTGACATAAACGCTGCTTCTACTGTGGATGCATGGGATAAAACAATGATCCATACATTGTGTCTGCAGAATTACAGCGAATGCAGAAAATACAAGAGTGTGGGGTCTCCTACTTATGACATCACCGTGATATGCAAACTAACTAAATTGCAGTGGGAATGTGTAATTTGCAAATCAAGACACAGGTGATGTCATAAACAGGAGACACCACACTCTTGTATTTTCTGCATTTGCTGCAATTCTGCCAACACAATGTATAGATCAATGTTTTATTTGCTACATTCACAGTATGAGCCATGTTTAGGCGACTGATTCAGTTTAATATGCTATTACCACAACACATTGTGCAAAACATTCCCTCCCACCGGCCATGTTTATAAAGAGTCATTTCAAGGTGGAGCCTTGGAGACAACACAATGGAATGTCCCTGCTGATTACATCACTTTTAGAACTTTACCCCCAGAATCACCATGGAAACCAATGGAATGTTCCTGCTGATTACATCACTTTTAGAACTTTACCCCAGAATCACCATGGAAATCAATGTAATGTTCCTGCTGATTACATCACTTTTAGAACTTTACCCCAGAATCTCCATGGAAACCAATGGAATGTTCCTGCTGATTACATCACTTTTAGAACTTTACCCCAGAATCACCATGGAAACCAATGGAATGTTCCTGCTGATTACATCACTTTTAGAACTTTACCCCAGAATCACCATGGAAATCAATGGAATGTTCCTGCTGATTACATCACTTTTAGAACTTTACCCCAGAATCACCATGGAAATCAATGTAATGTTCCTGCTGATTACATCACTTTTAGAACTTTACCCCAGAATCACCATGGAAATCAATGGAATGTTCCTGCTGATTACATCACTTTTAGAACTTTACCCCAGAATCACCATGGAAATCAATGGAATGTTCCTGCTGATTACATCACTTTTAGAACTTTGCCCCAGAATCACCATGGAAATCAATGGAATGTTCCTGCTGATTACATCACTTTTAGAACTTTACCCCAGAATCCCCATGGAAATCAATGGAATGTTCCTGCTGATTACATCACTTTTAGAACTTTGCCCCAGAATTACTCTCTTTTTCTAATAGTAAAACTTCCTTCCCAGGCCCCATGTCTCTGCTGTCGCTGTGGAGCACCAGAATCTACGCCGCGAATTCCAGGAAACACCAGGAGTTTTACGGGCGCATTAATTCCACGAATAACAAGGCTGAGTTATACCAGCATCTGAAGGAAGAGAATGGGTGAGAGCTTCACACTCCAAACAGACAGGGGAATGGGGGATTCCTGTTGGATATAGCTAGTTTCTTTAGTTTACAGGTTTTAAATCTCTGAAAATATACCACCAGATTTATCACGAACTCATATAGCAGCCATCTCACTGTCTAAAAATACTAAAATATTGTTTTTAATTGAAAGATTGCATTATGTCAGCATTTTGTATAGAAATTCTTTAATGACAGAATATTAAAAAAGTGCTGTATTGAGTCCTCTGCTCTGTATAACTCTATCGGGGGAGGACATGTTGTTTAGAATCTTTGCTCTGTATAGCTCTATCAGGGGAGGACATGTTGTTTAGAATCTTTGCTCTGTATAGCTCCATCAGGGGGCGGACATGTTGTTTAGAATCTTTGCTCTGTATAGCTCTATCAGGGTCTGGACATGTTGTGTAGAATCTTTGCTCTGTATAGCTCTATCAGGGGGCGGACTTGTTGTTTAGAATCTTTGCTCTGTATAGCTCCATCAGGGGGCGGACATGTTGTTTAGAATCTTTGCTCTGTATAGCTCCATCAGGGGGCGGACATGTTGTTTAGAATCTTTGCTCTGTATAGCTCTATCAGGGTGCGGACATGTTGTTTAGAATCTTTGTTCTGTATAGCTCTATCAGGGGGCGGACATGTTTAGAATCTTAGGTCATATTTTGTAACATCTACATTAGAATCTAATTAATCTGACAAAATATGTCCGATTAACGTGGGAGATACATACCGAGTTAAATGTATGGCTAAGTGAACATAATGGGATATGTAATTCCCAAGCATATGCAGTGCCAAGGCTAGCCAGCACTGCTTTAAGATATGTGTCAGTGTGCCAATTGTATAACATGGGAGGGAGGAAGGAAACTATATGTGAATGCTAATGTGAACAGTTAGGAGATATGTGTAGGAGGAGGGAGCAGGCAGACACAAGATGTCAGCACTGTAGTAGAAGAAGCAGCACAAAACATCCTGGATTCAAATGTAAGTTGTTTGTTCCAGCACATCAGACCAGGATAAAAGGTAAGTACTGGGGAAAAGCCTTTTATATGGCACTTTTTTATATTTAAGGTTTATTCTCTCTTTCAGGCATATATAGTGTATATCATTAGAAGGTGTTTCTAGCACAGACTTTCAAAGTTTTTTTTAGTGGGTTTGTTGCCAAGTGGAAGATGGGGAAGTTAATCCAGTGCAGGGGTAGGACAGGTTCTGCTCATGTAGGGAAGGGAGAGGCCTCTCTTATCTGTTTAATTTATTCTATGATTATTTTTTTTTTCCTGCGGCAGATCAGACGCACTGGAGAATGGCAAGGCCAGCAGACAGTGACCCCTGCAACCCCGCCGACTCCTTCATGCTGAATATTAAATCAACTCCTTCCTTCTCTGTAAACCTGTATAGAACCACTTTTTATAAAACTGTTTTGTTTTTTAGCATTTTTCTTTCCTTGTTGCCTTTCCAATTGTACATGTACTGCATTAAATGAGGCGCAGGATGCTTGGACATGAAGAGGCTCACGGTCCTTTCCTTGTTTAAATCTGAATCAATTTATCTAACATTGCGCCTTGAAAAGACATTAAAGTTTCGTTGTGTTATTTGGTCTCCTGTCTCATCAGTAACCAGCAGCAGACGGGTATTGGAGATGTGATGCTCGGCTGCAATGTCAAAGTTCATCAAATTGGAATTTGCAGATTACTTGTGTTTTAGATATTGAACTCGGCGAAGAAAAAGTTAAAGAAAAAAAAAAAATCTTTTTTGAGTGTGTCTTTGTGTGATGTTACTGCTTTTAGTTTGGCTGGATCTTCACACCCTCCACAATCTGGATCTCCCCTTCCGGGCTGGCTCCTTCCAGTAATGTCCTGCGCGAGACCAGAGAAACGATACAATGTGCCCATTGTGCCCAAGAGAAAAGTGACTGGAAATACAGGTTTGTTAGAAATCTTATACCCAGAAAAACAACGGATTTAAAAGTAATAAAACGGTTTGTAAAATGCATTCATAGGATTGAACTGGAACAGGAGCCTGACGTAGAGCTGGATTTCTTAGATTTAAAAAATGGTTGAAAGCAGTAACATTTATTAAGAGAGTCGGATATGTTGTGATATGGTTTCTATATAAAAAGCACACACTGAACACCATAGGCCTTCTGCCTGCAAATTAAATACCTGACGCCTGAAATCAAAGTCTCATTCTGATTGGCTCCTTGGATAAACCAATCAGATTTCTTCCTAATCCTGCTCACTGAGCAAAACGCGTATTGATGACAATGGCGGCCAGGCGTTCTGCAGTAGTGAAAGTTTAAACTAGATGTGACCGTACCTTTTACACAGATATGTTTTTTCCTTTCACTCCTTGGGCACAGATAGATCAGGGGAAGGAGCCGCACTTGTGACATCTTCCTCAAACATTACATAACAGGCCAAGGTAACTGTGTGCAGGCCGCCCCAGCAGCACTCCCAGCCCCGAGGACATGACTTGGATCAATATTTACCATCAAATAAAGAGCACTGTCACTTTAAATGGGATTCAGCACGGAGCTATGCAGTGAGCACACACATGTCCATGCTTATAACCCTTTATAATCCGTGAATTCCACGTAACGTGGCCCGGTCCACTGTGTATAATATATGTGATAATGGGTTTATTCATAGTGCGCAGTGACGTCATCATCTCTCCTGTACGCAGTGTCAGGGCGCACACTCACTATCTCCTCATAGTGCACAGTGACATCATCAGCTCTCCTGTACGCAGTGTCAGGGCACACACTCACTATCTCCTCATAGTGCACAGTGACATCATCAGCTCTCCTGTACACAGGGTCAGGGCGTACACTCACTATCTCCTCATAGTGAATAGTGACATCAGCTCTCCTGTACGCAGTGTCAGGGCGCACACTCACTATCTCCTCATAGTGCACAGTGACATCATCAGCTCTCCTGTACGCAGGGTCAGGGTGCACACTCACTATCTCCTCATAGTGCACAGTGACATCATCAGCTCTCCTGTACGCAGTGTCAGCGCGCACACTCACTATCTCCTCATAGTGCACAGTGACATCATCAGCTCTCCTGTACGCAGTGTCAGGGCACACACTCACTATCTCCTCATAGTGCACAGTGACATCATCAGCTCTCCTGTACGCAGTGTCAGGGCGCACACTCACTATCTCCTCATAGTGCACAGTGACATCATCAGCTCTCATGTACGCAATGTCAGGGCGCACACTCACTATCTCCTCATAGTGCACAGTGACATCATCAGCTCTCCTGTAGGCAGGGTCAGGGCGCACACTCAATATCTCCTCATAGTGCGCAGTGACATCATCAGCTCTCCTGTACACAGTGTCAGGGCACACACTCACTATCTCCTCATAGTGCACAGTGACATCATCAGCTCTCCTGTACGCAGTGTCAGGGCGCACGCTAACTATCTCCTCATAGTGCACAGTGACATCATCAGCTCTCCTGTACACAGTGTCAGGGCGCACACTCACTATCTCCTCATAGTGCACAGTGACATCATCAGCTCTCCTGTACGCAGTGTCAGGGCGCACGCTCACTATCTCCTCATAGTGCACAGTGACATCATCAGCTCTCCTGTACGCAGTGTCAGGGCGCACGCTAACTATCTCCTCATAGTGCACAGTGACATCATCAGCTCTCCTGTACACAGTGTCAGGGCGCACACTCACTATCTCCTCATAGTGCACAGTGACATCATCAGCTCTCCTGTACGCAGGGTCAGGGCGTACACTCACTATCTCCTCATAGTGCACAGTGACATCATCAGTTCTCCTGTACGCAGTGTCAGGGTGCACACTCACTATCTCCTCATAGTGCACAGTGACATCAGCTCTCCTGTACACAGTGTCAGAGCGCACGCTCACTATCTCCTCATAGTGCACAGTGACATCATCAGCTCTCCTGTACGCAGGGTCAGGGCGTACACTCACTATCTCCTCATAGTGCACAGTGACATCATCAGCTCTCCTGTACGCAGTGTCAGAGCGCACACTCACTATCTCCTCATAGTGCGCAGTGACATCATCAGCTCTCCTGTACACAGTGTCAGGGCGCACACTCACTATCTCCTCATAGTGCACAGTGACATCATCAGCTCTCCTGTACGCAGTGTCAGGGCGCACGCTAACTATCTCCTCATAGTGCACAGTGACATCATCAGCTCTCCTGTACACAGTGTCAGGGCGCACACTCACTATCTCCTCATAGTGCACAGTGACATCATCAGCTCTCCTGTACGCAGTGTCAGGGCGCACACTCACTATCTCCTCATAGTGCACAGTGACATCATCAACTCTCCTGTACACAGTGTCAGGGCGCACACTCACTATCTCCTCATAGTGCGCAGTGACATCATCAGCTCTCCTGTACGCAGTGTCAGGGCGCACGCTAACTATCTCCTCATAGTGCACAGTGACATCATCAGCTCTCCTGTACACAGTGTCAGGGCGCACACTCACTATCTCCTCATAGTGCACAGTGACATCATCAGCTCTCCTGTACACAGGGTCAGGGCGTACACTCACTATCTCCTCATAGTGCACAGTGACATCATCAGTTCTCCTGTACGCAGTGTCAGGGTGCACACTCACTATCTCCTCATAGTGCACAGTGACATCACCAGCTCTCCTGTACGCAGTGTCAGAGCGCACGCTCACTATCTCCTCATAGTGCACAGTGACATCATCAGCTCTCCTGTACACAGTGTCAGAGCGCACGCTCACTATCTCCTCATAGTGCACAGTGACATCATCAGCTCTCCTGTACACAGTGTCAGGGCGCACGCTCACTATCTCCTCATAGTGCACAGTGACATCATCAGTTCTCCTGTACGCAGGGTCAGGGTGCACACTCACTATCTCCTCATAGTGCACAGTGACATCATCAGCTCTCCTGTACGCAGTGTCAGGGCGCACACTCACTATCTCCTCATAGTGCACAGTGACATCATCAGCTCTCCTGTACGCAGTGTCAGGGCGCACACTCACTATCTCCTCATAGTGCACAGTGACATCATCAGCTCTCCTGTAGGCAGGGTCAGGGCGCACACTCAATATCTCCTCATAGTGCGCAGTGACATCATCAGCTCTCCTGTACACAGTGTCAGGGCACACACTCACTATCTCCTCATAGTGCACAGTGACATCATCAGCTCTCCTGTACGCAGTGTCAGGGCGCACGCTAACTATCTCCTCATAGTGCACAGTGACATCATCAGCTCTCCTGTACACAGTGTCAGGGCGCACACTCACTATCTCCTCATAGTGCACAGTGACATCATCAGCTCTCCTGTACGCAGTGTCAGGGCGCATGCTCACTATCTCCTCATAGTGCGCAGTGACATCATCAGCTCTCCTGTACGCAGTGTCAGGGTGCACACTCACTATCTCCTCATAGTGCACAGTGACATCACCAGCTCTCCTGTACGCAGTGTCAGAGCGCACGCTCACTATCTCCTCATAGTGCACAGTGACATCACCAGCTCTCCTGTACGCAGTGTCAGAGCGCACGCTCACTATCTCCTCATAGTGCACAGTGACATCATCAGCTCTCCTGTACGCAGTGTCAGGGCGCACGCTAACTATCTCCTCATAGTGCACAGTGACATCATCAGCTCTCCTGTACACAGTGTCAGGGCGCACACTCACTATCTCCTCATAGTGCACAGTGACATCATCAGCTCTCCTGTACGCAGGGTCAGGGCGTACACTCACTATCTCCTCATAGTGCACAGTGACATCATCAGTTCTCCTGTACGCAGTGTCAGGGTGCACACTCACTATCTCCTCATAGTGCACAGTGACATCAGCTCTCCTGTACACAGTGTCAGAGCGCACGCTCACTATCTCCTCATAGTGCACAGTGACATCATCAGCTCTCCTGTACGCAGGGTCAGGGCGTACACTCACTATCTCCTCATAGTGCACAGTGACATCATCAGCTCTCCTGTACGCAGTGTCAGAGCGCACACTCACTATCTCCTCATAGTGCGCAGTGACATCATCAGCTCTCCTGTACACAGTGTCAGGGCGCACACTCACTATCTCCTCATAGTGCACAGTGACATCATCAGCTCTCCTGTACACAGTGTCAGGGCGCACGCTAACTATCTCCTCATAGTGCACAGTGACATCATCAGCTCTCCTGTACACAGTGTCAGGGCGCACACTCACTATCTCCTCATAGTGCACAGTGACATCATCAGCTCTCCTGTACGCAGTGTCAGGGCGCACACTCACTATCTCCTCATAGTGCACAGTGACATCATCAACTCTCCTGTACACAGTGTCAGGGCGCACACTCACTATCTCCTCATAGTGCGCAGTGACATCATCAGCTCTCCTGTACGCAGTGTCAGGGCGCACGCTAACTATCTCCTCATAGTGCACAGTGACATCATCAGCTCTCCTGTACACAGTGTCAGGGCGCACACTCACTATCTCCTCATAGTGCACAGTGACATCATCAGCTCTCCTGTACACAGGGTCAGGGCGTACACTCACTATCTCCTCATAGTGCACAGTGACATCATCAGTTCTCCTGTACGCAGTGTCAGGGTGCACACTCACTATCTCCTCATAGTGCACAGTGACATCACCAGCTCTCCTGTACGCAGTGTCAGAGCGCACGCTCACTATCTCCTCATAGTGCACAGTGACATCATCAGCTCTCCTGTACACAGTGTCAGAGCGCACGCTCACTATCTCCTCATAGTGCACAGTGACATCATCAGCTCTCCTGTACACAGTGTCAGGGCGCACGCTCACTATCTCCTCATAGTGCACAGTGACATCATCAGTTCTCCTGTACGCAGGGTCAGGGTGCACACTCACTATCTCCTCATAGTGCACAGTGACATCATCAGCTCTCCTGTACGCAGTGTCAGCGCGCACACTCACTATCTCCTCATAGTGCACAGTGACATCATCAGCTCTCCTGTACGCAGTGTCAGGGCACACACTCACTATCTCCTCATAGTGCACAGTGACATCATCAGCTCTCCTGTACGCAGTGTCAGGGCGCACACTCACTATCTCCTCATAGTGCACAGTGACATCATCAGCTCTCCTGTACGCAGTGTCAGGGCTCACACTCACTATCTCCTCATAGTGCACAGTGACATCATCAGCTCTCCTGTACGCAGTGTCAGGGCTCACACTCACTATCTCCTCATAGTGCACAGTGACATCATCAGCTCTCCTGTACGCAGTGTCAGAGCGCACACTCACTATCTCCTCATAGTGCGCAGTGACATCATCAGCTCTCCTGTACACAGTGTCAGGGCGCACACTCACTATCTCCTCATAGTGCACAGTGACATCATCAGCTCTCCTGTACACAGTGTCAGGGCGCACACTCACTATCTCCTCATAGTGCACAGTGACATCATCAGCTCTCCTGTACGCAGTGTCAGGGCGCACGCTAACTATCTCCTCATAGTGCACAGTGACATCATCAGCTCTCCTGTACACAGTGTCAGGGCGCACACTCACTATCTCCTCATAGTGCACAGTGACATCATCAGCTCTCCTGTACGCAGGGTCAGGGCGTACACTCACTATCTCCTCATAGTGCACAGTGACATCATCAGTTCTCCTGTACGCAGTGTCAGGGTGCACACTCACTATCTCCTCATAGTGCACAGTGACATCACCAGCTCTCCTGTACGCAGTGTCAGAGCGCACGCTCACTATCTCCTCATAGTGCACAGTGACATCATCAGCTCTCCTGTACACAGTGTCAGAGCGCACGCTCACTATCTCCTCATAGTGCACAGTGACATCATCAGCTCTCCTGTACACAGTGTCAGGGCGCACGCTCACTATCTCCTCATAATGCACAGTGACATCATCAGCTCTCCTGTACGCAGGGTCAGCGCGCACACTCACTATCTCCTCATAGTGCACAATGACATCAGCTCTCCTGTATGCAGTGTCAGGGCGCACACTCACTATCTCCTCATAGTGCACAGTGACATCATCAGCTCTCCTGTACGCAGTGTCAGGGCGCACACTCACTATCTCCTCATAGTGCACAGTGACATCATCAGCTCTCCTGTACGCAGGGTCAGGGCGCACACTCACTATCTCCTCATAGTGCACAGTGACATCATCAGCTCTCCTGTACGCAGTGTCAGGGCGTACACTCACTATCTCCTCATAGTGCACAGTGACATCAGCTCTCCTGTACGCAGTGTCAGGGCGCACACTCACTATCTCCTCATAGTGCACAGTGACATCATCAGCTCTCCTGTACGCAGTGTCAGGGTGCACACTCACTATCTCCTCATAGTGCCCAGTGACATCATCAGCTCTCCTGTACGCAGTGTCAGAGCGCACGCTCACTATCTCCTCATAGTGCACAGTGACATCATCAGCTCTCCTGTACGCAGTGTCAGGGTGCACACTCGCTATCTCCTCATAGTGCGCAGTGACATCATCAGCTCTCCTGTACGCAGTGTCAGAGTGCACACTCACTATCTCCTCATAGTGCGCAGTGACATCATCAGCTCTCCTGTACACAGTGTCAGAGTGCACACTCACTATCTCCTCATAGTGCGCAGTGACATCACCAGCTCTCCTGTACGCAGTGTCAGAGCGCACGCTCACTATCTCCTCATAGTGCACAGTGACATCATCAGCTCTCTTGTACGCAGTGTCAGGGTGCACACTCACTATCTCCTCATAGTGCGCAGTGACATCACCAGCTCTCCTGTATGCAGTGTCAGGGTGCACACTCACTATCTCCTCATAGTGCGCAGTGACATCACCAGCTCTCCTGTACGCAGTGTCAGAGCGCACACTCACTATCTCCTCATAGTGCACAGTGACATCATCAGTTCTCCTGTACGCAGGGTCAGGGCGTACACTCACTATCTCCTCATAGTGCACAGTGACATCATCAGCTCTCTTGTACGCAGTGTCAGGGCGCACGCTCACTATCTCCTCATAGTGCGCAGTGACATCATCAGCTCTCCTGTACGCAGTGTCAGAGCGCACACTCACTATCTCCTCATAGTGCACAGTGACATCATCAGCTCTCCTGTACACAGGGTCAGGGCGTACACTCACTATCTCCTCATAGTGCACAGTGACATCAGCTCTCCTGTACGCAGTGTCAGGGCGTACACTCACTATCTCCTCATAGTGCACAGTGACATCATCAGCTCTCCTGTACGCAGTGTCAGGGCGCACACTCACTATCTCCTCATAGTGCACAGTGACATCATCAGCTCTCCTGTACGCAGTGTCAGGGCGCACACTCACTATCTCCTCATAGTGCGCAGTGACATCATCAGCTCTCCTGTACGCAGTGTCAGGGCGCACACTCACTATCTCCTCATAGTGCACAGTGACATCATCAGCTCTCCTGTACGCAGTGTCAGGGCGCACACTCACTAACTCCTCATAGTGCACAGTGACATCATCAGCTCTCCTGTACGCAGTGTCAGGGTGCACACTCACTATCTCCTCATAGTGCACAGTGACATCATCAGCTCTCCTGTACGCAGTGTCAGGGCGCACACTCACTATCTCCTCATAGTGCACAGTGACATCATCAGCTCTCCTGTACGCAGTGTCAGGGTGCACACTCACTATCTCCTCATAGTGCGCAGTGACATCATCAGCTCTCCTGTACGCAGTGTCAGGGCGCACACTCACTATCTCCTCATAGTGCGCAGTGACATCACCAGCTCTCCTGTACGCAGTGTCAGGGCTCACACTCACTATCTCATCATAGTGCGCAGTGACATCATCAGCTCTCCTGTACGCAGTGTCAGGGCGCACACTCACTATCTCCTCATAGTGCGCAGTGACATCATCAGCTCTCCTGTACGCAGTGTCAGGGCGCACACTCACTATCTCTTCATAGTGCGCAGTGACATCATCAGCTCTCCTGTACGCAGTGTCAGGGCGCACACTCACTATCTCCTCATAGTGCGCAGTGACATCATCAGCTCTCCTGTAGGCAGGGTCAGGGCGCACACTCAATATCTCCTCATAGTGCACAGTGACATCATCAGCTCTCTTGTACGCAGTGTCAGGGTGCACACTCACTATCTCCTCATAGTGCGCAGTGACATCACCAGCTCTCCTGTACGCAGTGTCAGAGCGCACACTCACTATCTCCTCATAGTGCACAGTGACATCATCAGCTCTCCTGTACACAGTGTCAGGGTGCACACTCACTATCTCCTCATAGTGCGCAGTGACATCACCAGCTCTCCTGTACGCAGTGTCAGAGCGCACACTCACTATCTCCTCATAGTGCACAGTGATATCAGCTCTCCTGTACGCAGTGTCAGGGCGCACACTCACTATCTCCTCATAGTGCACAGTGACATCATCAGCTCTCCTGTACGCAGTGTCAGGGCGTACACTCACTATCTCCTCATAGTGCACAGTGACATCATCAGCTCTCCTGTACGCAGAGTCAGGGCGCACACTCACTATCTCCTCATAGTGCACAGTGACATCACCAGCTCTCCTGTACGCAGTGTCAGGGCTCACACTCACTATCTCATCATAGTGCGCAGTGACATCATCAGCTCTCCTGTACGCAGTGTCAGAGCGTACACTCACTATCTCCTCATAGTGCACAGTGACATCATCAGCTCTCCTGTACACAGTGTCAGGGCGCACACTTACTATCTCCTCATAGTGCACAGTGACATCATCAGCTCTCCTGTACGCAGTGTCAGGGCGCACACTCACTATCTCCTCATAGTGCACAGTGACATCAGCTCTCCTGTACGCAGTGTCAGGGCGCACGCTAACTATCTCCTCATAGTGCACAGTGACATCATCAGCTCTCCTGTACACAGTGTCAGAGCGCACGCTCACTATCTCCTCATAGTGCACAGTGACATCATCAGCTCTCCTGTACACAGTGTCAGGGCGCACACTCACTATCTCCTCATAGTGCACAGTGACATCATCAGCTCTCCTGTACACAGTGTCAGAGCGCACGCTCACTATCTCCTCATAGTGCACAGTGACATCATCAGCTCTCCTGTACGCAGGGTCAGGGCGCACACTCACTATCTCCTCATAGTGCGCAGTGACATCACCAGCTCTCCTGTACGCAGGGTCAGGGCGCACACTCACTATCTCCTCATAGTGCGCAGTGACATCATCAGCTCTCCTGTACGCAGTGTCAGGGCGCACACTCACTATCTCCTCATAGTGCACAGTGACATCATCAGCTGTCCTGTACGCAGTGTCAGAGCGTACACTCACTATCTCCTCATAGTGCACAGTGACATCATCAGCTCTCCTGTACACAGTGTCAGGGCGCACGCTATCTCCTCATAGTGCACAGTGACATCATCAGCTCTCCTGTACACAGTGTCAGGGCGCACACTCACTATCTCCTCATAGTGCACAGTGACATCATCAGCTCTCCTTTACGCAGTGTCAGGGTGCACACTCACTATCTTCTCATAGTGCACAGTGACATCATCAGCTCTCCTGTACGCAGTGTCAGGGCGCACACTCACTATCTCCTCATAGTGCGCAGTGACATCACCAGCTCTCCTGTACGCAGAGTCAGGGTGCACACTCACTATCTCCTCATAGTGCACAGTGACATCATCAGCTCTCCTGTACGCAGAGTCAGGGCGCACACTCACTATCTCCTCATAGTGCACAGTGACATCATCAGCTCTCCTGTACGCAGAGTCAGGGCGCACACTCACTATCTCCTCATAGTGCACAGTGACATCATCAGCTCTCCTGTACGCAGAGTCAGGGCGCACACTCACTATCTCCTCATAGTGCACAGTGACATCATCAGCTCTCCTGTACGCAATGTCAAGGCGCACACTCACTATCTCCTCATAGTGCACAGTGACATCATCAGCTCTCCTGGGGCAATTATTATGGGGATGCCCCCTCCTGGGGCAGTTATTATGGAAAAGCCCCTCTCCTGGGGCAGATATTATCTTGTACAGAGGGTCAAGGCGCACACTTCCTGTCTCCTCATAGTGCACAGTGACATCATCAGTTTTCATGGGGCAGTTATTAAGAGGTGCCCTCTCCTGGGACAGTTATTATGGAGATGCCCTCTCCTGGGGCATTTATAATGGAGATGCCCCTCCCCTGTGGCAGTTATTATAAAGATGCCTCCCTCCTGGGCAGTTATTATGGAGATGCCCCTCCCCAGGGGCGGTTATTATGGAGATGCCCCCTCCTGGGGAGGTTATTATGGAGATGCCCCCTCCTCCGGCGGTTATTATGGAGATGCCACTCTCCTGGGGCGGTTATTATGGAGATGCCCCTTCCTGGGGCGGTTATTATGGAGATGCCCCTTCCTGGGGCGGTTATTATGGAGATGCCCCCTCCTGGGGCAGTTATTATGGAGATGCCCCCTCCTGCGGCAGTTATTATGGAGATGCCCCCTCCTGGGGCAGTTATTATGGAGATGCCCCCTCCTGGGGCAGTTATTATGGAGATGCCCCCTCCTGGGGCAGTTATTATGGAGATGCCCCCTCCTGGGGCAGTTATTATGGAGATGCCTCCTCCTGGGGCAGTTATTATGGAGATGCCCCCTCCCCAGGGGCGGTTATTATGGAGATGCCCCGTCCTGGGGCAGTTATTATGGAGATGCCCCCTCCTCCGGCGGTTATTATGGAGATGCCCCTCTCCTGGGGCGGTTATTATGGAGATGCCCCTTCCTGGGCCGGTTATTATGGAGATGCCCCTTCCTGGGGCGGTTATTATGGAGATGCCCCCTCCTGGGGCAGTTATTATGGAGATGCCCCCTCCTGCGGCAGTTATTATGGAGATGCCCCCTCCTGGGGCAGTTATTATGGAGATGCCCTCTCCTGGGGCAGTTATTATGGAGATGCCCCCTCCTGGGGCAGTTATTATGGAGATGCCTCCTCCTGGGGCAGTTATTATGGAGATGCCTCCTCCTGGGGCAGTTATTATGGAGATGCCCCCTCCTGGGGCAGTTATTATGGAGATGCCCCCTCCTGGGGCAGTTATTATGGAGATGCCTCCTCCTGGGGCAGTTATTATGGAGATGCCTCCTCCTGGGGCAGTTATTATGGAGATGCCCCCTCCTGGGGCAGTTATTATGGAGATGCCCCCTCCTGGGGCAGTTATTATGGAGATGCCCCCTGCTGGGGCAGTTATTATGGAGATGCCCCCTCCTGGGGCAGTTATTATGGAGATGCCCCCTCCTGGGGCAGTTATTATGGAGATGCCTCCTCCTGGGGCAGTTATTATGGAGATGCCCCCTCCTGGGGCAGTTATTATGGAGATGCCCCCTCCTGGGGCAGTTATTATGGAGATGCCCCCTCCTGGGGCAGTTATTATGGAGATGCTTTTCTCTTTATAGAAAGCTTCTCTCTCCATCTCTCTGTCACTCACTTCCTCCTGGCCCCGCCCACTGCATCCAGCGGCTCCTCCTATTGGCTGTCCGCCTGCCACAGCCCCGCCCACACACTGAGCGACCGGGAAACTTCCCCCGAAAGTCAGAGAGAGTGAGACGGAGGGGCAACTAGCGGACCGGGGCAACTGGAACTGCCCCCTGACACGGAGAGCGGTGACTGGCTGCCCCCTGACACGGAGAGGGGTTACTATCTGCCCCCTGACACGGAGAGGGGTTACTATCTGCCCCCTGACACGGAGAGGGGTTACTATCTGCCCCCTGACACGGAGAGGGGTTACTATCTGCCCCCTGACACGGAGAGGGGTTACTATCTGCCCCCTGACACGGAGAGGGGTTACTATCTGCCCCCTGACACGGAGAGGGGTTACTATCTGCCCCCTGACACGGAGAGGGGTTACTATCTGCCCCCTGACACGGAGAGGGGTTACTATCTGCCCCCTGACACGGAGAGGGGTTACTATCTGCCCCCTGACACGGAGAGGGGTTACTATCTGCCCCCTGACACGGAGAGGGGTTACTATCTGCCCCCTGACACGGAGAGGGGTTACTATCTGCCCCCTGACACGGAGAGGGGTGTCAAACTGCCTCCTGGATACAGAGAGGGGTATCTAACTGCCCCCTGGATACAGAGAGTGAAATCTATCTGCCCCCTGGATACAGAGAGTGGTATCTATCTGCCCCCTGGATACAGAGAGTGGTATCTATCTGCCCCCTGGATACAGAGAGTGAAATCTAACTGCCCCCTGGATACAGAGAGTGAAATCTAACTGCCCCCTGGATACAGAGAGTGGTATCTATCTGCCCCCTGGATACAGAGAGTGAAATCTAACTGCCCCCTAGATACAGAGAGTGGTATCTATCTGCCCCCTGGACACAAAGAGTGGTATCTAACTGCCTCCTGGATACAGAGAGCGGTATCTAACTGCCCCCTGGATACAGAGAGGGGTATCTATCTGCCCCCTGGATACAGAGAGTGAAATCTAACTGCCCCCTGGATACAGAGAGTGAAATCTAACTGCCCCCTGGATACAGAGAGTGAAATCTAACTGCTCCCTGGATACAGAGAGGGGTATCTAACTGCCCCCTGGATACAGAGAGTGAAATCTAACTGCCCCCTGGATACAGAGAGTGAAATCTAACTGCCCCCTGGATACAGAGAGTGAAATCGAACTGCCCCCTGGATACAGAGAGTGGTATCTATCTGCCCCCTGGATACAGAGAGTGAAATCTAACTGCCCCCTGGATACAGAGAGGGGTGTCTGTCTGCCCCCTGGATACAGAGAGTGAAATCTAACTGCACCCTGGATACAGAGAGTGAAATCTAACTGCACCCTGGATACAGAGAGGGGTTACTATCTGCCCCCTGGATACAGAGAGTGAAATCTAACTGCCCCCTGGATACAGAGAGTGGTATCTATCTGCCCCCTGGATACAGAGAGTGAAATCTAACTGCCCCCTGGATACAGAGAGGGGTGTCTGTCTGCCCCCTGGATACAGAGAGGGGTGTCTGTCTGCCCCCTGGATACAGAGAGGGGTGTCTGTCTGCCCCCTGGATACAGAGAGGGGTGTCTGTCTGCCCCCTGGATACAGAGAGTGAAATCTAACTGCCCCCTGGATACAGAGAGGGGTGTCTGTCTGCCCCCTGGATACAGAGAGTGAAATCTAACTGCCCCCTGGATACAGAGAGGGGTGTCTGTCTGCCCCCTGGATACAGAGAGTGAAATCTAACTGCCCCCTGGATACAGAGAGGGGTGTCTGTCTGCCCCCTGGATACAGAGAGTGAAATCTAACTGCCCCCTGGATACAGAGAGGGGTGTCTGTCTGCCCCCTGGATACAGAGAGGGGTGTCTGTCTGCCCCCTGGATACAGAGAGGGGTGTCTGTCTGCCCCCTGGATACAGAGAGGGGTGTCTGTCTGCCCCCTGGATACAGAGAGGGGTGTCTGTCTGCCCCCTGGGGCCCATGCCTAGCTGCTTGGTTGGAGGTGCAGTTTGGGGTCCTTGGGGGCCCCTGCATTAAGTTATCATGTCAGGGTTTCTGTACATCGGGGACATTGTGTCTCTTTACGCCGAGGGGTCAGTCAACGGATTCATCAGCACCCTGGGGTAAGAGGCTCAATATGTACCCCTGAAGGAGTCACCCAATAGGAACCACCTAACCTTACTGCCCCTTTAAGTCAGGGTGATGTTATCTATCTGCCCCCCCCCCCCCTGTAGTTTTCAGTTTACTGTGCTCCATCTGCCCTCCCCTGTGATTGTCAGTTTGCTGTGCTCTATCTGCCCTCCCCCCTGGTTTTCAGTTTGCTGTGCTCTATCTGCCCCCCCCCCCCATGGTTTTCAGTTTGCTGTGCTCTATCTGCGCCCCCCCATGGTTTTCAGTTTGCTGTGCTCTATCTACCCCCCCTATGGTTTTCAGTTTGCTGTGCTCTATCTGCGCCCCCCCCCATGGTTTTCAGTTTGCTGTGCTCTATCTGCCCCCCCCCCATGGTTTTCAGTTTGCTGTGCTCTATCTGCCCCCCCCCATGGTTTTCAGTTTGCTGTGCTCTATCTACCCCCCTATGGTTTTCAGTTTGCTGTGCTCTATCTGCCCTCCCCCCTGGTTTTCAGTTTGCGGTGCTCTATCTGCCCTCCCCCCTGGTTTTCAGTTTGCTGTGCTCTATCTACCCCCCCCTATCGTTTTCAGTTTGCTGTGCTCTATCTACCCCCCCCCATGGTTTTCAGTTTGCTGTGCTCTATCTGCCCCCCCTCCCATGGTTTTCAGTTTGCTGTGCTCTATCTGCCCCCCCTCCCATGGTTTTCAGTTTGCTGTGCTCTATCTGCGCCCCCCCATGGTTTTCAGTTTGCTGTGCTCTATCTACCCCCCTATGGTTTTCAGTTTGCTGTGCTCTATCTGCGCCCCCCCCCATGGTTTTCAGTTTGCTGTGCTCTATCTGCCCCCCCCCCCATGGTTTTCAGTTTGCTGTGCTCTATCTGCCCCCCCCCATGGTTTTCAGTTTGCTGTGCTCTATCTACCCCCCTATGGTTTTCAGTTTGCTGTGCTCTATCTGCCCTCCCCCCTGGTTTTCAGTTTGCGGTGCTCTATCTGCCCTCCCCCCTGGTTTTCAGTTTGCTGTGCTCTATCTACCCCCCCCTATCGTTTTCAGTTTGCTGTGCTCTATCTACCCCCCCCCATGGTTTTCAGTTTGCTGTGCTCTATCTGCCCCCCCTTCCATGGTTTTCAGTTTGCTGTGCTCTATCTGCCCCCCCTCCCATGGTTTTCAGTTTGCTGTGCTCTATCTGCCCCCCCATGGTTTTCAGTTTGCTGTGCTCTATCTGCCCCCCCCCCATGGTTTTCAGTTTGCTGTGCTCTATCTGCCCCCCCCCATGGTTTTCAGTTTGCTGTGCTCTATCTGCCCCCCCCCCATGGTTTTCAGTTTGCTGTGCTCTATCTGCCCCCCCCCCCATGGTTTTCAGTTTGCTGTGCTCTATCTGCCCCCCCCATGGTTTTCAGTTTGCTGTGCTCTATCTGCCCCCCCCCATGGTTTTCAGTTTGCTGTGCTCTATCTACCCCCCCTATGGTTTTCAGTTTGCTGTGCTCTATCTACCCCCCCTATGGTTTTCAGTTTGCTGTGCTCTATCTGCCCTCCCCCCTGGTTTTCAGTTTGCGGTGCTCTATCTGCCCTCCCCCCTGGTTTTCAGTTTGCTGTGCTCTATCTACCCCCCCTATCGTTTTCAGTTTGCTGTGCTCTATCTACCCCCCCCCATGGTTTTCAGTTTGCTGTGCTCTATCTGCCCCCCCTCCCATGGTTTTCAGTTTGCTGTGCTCTATCTGCCCCCCCTCCCATGGTTTTCAGTTTGCTGTGCTCTATCTGCCCCCCCCATGGTTTTCAGTTTGCTGTGCTCTATCTGCCCCCCCCCCATGGTTTTCAGTTTGCTGTGCTCTATCTGCCCCCCCCCATGGTTTTCAGTTTGCTGTGCTCTATCTGCCCCCCCCCCCATGGTTTTCAGTTTGCTGTGCTCTATCTGCCCCCCTCCCATGGTTTTCAGTTTGCTGTGCTCTATCTGCCCCCCCTCCCATGGTTTTCAGTTTGCTGTGCTCTATCTGCACTCCCCTATGATTTTCAGTTTGCTGTGCTGTCATTGCCCTCCCCTGTAGTTTTCACTTTGCTGTGGTCTATTTGTCCTCCCCCTGGTTTTCAGTTTGATGTGCTCCATCTGCCCCTGCTGTGGTTAATGTTCTGGTAAGAGGACATTTCCCTATATGGGGGCCCTGTGACATCAGAGTATGTCTGTGGGGGCCCTGTGACTTCAGAATATGTCTGTGGGGGCCCTGTGACATCAGAGTATGTCTGTGGGGGCCCTGTGACATCAGAATATTTCTGGGGGGGCCCTGTGACATCAGAGTATTTCTGTGGGGCCCCTGTGACATCAGAGGATGTCTGTGGGGGCCCTGTGACATCAGAGTAAGTCTGTGGGGGCCCTGTGACATCAGAGTAAGTCTGTGGGGGCCCTGTGACATCAGAGTATGTCTGTGGGGCCCCTGTGACATCAGAGGATGTCTGTGGGGGCCCTGTGACATCAGACTTGGTTCCTAGTGATTACTAGGTTCCAGTGAAGTTCTTCATTACCAACTGACCCCTCTGTCCTCTCACTTTGAATGTCTAATGTGTTACCGTGTGTTATTTGTATGTATCCCCTCTCTCAGAGCGTGCACACGCATGTGTAATATGTTACCGTTTGTAATTTGCATGTGTCCCCTCTGTCAGAGCGGGCACACACATGTCTAATATGTTACCGTGTGTAATTTGCATGTGTCCCCTCTGTCAGAGCGGGCACACACATGTCTAATATGTTACCGTGTGTAATTTGCATGTGTCCCCTCTGTCAGAGCGGGCACACACATGTCTAATATGTTACCGTGTGTAATTTGCATGTGTCCCCTCTGTCAGAACGTGCACACTCATGTTTAATATGTTACCGTGTGTAATTTGCATGTGTCCCCTCTGTCAGTGCGTGCACACACATGTGTAATAAGTTACTGTGTGTAATTTGCATGTGTCCCCTCTGTCAGAGCGTGCACACACATGTGTAATAAGTTACCGTGTGTAATTTGCATGTGTCCCCTCTGTCAGAACGTGCACACTCATGTTTAATATGTTACCGTGTGTAATTTGCATGTGTCCCCTCTGTCAGAACGTGCACACTCATGTTTAATATGTTACCGTGTGTAATTTGCATGTGTCCCCTCTGTCAGAACGTGCACACTCATGTTTAATATGTTACCGTGTGTAATTTGCATGTGTCCCCTCTGTCAGAGTGGGCACACGCATGTGTAATATGTTACCGTGTGTAATTTGCATGTGTCCCCTCTGTCAGAGCGTGCACACGCATGTGTAATATGTTAGCGTGTGTAATTTGCATGTGTCCCCTCTGTCAGAGTGGGCACACGCATGTGTAATATGTTACCGTGTGTAATTTGCATGTGTCCCCTCTGTCAGAGCGTGCACACGCATGTGTAATATGTTACTGTGTGTAATTTGCATGTGTCCCCTCTGTCAGAGCGTGCACACGCATGTGTAATATGTTAGCGTGTGTAATTTGCATGTGTCCCCTCTGTCAGAGCGTGCACACGCATGTTTAATATGTTACTGTGTGTAATTTGCATGTGTCCCCTCTGTCAGAGCGTGCACACGCATGTGTAATATGTTAGCGTGTGTAATTTGCATGTGTCCCCTCTGTCAGAGCGTGCACACGCATGTGTAATATGTTAGCGTGTGTAATTTGCATGTGTCCCCTCTGTCAGAGCGTGCACACGCATGTGTTATATGTTAGCGTGTGTAATTTGCATGTGTCCCCTCTGTCAGAGCGTGCACACGCATGTTTAATATGTTACTGTGTGTAATTTGCATGTGTCCCCTCTGTCAGAGCGTGCACACGCATGTGTAATATGTTAGCGTGTGTAATTTGCATGTGTCCCCTCTGTCAGAGCGTGCACACGCATGTGTAATATGTTAGCGTGTGTAATTTGCATGTGTCCCCTCTGTCAGAGCGTGCACACGCATGTGTTATATGTTAGCGTGTGTAATTTGCATGTGTCCCCTCTGTCAGAGCGTGCACACGCATGTTTAATATGTTACTGTGTGTAATTTGCACGTGTCCCCTCTGTCAGAGCGTGCACACGCATGTGTAATATGTTAGCGTGTGTAATTTGCATGTGTCCCCTCTGTCAGAGCGTGCACACGCATGTTTAATATGTTACTGTGTGTAATTTGCATGTGTCCCCTCTGTCAGAGCGTGCACACGCATGTTTAATATGTTACTGTGTGTAATTTGCATGTGTCCCCTCTGTCAGAGCGTGCACACGCATGTTTAATATGTTACTGTGTGTAATTTGCATGTGTCCCCTCTGTCAGAGCGTGCACACGCATGTGTAATATGTTAGCGTGTGTAATTTGCATGTGTCCCCTCTGTCAGAGCGTGCACATGCATGTTTAATATGTTACTGTGTGTAATTTGCATGTGTCCCCTCTGTCAGAGCGTGCACACGCATGTGTAATATGTTAGCGTGTGTAATTTGCATGTGTCCCCTCTGTCAGAGCGTGCACACGCATGTTTAATATGTTACTGTGTGTAATTTGCATGTGTCCCCTCTGTCAGAGCGTGCACACGCATGTGTAATATGTTAGCGTGTGTAATTTGCATGTGTCCCCTCTGTCAGAGCGTGCACACGCATGTTTAATATGTTACTGTGTGTAATTTGCATGTGTCCCCTCTGTCAGAGCGTGCACACGCATGTGTAATATGTTAGCGTGTGTAATTTGCATGTGTCCCCTCTGTCAGAGCGTGCACACGCATGTGTAATATGTTACTGTGTGTAATTTGCATGTGTCCCCTCTGTCAGAGCGTGCACACGCATGTTTAATATGTTACTGTGTGTAATTTGCATGTGTCCCCTCTGTCAGAGCGTGCACACGCATGTGTAATATGTTACTGTGTGTAATTTGCATGTGTCCCCTCTGTCAGAGCGTGCACACGCATGTGTAATATGTTACTGTGTGTAATTTGCATGTGTCCCCTCTGTCAGAGCGTGCACACGCATGTGTAATATGTTAGCGTGTGTAATTTGCATGTGTCCCCTCTGTCAGAGCGTGCACACGCATGTTTAATATGTTACTGTGTGTAATTTGCATGTGTCCCCTCTGTCAGAGCGTGCACACGCATGTTTAATATGTTACTGTGTGTAATTTGCATGTGTCCCCTCTGTCAGAGCGTGCACACGCATGTGTAATATGTTAGCGTGTGTAATTTGCATGTGTCCCCTCTGTCAGAGCGTGCACACGCATGTGTAATTTGCATGCCTCCCCTTGCAGTGCACACACGGTGCTTGTGTTGTGACGGTTTCTCATAGCTGCAGAGTGTAGCAGGGAGGTGATATCATCTTATTTACTGAGTATTTATTGAGCAGTGCAGGGTTTGCTCTGGTTTACACAACACACATCTGGACCCGGTATTTACTTGATTCAAACCATGCGGGGGGGAATTTAACCCTGCTGGTGCCGTGGGGGCTCTAATTGCAAAGCTCCTCGACTCGCACTTGAAGGGAAAACATTAAATGTCAGATTTTTGGCTCATGTTCCCTCTGCTCTGTACAATCTGCGCCTTCAGTTCCTCTAACTTCCTCTAGCGTGAAGGAAGTGCATGACAGGGGACTGGCGGACCCCTGCAGGAGTGAGGAAACTAACACTGTAACTTCTGACATCATGCTGCAGAAAGAGCATGCAAAGTGCATCATGTAGGATGTATGTCTAATTCATTAATCATGGCCGGTACTAAGACCACAGTACTTATTATTATAACATCTCTCCAGCCTATACCTCTGACGAAGCCCTTGGGCGAAACGCGTCAGGTAGCTGGCCATCTGAAAGCACTGCGCTATGTGTAACTTGTCTTTAAATCGCGAGTACGCACTTCATGAAAGCGGAAGTTGCAGGGAATTGAGAAGGTAATTTCAAATGAATGTCAATATACCTTGGCCTTGTGTTTTACATCCCCTCCTCTATTCCATGCGATCCCCTCCTCTATTCCATGCGATCCCCTCCTCTATTCCATGCGATCCCCTCCTCTATTCCATGCGATCCCCTCCTCTATTCCATGCGATCCCCTCCTCTATTCCATGCGATCCCCTCCTCTATTCCATGCGATCCCCTCCTCTATTCCATGCGATCCCCTCCTCTATTCCATGCGATCCCCTCCTCTATTCCATGCGATCCCCTCCTCTATTCCATGCGATCCCCTCCTCTATTCCATGCGATCCCCTCCTCTATTCCATGCGATCCCCTCTCCCATGAATAAAGCCTCAAATAATGTTGATTCCGTCGCTCATTAAATTTAGGCTAGTTCTCGGCCCCTGCGGGGAGCTAGTGTGACTCCCGTCTGCCCCTGTTCCCCTAGGTATGCCAGTTATATACCCTCCGGCTGCATGTTACATTCTCTGGGTGATTCTTATCAGACATTGCCTAAATTCCGTCTATATCTCAGTTACCCTCTAAGTTAGCCGCATTGCCTCAGATTATATCTTCACCATCCCGTCAGAGGCCTGAGAAGCCCCCCCTGGAGAACCCTAACCCCCCCTCCCTCCAGAGCATCCTAGCCAGCGCCCCGCCCCCCGATCTGGAGCACCCTAGCCCCCCCCCCCTCCGGAGCACCCTAGCCAGCGCCCCCCCTCCGGAGCACCCTAGCCCCCCCCTTCCGGAGCACCCTAGCCCCCCCACCCTCCGGAGCACCCTAACCCTGACCAGCCTGCACAGTATATTACACGGGTGGGTGATATATCAGCTGCAAGTTACATAAGGCAATCCTTCAACTGCTGCTGGCCCAGGAGACCTTGATTCACGACGGAGCAGATGTCACTATTCACTGCCAAACAGGTGAAAAATAAACCTCCATTCTCACACTTATACTGTGACTGTATCACCTAAACACTGCTTATACTGTGACTGTATCACCCAAACACTGCTTATACTGTGACTGTATCACCCAAACACTGCTTATACTGTGACTGTGTCACCCAAACACTGCTTATACTGTGACTGTATCACCTAAACACTGCTTATACTGTGACTGTATCACCCAAACACTGCTTATACTGTGACTGTATCACCTAAACACTGCTTATACTGTGACTGTATCACCTAAACACTGCTTATACTGTGACTGTATCACCCAAACAGTGCTTATACTGTGACTGTATCACCCAAACACTGCTTATACTGTGACTGTATCACCCAAACACTGCTTATACTGTGACTGTATCACCCAAACACTGCTTATACTGTGACTGTGTCAGCTAAACACTGCTTATATTGTGACTATCACCCAAACACTGCTTATACTGTGACTGTATCACCTAAACACTGCTTATACTGTGACTGTATCACCCAAACACTGCTTATCCCAGGGCTTGACAAATTTAATTTAGTTTTAGGAGCCAGCTAAAAAATTTAGGAGCCAGACAACGGCACATCACAATATCATCAACGCACGGAGACAATCGCATACACCCACCTCACATACACAGCCAGTTACATTCACACAAGCCACATACAGTCAGTTACATTCACACACACACACCACATACAGTCAGTTACATTCACACACACACCACATACAGTCAGTTACATTCACACACACACCACATACAGTCAGTTACATTCACACACACACCACATACAGTCAGTTACATTCACACACACACCACATACAGCCAGTTACATTCACACACACACCACATACAGCCAGTTACATTCACACACACACCACATACAGCCAGTTACATTCACACACACACCACATACAGCCAGTTACATTCACACACACACCACATACAGCCAGTTACATTCACACACACACCACATACAGCCAGTTACATTCACACACACACCACATACAGCCAGTTACATTCACACACACACCACATACAGCCAGTTACATTCACACACACACCACATACAGCCAGTTACATTCACACACACACCACATACAGCCAGTTACATTCACACACACACCACATACAGCCAGTTACATTCACACATACATACACAGCCAGTTACATTCACACATACATACACACAGACCAAAGAACAAAAATGTATTTTTTTTAGGGTGTCCTCCCTCCCTGCTGCTTACCTCATTGCAGGGGAGGGGGACATTTATGCTGGAGCCCGATCTTCTTTCGGTTCCTGTGCCGTGTTGTCACGTGACAATCGGCACTGCAGCGTGTTGCGCGAGGGGGCGGAGCTCACAGTCTGTGTGATCTGCACAGACTTTCTCCCCTCGCGCTGAAAGTAAAACGGATGGCAGCCGGCAAGGGCATTCTGTGACAAACAGCACCCGGGCGCCAGGTCTGATTTCCTGGTCGCCATGGCGACCTGGCGCCCGGGGTTTGTCGAGCCCTGGCTTATCCTGTGACTGTATCACCCAAACACTGCTTATACTGTGACTGTATCACCCAAACACTGCTTATACTGTGACTGTGTCACCCAAACACTGCTTATACTGTGACTGTATCACCCAAACACTGCTTATCCTGTGACTGTATCACCCAAACACTGCTTATCCTCTGACTGTATCACCCAAACACTGCTTATACTGTGACTGTATCACCCAAACACTGCTTATACTGTGACTGTATCACCTAAACACTGCTTATACTGTGACTGTATCACCTAAACACTGCTTATACTGTGACTGTATCACCTAAACACTGCTTATACTGTGACTGTATCACCTAAACACTGCTTATACTGTGACTGTATCACCCAAACACTGCTTATACTGTGACTGTATCACCTAAACACTGCTTATACTGTGACTGTATCACCTAAACACTGCTTATACTGTGACTGTATCACATAGACACTGCTTATACTGGGACTGTATCACCTAAACACTGCTTATACTGGGACTGTATCACCTAAACACTGCTTATACTGGGACTGTATCACCCAAACACTGCTTATACTGTGACTGTATCACCCAAACACTGCTTATACTGTGACTGTATCACCCAAACACTGCTTATACTGTGACTGTATCACCTAAACACTTTCTTATACTGTGACTGTCACCTAAACACTGCTTATACTGTGACTGTATCACCCAAACACTGCTTATACTGTGACCGTATCACCCAAACACTGCTTATGCTGTGACCGTATCACCCAAACACTGCTTATACTGGGACTGTATCACCCAAACACTGCTTATACTGTGACTGTATCACCTAAACACTGCTTATACTGTGACTGTTTCACCTAAACACTGCTTATACTGTGACTGTATCACCTTGACACTGCTTATACTGTGACTGTACCACCTAAACACTGCTTATACTGGGACTGTATCACCTAAACACTGCTTATACTGTGACTGTATCACCTAAACACTGCTTATACTGTGACTGTATCACCCAAACACTGCTTATACTGTGACTGTATCACCCAAACACTGCTTATACTGTGACTGTGTCACCCAAACACTGCTTATACTGTGACTGTATCACCCAAACACTGCTTATCCTGTGACTGTATCACCCAAACACTGCTTATCCTCTGACTGTATCACCCAAACACTGCTTATACTGTGACTGTATCACCCAAACACTGCTTATACTGTGACTGTATCACCTAAACACTGCTTATACTGTGACTGTATCACCTAAACACTGCTTATACTGTGACTGTATCACCTAAACACTGCTTATACTGTGACTGTATCACCTAAACACTGCTTATACTGTGACTGTATCACCCAAACACTGCTTATACTGTGACTGTATCACCTAAACACTGCTTATACTGTGACTGTATCACCTAAACACTGCTTATACTGTGACTGTATCACATAGACACTGCTTATACTGGGACTGTATCACCTAAACACTGCTTATACTGGGACTGTATCACCTAAACACTGCTTATACTGGGACTGTATCACCCAAACACTGCTTATACTGTGACTGTATCACCCAAACACTGCTTATACTGTGACTGTATCACCCAAACACTGCTTATACTGTGACTGTATCACCTAAACACTTTCTTATACTGTGACTGTCACCTAAACACTGCTTATACTGTGACTGTATCACCCAAACACTGCTTATACTGTGACCGTATCACCCAAACACTGCTTATGCTGTGACCGTATCACCCAAACACTGCTTATACTGGGACTGTATCACCCAAACACTGCTTATACTGTGACTGTATCACCTAAACACTGCTTATACTGTGACTGTTTCACCTAAACACTGCTTATACTGTGACTGTATCACCTTGACACTGCTTATACTGTGACTGTACCACCTAAACACTGCTTATACTGGGACTGTATCACCTAAACACTGCTTATACTGTGACTGTATCACCTAAACACTGCTTATACTGTGACTGTATCACCCAAACACTGCTTATACTGTGACTGTATCACCCAAACACTGCTTATACTGTGACTGTATCACCCAAACACTGCTTATACTGTGACTGTATCACCTAAACTCTGCTTATACTGTGACTGTGTCACCCAAACACTGCTTATACTGTGACTGTATCACCCAAACACTGCTTATACTGTGACTGGATCACCTAAACACTGCTTATACTGTGACTGTATCACCTAAACACGGCTTATACTGGGACTGTATCACCTAAACACTGCTTATACTGTGACTGTATCACCCAAACACTGCTTATACTGTGACTGTATCACCCAAACACTGCTAATACTGTGACTGTATCACCTAAACACTGCTTATACTGTGACTGTATCACCCAAACACTGCTTATACTGTGACTGTGTCACCCAAAGACTGCTTATACTGTGACTGTGTCACCTAAACACTGCTTATACTGTGACTGTGTCACCCAAACACTGCTTATACTGTGACTGTATCACCCAAACACTGCTTATACTGTGACTGTATCACCCAAACACTGCTTATACGGTGACTGTATCACCCAAACACTGCTTATACTGTGACTGTGTCACCCAAACACTGCTTATACTGTGACTGTATCACCCAAACACTGCTTATACTGTGTCTGTATCACCCAAACACTGCTTATACGGTGACTTTAGAGAATACAAAAAGATCTATACATTGTATTAGCAGAACTGCAGTAAATGCACAAAATAAAAATGATTTAAATGTGTCTGTCTCCTACTTATGACATCACCCTGTGGATTCATATGCAAATTACACATTCCCCATTGAATGTAAGTTAATTTGCATATGAATCCTGCCTGATTATAAAGCTGTTTGATGAGGTCATCGTTGGGTCACTCAGACAGCCGCGGTGTGATGATGGATAACAAACATGGCGGGTCAGCACCCGTCACCAGTGATGATCTGCTTTTAAATAACAGGAATTGAGCAGGAAATTCAAACTGCAGCTGAACGGGAGAATTATTCCAACTCGGCTACTTTGGCCTTACTTTGCAATTCTCTCTGAAATTGTAAGGTCGGGGGCAGGGTGAAGGAAGGCTGGAGGTGGTCTGCATTTTCTATATATATATATATAACGATCAGACAGGAATCAGGGGCTTCCTGCGTTTTATTACGTAACGTTTCTCTTATTATGTAACATACCCCCCCCCCCCCTCCCGTATAGACCCCTCTCCGCAGGAAACTTCTGTTTTCGGAGCGTCTATTGTGTTTCAAATATTAGCTGCTTCCTGTCAGACGTGGGGGGCCGGGGGGCTGGACCTCGTCACCTGTAAGCACAGACACTAAACCTAATGTATCTGCAGGAGCTGGGGGGGCTGGGGCGGCGGGGTGGTATGCCACTGTCACAATCCCTAGTTATTGATTGTTTGGAATCACCATACCCCTGGATCCTGCAAATAACTAGGTGCAGCCTATGTATAAAAATCATGATTTGTGTCAGGGAACATCAGTCAAACACAGTGTGACCCTTCCCGCATGGCAAAGTATGTTATACAGAACTGTCTCTGTGCTAGTGACCAGCTGTCTCTGTGCTAGTGACCAGCTGTCTCTGTGCTAGTGACCAGCTGTCTCTGTACTAGTGACCAGCTGTCTCTGTGCTAGTGACCAGGTAGCTCTGTGCTAGTGACCAGGTAGCTCTGTGCTAGTGACCAGGTAGCGCTGTGCTAGTGACCAGGTAGCTCTGTGCTAGTGACCAGGTAGCTCTGTGCTAGTGACCAGGTAGCGCTGTGCTAGTGACCAGGTAGCGCTGTGCTAGTGACCAGGTAGCTCTGTGCTAGTGACCAGCTGTCTTTGCTAGTGACCAGCTGTCTCTGTGCTAGTGACCAGCTGTCTCTGTGCAAGTGACCAGCTGTCTCTGTGCTAGTAGCCGGGTAGCTCTGTGCTAGTAGCCGGCTAGCTCTGTGCTAGTAGCCAGGTAGCTCTGTGCTAGTAGCCAGGTAGCTCTGTGCTAGTAGCCAGGTAGCTCTGTGCTAGTAGCCAGGTAGCTCTGTACTATTTGCCAAGTAGCTCTGTACTATTAGCCAAGTAGCTCTGTACTAGTAGCCAAGTAGCTCTGTACTAGTAGCCAAGTAGCTCTGTACTAGTAGCCAAGTAGCTCTGTGCTAGTAGCCAGGTAGCTCTGTGCTAGTAGCCAGGTAGCTCTGTACTATTAGCCAAGTAGCTCTGTACTAGTAGCCAAGTAGCTCTGTACTAGTAGCCGGCTAGCTCTGTGCTAGTAGCCGGCTAGCTCTGTGCTAGTAGCCGGGTAGCTCTGTGCTAGTAGCCGGGTAGCTCTGTGCTAGTAGCCAAGTAGCTCTGTACTATTAGCCAAGTAGCTCTGTACTATTAGCCAAGTAGCTCTGTACTATTAGCCAAGTAGCTCTGTACGAGTAGCCAGCTAGCTCTGTGCTAGTAGCCAAGTAGCTCTGTACTAGTAGCCAGGTAGCTCTGTGCTAGTAGCCAAGTAGCTCTGTACTAGTAGCCAGGTAGCTCTGTACTAGTAGCCAGGTAGCTCTGTGCTAGTAGCCAAGTAGCTCTGTACTAGTAGCCAGGTAGCTCTGTACTAGTAGCCAGGTAGCTCTGTACTAGTAGCCAGGTAGCTCTGTGCTAGTAGCCAGGTAGCTCTGTGCTAGTAGCCAGGTAGCTCTGTGCTAGTAGCCAGGTAGCTCTGTACTAGTAGCCAAGTAGCTCTGTACTAGTAGCCAGGTAGCTCTGTGCTAGTAGCCAGGTAGCTCTGTACTAGTAGCCAGGTAGCTCTGTACTAGTAGCCAGGTAGCTCTGTACTAGTAGCCAGGTAGCTCTGTGCTAGTAGCCAGGTAGCTCTGTGCTAGTAGCCAGGTAGCTCTGTACTAGTAGCCGGGTAGCTCTGTACTAGTAGCCGGGTAGCTCTGTACTAGTAGCCGGGTAGCTCTGTACTAGTAGCCAGGTAGCTCTGTACTAGTAGCCAGGTAGCTCTGTGTTAGTAGCCAGGTAGCTCTGTACTAGTTGCCGGGTAGCTCTGTACTAGTAGCCAGGTAGCTCTGTGCTAGTAGCCAGGTAGCTCTGTGCTAGTAGCCAGGTAGCTCTGTACTAGTAGCCAGGTAGCTCTGTGCTAGTAGCCAGGTAGCTCTGTACTAGTAGCCGGGTAGCTCTGTACTAGTAGCCGGGTAGCTCTGTACTAGTAGCCGGGTAGCTCTGTACTAGTAGCCGGGTAGCTCTGTACTAGTAGCCAGGTAGCTCTGTACTAGTAGCCAGGTAGCTCTGTGTTAGTAGCCAGGTAGCTCTGTACTAGTAGCCAGGTAGCTCTGTGCTAGTAGCCAGGTAGCTCTGTACTAGTAGCCAGGTAGCTCTGTACTAGTAGCCAGGTAGCTCTGTACTAGTAGCCAGGTAGCTCTGTACTAGTAGCCAGGTAGCTCTGTACTAGTAGCCAGGTAGCTCTGTGCTAGTAGCCAGGTAGCTCTGTACTAGTAGCCAGGTAGCTCTGTACTAGTAGCCAGGTAGCTCTGTACTAGTAGCCAGGTAGCTCTGTACTAGTAACTAAGCAAACTACACCTTTCCCACTGAAATGTAGTTAATTTGCATACCGTGCCACAGGTGATGTCATCAGCAGGAGACAGACACATTTATAACACATTCTTCTATTAATTTATGCTTTTACATCCAATTCTGCGCAATCAGTGTATAGATTATTATATGTTATATTCTAAAGTTCCATAATAAGCAGGATGTTTGGTGTGACGGTCCCTTTAAGTCTGATATCCCCTCTCCATTCCCTGCCATGCGTAACGTTCCCATATGATGGGTTTAGTATTACAAGCTGCCCAGGGCAGAGGTACTGTGAGTATCCGAGCTGAGATCTGCCATGTCCTTGGGAGGCAGTCAGTGTACACATGATAATAAGTATAGAGGATCACACACACGCCAGCTTTTATACCCCCCCTTATGTGTCAGAGGATTGAGCAGCGTGGGGATATAGGGGGGCTATAGGGGGGCTATAGGGGGATATAGGGGGGCTGTAGGAGCTCAGTCTGTAGGGTTTTCAGAAAGTCCTTGTTCAATCCCCAGTTTATCGCTGTGTTTGGAACCTTTGCTATTCCTGTTGTGTAAATATCAGTCTGACGTCCGTCACCTTTGCTCTTTGACCTGGAAAGTAATAATCTCAGGTATTGCAATATCCAGGCCTTGTTATTTAACCCCATGTGTCCTGCTCTGGAATTTACACACCAGCATATTACTGTAAATCAGCTTATGTTATAGGTTCTGCACAATACGGTGCATGACATGGATTCATTTCTAAAGGTCATGTTATTACTTCCTTTGGATCATTACCTCTGATAATCTGTCAAGATCTGGTGTTGTACACTCTTACTATACAATGAAAGGAAGAATGATGTATCTTTAATGTAGATTTATGGAGCCCTCTTTGCTCTGTATAGCTCTATCAGGGGGTGGACATGTTGTTTAGAATCTTTGCTCTGTATAACTCTATCGGGTGGACATGTTTAGAATCTTTGCTCTGTATAGCTCTTTCAGGGGGCGGACATGTTGTTTAGAATCTTTGCTCTGTATAGCTCTATCAGGGGCGGACATGTTGTTTAGAATCTTTGCTCTGTATAGCTCTATCAGGGGCGGACATGTTGTTTAGAATCTTTGCTCTGTATAGCTCTATCACTGGGCGGACATGTTGTTTAGAATCTTTGCTCTGTATAGCTCTTTCAGGGGGCGGACATGTTGTTTAGAATCTTTGCTCTGGATAGCTCTATCAGGGGACGGACATGTTGTTTAGAATCTTTGCTCTGTATAGCTCTATCAGGGGGCAGACATGATGTTTAGAATCTTTGCTCTGTATAGCTCTATCAGGGTGAGGACATGTTGTTTAGAATCTTTGCTCTGTATAGCTCTATCAGGGGGCGGACATGTTGTTTAGAATCTTTGCTCTGTATAGCTCTATCAGGGGTGGACATGCTGTTTAGAATATTTGCTCTGTATAGCTCTATCAGGGGGCGGACATGCTGTTTAGAATCTTTGCTCTGTATAGCTCTATCAGGGGTGGACATGCTGTTTAGAATCTTTTCTCTGTATAGCTCTATCAGGGGTGGACATGCTGTTTAGAATATTTGCTCTGTATAGCTCTATCAGGGGGCGGACATGTTGGTTAGAATCTTTGCTCTGTATAGCTCTATCAGGGGGCAGACATGTTGGTTAGAATCTTTGCTCTGTATAGCTCTATCAGGGGGCAGACATGTTGGTTAGAATCTTTGCTCTGTATAGCTCTATCAGGGGACGGACATGTTGTTTAGAATCTTTGCTCTGTATAGCTCTATCAGGGGATGGACATGTTGTTTAGAATCTTTGCTCTGTATAGCTCTATCAGGAGGTGGACATGCTGTTTAGAATCTTTGGTCTGTATATCTCTATCAGGAAACGGACATGTTGTTTAGAATCTTTGCTCTGTATATCTCTATCAGGAAACGGACATGGTGTTTAGAATCTTTGCTCTGTATATCTCTATCAGGAAACGGACATGGTGTTTAGAATCTTTGCTCTGTATAGCTCTATCAGGGGGTGGACATGGTGTTTAGAATCTTTGCTCTATATAGCTCTATCAGGGGGTGGACATGGTGTTTAGAATCTTTGCTCTGTATAGCTCTATCAGGGGGTGGACATGTTGTTTAGAATCTTTGCTCTGTATAGCTCTATCAGGGGGTGGACATGGTGTTTAGAATCTTTGCTCTATATAGCTCTATCAGGGGGTGGACATGGTGTTTAGAATCTTTGCTCTGTATATCTCTATCAGGAAACGGACATGTTGTTTGCAATCTTGGAGGTGATATGAAATCTATATGTCCTGAAATATGACATAATTACACTAAAAGGAACAACTAAATCGAGGGTCTCTGCTTTGGAGAGAGGACATGGACCCTGATCAATACACGCTGTCCTAGTCCCCGTTCTGATTGGCTGTGTGTGCGTAGACTCAGTGAGAGAGCTGAGCGTAAAACCCGCGTTTCTCTCTATAAATACACGTAGAGGTTACTCGGGAGAAGTCTAACCATTTATATTTCTTTTTAATTGAGTTTTTTAATGATCTGTATCGGGGGCAGCTGCTGTTGAACTACAACATTCATCATCCTCGGCCAGCCTTTAAATAATAGTAATGTTAAAGAGCATTGCCTCACTGTGCCCCCGGGGTCACAGAGAGGCCCGGAGTTCACACTGTGTGCGTGGTAGGGAGGGCATTTTTCACCGCGGAGGGGGAAACCTTTTTCGTGATTTAATTTTAAACTGTTTTGATGTTTGGATTTCAGGCTTATTTAAACAAGTGCTGAGATAACATGACAGATCCTAATTACGCACTCCACTCTACTCTGCCCGAGGCCTTTTGGAGTCTAAAGATCTCAGTGTATTTCAGAATTTAAAAAACTAAACAAACACAACTTGCAATTACACAGTGTTAATAGAGCAACCCTTCCTGCCTCATCCATCCAGTCACACCCATGCTGGGGCTGATAATATCTGTGAAATGCTCTCTGTATTACTTTAAAATAGATTCCAGCTCTCCTGTAGTTTTAAGTTGGAAATAATTTCAGCGGGGCTTCTAAATTCAGTGACATTCCGATAAGGAGGGGCTTGGGGAGATGGGCGGGGCTGCTAAATTCAGTGACATTCCGATAAGGAGGGGCTTGGGGAGATGGGCGGGGCTTCTAAATCCAGTGACATTCCGATAAGGAGGGGCTTGGAGAGATGGGCGGGGCTTCTAAATCCAGTGACATTCCGATAAGGAGGGGCTTGGAGAGATGGGCGGGACTGTTGCCATGGCGGCAGGGGACCTCTAAGGTACAAGTGAGGTGTGTAAAGTTCTTTAATATAGCATGCTCTTAGTAGGACAGTCCCACCGAGTCTACCTCTGTCCCACTTTTCAGATGCCGCGCCATGTCACGCCCCATTCTGTGAGGCCCCCGCCATGTCACGCCCCATTCTGTGAGGCCCCCGCCATGTCACGCCACATTCTGTGAGGCCCCCGCCATGTCACGCCCCATTCTGTGAGGCCCCCGCCATGTCACGCCCCATTCTGTGAGGCCCCCGCCATGTCACGCCACATTCTGTGAGGCCCCCGCCATGTCACGCCACATTCTGTGAGGCCCCCGCCATGTCACGCCACATTCTGTGAGGCCCCCGCCATGTCACGCGACATTCTGTGAGGCCCCCGCCATGTCACGCGACATTCTGTGAGGCCCCCGCCATGTCACGCGACATTCTGTGTGGCCCCCGCCATGTCACGCGACATTCTGTGAGGCCCCCGCCATGTCACGCGACATTCTGTGAGGCCCCCGCCATGTCACGCCACATTCTGTGAGGCCCCCGCCATGTCACGCCCCATTCTGTGAGGCCCCCGCCATGTCACGCCACATTCTGTGAGGCCCCCGCCATGTCACGCCACATTCTGTGAGGCCCCCGCCATGTCACGCCACATTCTGTGAGGCCCCCGCCATGTCACGCCACATTCTGTGAGGCCCCCGCCATGTCACGCCACATTCTGTGAGGCCCCCGCCATGTCACGCCCCATTCTGTGAGGCCCCCGCCATGTCACGCCACATTCTGTGAGGCCCCCGCCATGTCACGCGACATTCTGTGAGGCCCCCGCCATGTCACGCGACATTCTGTGAGGCCCCCGCCATGTCACGCGACATTCTGTGAGGCCCCCGCCATGTCACGCGACATTCTGTGAGGCCCCCGCCATGTCACGCCACATTCTGTGAGGCCCCCGCCATGTCACGCCACATTCTGTGAGGCCCCCGCCATGTCACGCGACATTCTGTGAGACCCCCGCCATGTCACGCCACATTCTGTGAGGCCCCCGCCATGTCACGCCACATTCTGTGAGGCCCCCGCCATGTCACGCCACATTCTGTGAGGCCCCCGCCATGTCACGCCACATTCTGTGAGGCCCCCGCCATGTCACGCCACATTCTGTGAGGCCCCCGCCATGTCACGCCACATTCTGTGAGGCCCCCGCCATGTCACGCCACATTCTGTGAGGCCCCCGCCATGTCACGCCACATTCTGTGAGGCCCCCGCCATGTCACGCCACATTCTGTGAACAAAAGGTGGCAACCCTAACTGCAGATTTAGAGGGTTGATAAAAATAAGCTTACTTAGTTGGGGTCACACCTTGCTGTCAGGCCGTATTTGGCCGGTGGGCTGCAAGTCGCACCCCCCTGGTAAAAGGACTATTTATTATTATTATTATTATTATTAATGGAATATCATTGAAATAACCCAGCATAGGGTATTAAAGTCACGTCAGTCGCCAGCTCCATTTAGGCCAAGACGCTTCTCTTCCACCTGCCGTTGGCTGGATTCCCTCCCAGCGCTGAGCATACTGTCATCATATCAAACTATTCCTGACCTGCTGTACCTGCTGTGCATCCCAACACGCCAACATACAATGCACACGCCATAATCCTGTCACTGTACTTTTTCATTCCTTTTGGGATTAGCTCTAATCCTGCCGCTGACAGTTCATCTGAGTAAAATAAACATCTTGTGCTAACCTGTGCTGCTCAGGTGATATTCCCCAGATCTGCAATGTCTACACCTGGTTCCCATGTTACATGCCTTGGTAATAGCCTCGTTTAGCATGCCGTAGGTTCTGAGTATTCTGGTACCGTTACTGGGACTGTCGAGCGATCGGGGGCTGCTCCTAGTGGTGTGTTTGTGTGTCAATCGTGGAAGATGGGAGGGAGGAAAGTATGTGTGAATGAGTATTAGAGCCTTACACAAGATGTCGGTGCTGTAGTAGAAGAAGGGGCACAGAATATGCTGAAGATTCATAGAAAAGTTGTTCCAGCACATTAGACCAGGTTACCCTGTAATTAATATTTTTAAGCTTCAATTCTTCTTTAAAATATACTGTCTCCAGATATCCGGGGGTGAGGTTCCCGTAGAGCAGACTGGGAATATATCTGCACATGATGTTAGAGGCGTGTGCATGCCTGTTGTATTATATCCCCCATGTAGATCTACAGAGAGAGATTTGGGCATCAGATTATTTACCTGTAAGTGTCTGCAGTGAGAAGCGAGCACAGCATCGAGTGTAGAACTATAGTGATTAGATCTAAGGTAGAATAGAAAGAAAACAAACAAATTCCCCACATTTCCTAATGTGAATAAATCTGGAATACTATTCCCAAGACCTGTCTATACAGATAGAGGACGCCTGGGACCAGGATCAGATAACGGATCATTTTCACCAATAATATATATATTAAATCTGCGTATAAAATCCAGTAATATCAATGTAAATACTGTATAATGTAAATAAATCAGTGTTACTGTGATGCACGTTTGGGAACCTGCCGTTGGCGTGTCAGGTCTGCACACGTGTCATTGTATTACCCTTTATGGGGGAATCTGAGCATGCATGGAAAGGCTATATCACAGCTTACGGGGGCTGCACACTGAAAGCACTGTCAGGTGTATGTGGAATTTTTGGGGATACTGGATCATTTCGGATTAGGGAGTTTGCCACGTCTGCCACTAAATATTTAACGCATTTTCTGTTTTAATGGACACATTAGGCCTTAATTCAGGAATATATGTACGCAACATAGGGGAGAGATCAAACCCTGTGTATAAAATGTAATCTATTTGTGAGAAGATCTCCCTACGCGTTTGAGATTTTACAAAGACCTCTTTGTTCCTCTGTTGTTTCCAAAAACCTCGACAGTTAAATGCCATGTAGAATCCAGCTGGCTATGCCTGGCCTTAATGTCCGATGCAAGGTAGCCTGGGTGTAATTATATTGTGTTACACACTTACTGGGGAGAGATACGTTGAGTTTAGCCGGCCCTGTGTCTGAGCCTCTGTTGTCCTTGCACATTTGGCACAATCCTGCGACAGGAAGTGCAGATAAAACCAAGGGGAACAGAAAAGAAATCCAGGCTAATTAATTTTACCCGAATTAAAGCTGAAACAGAAACAGCATTAGAGGAGCCAACAGATTTCCCTGGCAACAGTACAATGGTATGAAGTATCCGCAGGAAGTGGAAGGAAAGGAACCCGCACAGAATTAAAATGGGCAAAATATGGAATCTTTGCTCTGTATAGCTCTATCAGGAGGCGGACATGTTGTTTAGAATCTTTGCTCCGTATAGCTCTATCAGGGGGCGGACATGTTGATTAGAATCTTTGCTCTGTATAGCTCTATCAGGGGACGGACATGTTGTTTAGAATCTTTGCTCTCTATAGCTCTATTAGGGGGCGGACATGTTGTTTAGAATCTTTGCTCTGTATAGCTCTATCAGGAGGCGGACATGTTGTTTAGAATCTTTGCTCTGTATAGCTCTATCAGGGTGCGGACATGTTGTTTAGAATCTTTGCTCTGTATAGGTCTATCAGGGGGAGGACATGTTGTTTAGAATCTTTGCTCTGTATAGCTCTATCAGGGGGAGGACATGTTGGTTAGAATCTTTGCTCTGTATAGCTCTATCAGGGGGAGGACATGTTGTTTAGAATCTTTGCTCTGTATAGCTCTATCAGGGGGAGGACATGTTGGTTAGAATCTTTGCTCTGTATAGCTCTATCAGGGGGAGGACATGTTGTTTAGAATCTTTGCTCTGTATAGCTCTATCAGGGGGAGGACATGTTGGTTAGAATCTTTGCTCTGTATAGCTCTATCAGGGGGAGGACATGTAGTTTAGAATCTTTGCTCTGTATAGTTCTATCAGGGGGCAGACATGTTGTTTAGAATCTTTGCTCTGTATAGCTCTATCAGGGGGAGGACATGTTGGTTAGAACAGGGCTTGACAAATTTATTTTATTCTAGGAGCCAGCAAAATTTTTTAGGAGCCAGACAATCACGCAAACATACACGCAATTCATAAACACACACACCAATCCACGTCACATATACACCCCACACACACCAACCCACGTCACATTTACACCCCACACACACCAACCCACGTCACATATACAGCCCACACACACCAACCCACGTCACATATACAAACCCCACACACCAACCCACTTCACAAATACACACACACACTTCACATATACACCTCCCCCCACACCTCACATATACACCTCCCCCCACACTTCACATATATACACCTCCCCCCACACATATTCCCCCCCTTCACATATACACCTCCCCCCACACTTCACACATATATACCCCCCCTTCACATATACACCTCCCCCCACACTTCACATATATACCCCCCCACACTTCACATATATACCCCCCCTTCACATATACATCCCTCCCCCCCTTCACATATACACCTGCCCCCACACTTCACACATATATACCTCCCCTTCACATATACACCTCCCCCCCACACTTCACATATATACCCCCCCTTCACATATACATCCCTCCCCCCCCCTTCACATATACATCCCTCCCCCCCTTCACATATACACCTGCCCCCACACTTCACACATATATACCTCCCCTTCACATATACACCTCCCCCCCACACTTCACATATATACCCCCCCTTCACATATACATCCCCCCCCCCCCCACTTCACATATACAACTCAAACATACACAAGTTTTTTTTTTTCCCTTCTTAACTTCTGAGTGCTGGGTGTCGTCTCTTGACAACCCAGCACTTAGCCGAAAGAGCCATGAAGATCGGCTGCGGCACGAATGTTTCCCCTCCCTGCTGCCTTACCTCATTGCTGGGGAGGGGGGACATTCGTGCTGCAGCCGATCCTCATGGCTCTTTCGGCTGAACACTCATACACACGTGTAGCGCGAGGGGGCGGAGCTTGCTGTCTGTCCCCTCGCGCTGCAAAAGACGGATGGCAGCGGCAAGGGGAACGGCACCCGGGCGCCAGGCTCCATTTCCAGGTCGCCATGGCGACCTGGCGCCCGGGGTTTGTCGAGCCCTGGGTTAGAATCTTTGCTCTGTATAGCTCTATCAGGGGTGGACATGTTGTTTAGACTCTTTGCTCTGTATAGCTCTATCAGGGGGAGGACATGTTGTTTTAGAATCTTTGCTCTGTATAGCTCTATCAGGGGGTGGACATGTTGGTTAGAATCTTTGCTCTGTATAGCTCTATCAGGGGACGGACATGTTGCTTAGAATCTTTGCTCTATATGGCTCTATCAGGGGGCGGACATGGTGTTTAGAATCTTTGCTCTGTATAGCTCTATCAGGGGGCAGACATGTTGTTTAGAATCTTTGCTCTGTATAGCTCTATCAGGGGGAGGACATGTTGGTTAGAATCTTTGCTCTGTATAGCTCTATCAGGGGTGGACATGTTGTTTAGAATCTTTGCTCTGTATAGCTCTATCAGGGGGCGGACATGTTGTTTAGAATCTTTGCTCTGTATAGGTCTATCAGGGGGAGGACATGTTGTTTAGAATCTTTGCTCTGTATAGCTCTATCAGGGGGAGGACATGTTGGTTAGAATCTTTGCTCTGTATAGCTCTATCAGGGGGAGGACATGTTGTTTAGAATCTTTGCTCTGTATAGCTCTATCAGGGGGAGGACATGTTGGTTAGAATCTTTGCTCTGTATAGCTCTATCAGGGGGAGGACATGTTGTTTAGAATCTTTGCTCTGTATAGCTCTATCAGGGGGAGGACATGTTGGTTAGAATCTTTGCTCTGTATAGCTCTATCAGGGGGAGGACATGTAGTTTAGAATCTTTGCTCTGTATAGTTCTATCAGGGGGCAGACATGTTGTTTAGAATCTTTGCTCTGTATAGCTCTATCAGGGGGAGGACATGTTGGTTAGAATCTTTGCTCTGTATAGCTCTATCAGGGGTGGACATGTTGTTTTAGAATCTTTGCTCTGTATAGCTCTATCAGGGGGAGGACATGTTGTTTTAGAATCTTTGCTCTGTATAGCTCTATCAGGGGGTGGACATGTTGGTTAGAATCTTTGCTCTGTATAGCTCTATAAGGGGAGGACATGTCGTTTAGAATCTTTGCTCTGTATAGCTCTATCAGGGGAGGACATGTTGTTTAGAATCTTTGCTCTGTATAGCTCTATCAGGGGGCGGACATGTTGTTTAGAATCTTTGCTCTGTATAGCTCTATCAGGGGTGGACATGTTGTTTAGAATCTTTGCTCTGTATAGCTCTATCAGGGGTGGACATGTTGTTTAGAATCTTTGCTCTTTATAGCTCTATCAGGGTGAGGACATGTTGGTTAGAATCTTTGCTCTGTATAGCTCTATCAGGGGGAGGACATGTTGTTTAGAATCTTTGCTCTGTATAGCTCTATCACGGGGAGGACATGTTGGTTAGAATCTTTGCTCTGTATAGCTCTATCAGGGGGAGGACATGTTGTTTAGAATCTTTGCTCTGTATAGCTCTATCAGGGGACGGACATGTTGCTTAGAATCTTTGCTCTATATGGCTCTATCAGGGGGCGGACATGGTGTTTAGAATCTTTGCTCTGTATAGCTCTATCAGGGGACGGGCATGGTGTTTAGAATCTTTGCTCTGTATAGCTCTATCAGGGGGCGGACATGTTGGTTAGAATCTTTGCTCTGTATAGCTCTATCAGGGGGCGGACATGTTGTTTAGAATCTTTGCTCTATATGGTTCTATCAGGGGGCGGACATGTTGATTAGAATCTTTGCTCTGTATAGCTCTATCAGGGGACGGACATGTTGTTTAGAATCTTTGCTCTATATGGCTCTATCAGGGGGAGGACATGTTGTTTAGAATCTTTGCTCTGTATAGCTCTATCAGGGGGCGGACATGTTGTTTAGAATCTTTGCTCTATATGGCTCTATCAGGGGGAGGACATGTTGTTTAGAATCTTTGCTCTGTATAGCTCTATCAGGGGACGGACATGTTGTTTAGAATCTTTGCTCCATATGGCTCTATCAGGGGGTGGACATGTTGTTTAGAATCTTTGCTCTGTATAGCTCTATCAGGGGGCGGACATGTTGTTTAGAATCTTTGCTCTATATGGTTCTATCAGGGGGCGGACATGTTGTTTAGAATCTTTGCTCTGTATAGCTCTATCAGGGGGCGGACATGTTGTTTAGAATCTTTGCTCTATATGGCTCTATCGGGGGAGGACATGTTGTTTAGAATCTTTGCTCTGTATAGCTCTATCAGGGGATGGACATGTTGTTTAGAATCTTTGCTCCATATGGCTCTATCAGGGGGTGGACATGTTGTTTAGAATCTTTGCTCTGTATAGCTCTATCAGGGGGCGGACATGTTGTTTAGAATCTTTGCTCTATATGGTTCTATCAGGGGACGGACATGTTTTTTTAGAATCTTTGCTCTATATGGTTCTATCAGGGGGCGGACATGTTGTTTAGAATCTTTGCTCTGTATAGCTCTATCAGGGGGTGGACATGTTGTTTAGAATCTTTGCTCTGTACAGCTCTATCAGGGGGTGGACATGTTGTTTAGAATCCTTGCTCTGTATAGCTCTATCAGGGGGTGGACATGTTGTTTAGAATCTTTGCTCTATATGGCTCTATCAGGGGGAGGACCTGAATTTTGGGTAAAATGAAGGAAGAGCTGACCCAACATGTCTGCCTCCTGATAGAGCTGTATGAGGCAAACAGCGCTCAATAAGGTGTTTTATTTGTATTCGTTCACTAGAGCATTTCTATATAAAATGTCTATACTTGATTCAATCTTTCAGACGGTCGTTCTTTTAATGTACACTATAGTCCCGTGTTTTCCATACCTAGTGATGCATGTTGTGTATGCATTGTGCGGAGCTCTAGGAGATGGTGTTAAATAAACTAGTGTCACAGTTTGAAACGCTGTGGAAGTTGAGGCTTTTGTCTGTGTGTTTTTGTTTGGCGTCCGGGTGTCACACGGGACTGAATCATGAGAATGGTAACTGTATCCAAGGTGTAGGCCAGGACCTGTCTGACATGAGATCACGGGACTGTACAAACATGGGGCCACGTCTCTAGGGAGGAATTTGTGGAATATTTGGTAAAAAATAAATAAACCACCTTTAAAAAGCCACTAAACCTTTTTTTTCCCCTTTTCAGTTTCTACTCTGACCGGTTAACAGGCAGCGCTTATTTTATCACGGACAAAGAAGACCTCTAAACGCTGTGCGTGTACCCCCCCCCCCCCCGTTTTACGTTAACATGGCACTACAGCTTGCTCATTGATAGAAGCAAAAGGTTTAAATCATGGTACATGACTTTACAGACACCTGCCGGTTTACTTTGTGCTCTGCCTCTCGGCTGAGGCAGAGCTAGTCAGATCGGGGGTCCGGTTAGTCTCTCTCTCGGCTTTTGCAGAGACAGACCCTCATTTTCACATGCCACGAACAGAGGGGACCTAGTTACGGTGCTAGTTAAGGTCCCCTCTATTGGAGGAATGGGATAACGAGAGACTGTCAGCAACATCCTGAGCCGTGATGCATACTAGGGACTCGTCATGGCCGCCGGACAGAGGCTAAGCTGTACATCAAATAGCAGCCAGTTTATCCTTCCGCCTGTATTAGAAGTGTAGTGTCTCTTTAAGATAGCGGCATGTGGCGGATCTGCCGGGTTTTTCTGCTGTTTGGTTTTGTGTCAGGAACTTGTACTCTGCTGTGTAAGTGCAGATAAACCAAAAATACCACAGATATCCTGCGCAGGAAGTGTTACGCTTGTCAGAGACCGTTACACATCACTCATGTCTGTCACTTTAAATGCTTTTAACCAAATAATTGCTGGTGCGTTGTGCACCTCTGTGACAATTGAAGGGGTTTTTGGTGTCGCGAAATGCGTTGGGGAAAGTCACATGTCGCAGGGCTTGACAGATCCCCGGAGCCAGGGAAATAGTCACATGTCACAGGGCTTGACAGATCCCGGGAGCCAGGGAAATAGTCACATGTCACAGGGCTTGACAAATCCCGGGAGCCAGGGAAATAGTCACATGTCACAGAGTTTGACAAATCCCGGGAGCCTGGGAAATAGTCACATGTCGCAGGTCTTGACAAATCCCGGGAGCCAGGGAAATAGTCACATGTCCCTGGGCTTGACAGATCCCGGGAGCCTGGGAAATAGTTACATGTCACAGGGCTTGACAAATACTGGGAGCCAGGGAAATAGTCACATGTCACAGGGCTTGACAGATCCCGGGAGCCTGGGAAATAGTTACATGTCACAGGGCTTGACAAATACTGGGAGCCAGGGAAATAGTCACATGTCACAGGGCTTGACAGATCCCGGGAGCCTGGGAAATAGTCACATGTCACAGGGCTTGACAAATACTGGGAGCCAGGGAAATAGTCACATGTCACAGGGCTTGAGAGATCCCGGGAGCCAGGGAAATAGTCACATGTCACAGGGCTTGACAAATACTGGGAGCCAGGGAAATAGTAACATGTCACAGGGCTTGACAGATCACGGGAGCCTGGGAAATAGTTACATGTCACAGGGCTTGACAAATACTGGGAGCCAGGGAAATAGTCACATGTCACAGGGCTTGACAGATCCCGGGAGCCTGGGAAATAGTCACATGTCACAGGGCTTGACAAATACTGGGAGCCAGGGAAATAGTCACATGTCACAGGGCTTGAGAGATCCCGGGAGCCAGGGAAATAGTCACATGTCACAGGGCTTGACAAATACTGGGAGCCAGGGAAATAGTAACATGTCACAGGGCTTGACAAATCCTGGGAGCCAGGGAAATAGTCACATGTCACAGGGCTTGACAAATACTGGGAGCCAGGGAAATAGTCACATGTCACAGGGCTTGACAAATCCCGGGAGCCAGGGAAATAGTCACATGTCACAGGGCTTGACAAATACTGGGAGCCAGGGAAATAGTCACATGTCACAGGGCTTGACAAATACTGGGAGCCAGGGAAATAGTCACATGTCACAGGGCTTGACAAATCCCGGGAGCCAGGGAAATAGTCACATGTCACAGGGCTTGACAAATACTGGGAGCCAGGGAAATAGTCACATGTCACAGGGCTTGACAAATACTGGGAGCCAGGGAAATAGTCACATGTCACAGGGCTTGACAAATCCCGGGAGCCAGGGAAATAGTCACATGTCACAGGGCTTGACAAATACTGGGAGCCAGGGAAATAGTCACATGTCACAGGGCTTGACAAATCCCGGGAGCCAGGGAAATAGTCACATGTCACAGGGCTTGACAAATCCCGGGAGCCAGGGAAATAGTCACATGTCACAGGGCTTGACAGATCCCGGGAGCCAGGGAAATAGTCACATGTCACAGGGCTTGACAGATCCCGGGAGCCAGGGAAATAGTCACATGTCACAGGGCTTGACAGATCCCGGGAGCCTGGGAAATAGTCACATGTCACAGGGCTTGACAAATACTGGGAGCCAGGGAAATAGTCACATGTCACAGGGCTTGACAGATCCCGGGAGCCAGGGAAATAGTCACATGTCACAGGGCTTGACAAATACTGGGAGCCAGGGAAATAGTCACATGTCACAGGGCTTGACAAATACTGGGAGCCAGGGAAATAGTCACATGTCACAGGGCTTGACAAATACTGGGATCCAGGGAAATAGTCACATGTCACAGGGCTTGACAAATACTGTGAGCCAGGGAAATAGTCACATGTCACAGGGCTTGACAGATCCCGGGAGCCAGGGAAATAGTCACATGTCACAGGGCTTGACAGATCCCGGGAGCCAGGGAAATAGTCACATGTCACAGGGCTTGACAAATCCTGGGAGCCAGGGAAATAGTCACATGTCACAGGGCTTGACAAATACTGTGAGCCTGGGAAATAGTCACATGTCACAGGGCTTGACAAATCCTGGGAGCCTGGGAAATAGTCACATGTCACAGGGCTTGACAAATCCCGGGAGCCAGGGAAATAGTCACATGTCGCAGGGCTTGACAAATACTGGGAGCCAGGGAAATAGTCACATGTCGCAGGGCTTGACAAATACTGGGAGCCAGGGAAATAGTCACATGTCGCAGGGCTTGACAAATACTGGGAGCCAGGGAAATAGTAACATGTCACAGGGCTTGACAGATCCCGGGAGCCAGGGAAATAGTCACATGTCGCAGGGCTTGACAAATACTGGGAGCCAGGGAAATAGTCACATGTCACAGGGCTTGACAGATCCCGCAAGCCAGGGAAATAGTCACATGTCACAGGGCTTGACAGATCCCGGGAGCCAGGGAAATAGTCACATGTCACAGGGCTTGACAGATCCCGGGAGCCAGGGAAATAGTCACATGTCGCAGGGCTTTACAAATCCCGGGAGCCAGGGAAATAGTCACATGTCACAGGGCTTGACAGATCCTGCGAGCCAGGGAAATAGTCACATGTCACAGGGCTTGACAAATCCCGGGAGCCTGGGAAATAGTCACATGTCACAGGGCTTTACAGATCACGGGAGCCAGGGAAATAGTCACATGTCACAGGGCTTGACAGATCCCGGGAGCCAGGGAAATAGTCACATGTCACAGGGCTTGACAGATCCCGGGAGCCAGGGAAATAGTCACATGGCGCAGGGCTTGACAAATCCTGGGAGCCAGGGAAATAGTCACATGTCACAGGGCTTGACAAATCCCGGGAGCCAGGGAAATAGTCACATGTCACAGGGCTTGACAGATCCCGGGAGCCAGGGAAATAGTCACATGTCGCAGGGCTTGACAAATCCCGTGAGCCTGGGAAATAGTCACATGTCCCTGGGCTTGACAGATCCTGCGAGCCTGGGAAATAGTCACATGTCACAGGGCTTGACAAATACTGGGAGCCAGGGAAATAGTCACATGTCACAGGGCTTGACAGATCCCAGGAGCCAGGGAAATAGTCACATGTCACAGGGCTTGACAGATCCCGGGAGCCAGGGAAATAGTCACATGTCACAGGGCTTGACAAATACACACCTCCTGAAAATAGCCAGGCTGGCTCCTGAAGCGGTCTGTCTGGCTCCTAAAGGCAACATTAATTTGTCAGTCAATGTGTGCAGAATCAGTCCCACCGCCAAAAATCTTGGTGTAAATTGGTTAAACCCCTCCTCCTAAATGCCCAGACCCACAATATGTTCATTAGTATATAGAGAGTATCACAGGATCATAGCCTTTGTGAATGGCTGAAGTTTGGACGAAATGCGTCAGGCTTTTGTAGATCTGTCGATTAGCTGTTGCTCTGCTTTGTTGTGGGTCGGGACGTTCAGGAGGAGGAGTTTAACCTCGCCGTCTGTTGCATAGCGCCTTTTGTAGCGGCTTCTATTGCACGTTTGGAGTGATGATATAGCTGCCTTTCTTTCAAAACGTTCGTTTTTATTGTTGGACTTTTTAGAAGAAACTTTTCCTGTCGGAAGTTATTTGTATTCGTTATGATTTCCCTTTCTGTCTATCTCGCCAAGCCCCTCCTCACTGAATTTAGAGGGCCCGCAAAATAATTTTCAATTTAAAGCTACAGGAGAACTGGAAATAGTTTTAAAGTAAGAATAAGTGTTTTACGCCCAGAGGCACCATGGGGGAGGGGGTGATCTCTGAAGGTCAATTGTGGGGCAAAGTTCTAAAAATGGTCACCATGGAAACCAATGGAATGTCCCTGCTGATTACATCACTTTTAGAACTTTACCCCCAGAATCACCATGGAAACCAATGGAATGTCCCTGCTGATTACATCACTTTTAGAACTTTACCCCCAGAATCACCATGGAAACCAATGGAATGTTCCTGCTGATTATATCACTATTAGAGCTTTACCCCCAGAATCACTATGGAAACCAATGGAATGTTCCTGCTGATTACATCACTATTAGAACTTTACCCCCAGAATCACTATGGAAACCAATGGAATGTTCCTGCTGATTACATCACTTTTAGAACTTTACCCCCAGAATCACCATGGAAACCAATGAATGTTCCTGCTGATTACATCACTTTTCGAACTTTACCCCCAGAATCACCATGGAAACCAATGGAATGTTCCTGCTGATTACATCACTTTTAGAACTTTACCCCCAGAATCACCATGGAAACCAGTGTAATTTTGCCCCAGGCATAACCTGAATACAAATCCTCCATTGTGCTTTAGGAGTGGGCTACGGACCGTGCTGTGGTCTGGTGTAGTGGCTCATGTATCTGCCACATTATCCATGCCGGTTTGGCTTCAGTAGCAGAACGTGATTGGATGGTTTATCCGCCTCTGTTACACGTGTGCAGAGTAACCGTCTCTCCCTGCACAGGATTTGCATTTGCAGAATAAACCTTACCAGGTCGGCATTTCCCAGTTAATCATTTACCTGTAAGGAAATCATCCTGTTCATTATACAGTCCTGCAGCCTGACATGTAAAACACACTGTTCTCCTAATTTCTGCATTTGCCGCAGTTCAGCCGACACAATGTATAGATCATAGAGTTTGAAATTCCCTTCTCAATTCCCTGCAAAAACCATCTGTCTCACTGAGACTGAGCTTTGCAGAATCACACAACACACCTCCCCCTGGCCGGTGGGGGGCCGGGGGTCGGGTGGTGGGGCCGGGGGTCGGGTGGGGGGCCGGGGGGGGGTTGGAGCTCGCCTCCCTCCCTTCGATTGCTGTGCACATACACCAATGAATGAGAGATCCTTTGAATGGTGCACAACAAGATGGAGGATTCCAATGGAAGCTTTAATCAGGCAGAAGTGAAGAATTCTGCCTGTCTGGAACGGATTCCTTCTGTCAGCCTCTGGTTCAAGCAGATTGTGCCTGTAAAAGTCGGATGCTTCTTAGCAAAGCAAGGTTTTCACAGTTATAATAATGAGTATTATTATGATCCACAGAGAAATCCCATTTGGGGTCCAGAAGGATTTTTTTTAACCCCTTTTGAGGGGAAAGTTGGAAAAGACTGGAGTGTGAATTTATTGGATCAGCAGGAAGTGTAATATGCTGAATTTGGACAACTAAACCTATTTTAAGCTTTGCCTCTTTGGAGGTAGCAAGGGTTACAAACTAGTGTCCCCTGGAGGGGGGCTGTCTGTCTCTAACCAAGGTCCCCTCTGCTCATCTCCTTTTAAAATGCGTTCCTCTCACTTTACTGGCAGAAGGAGACAGTCGCCGACCAGACCGGACTGTGCTTCTCAGGGAATCATGGCCGCCGCCAGTCAGACTGGATACTATGAAAAGCACCGGCCAGCTTCTCCTCAGACTGGGAGCACGGTGTATATGTAAAGTTAATGATCAATGCTGAACGTCTCCCTGAAGCCAGATTAATTGCCGGAATAGCTCCCAGTCTATTGTTTAAACGCTGGGCACAAGCCGACTAATCCTTTGATGTGGCATCTTAAGTGTTTGCTTTCTAGCCAAGAGGCTCTCAGTCTCCAATTCTCTGACCTGTCATGTTTCAGTAGCGTAGCTAGGGGTGGGTAGAGTGGGCGCTCCGCCTCGGGCAGCACTTTTTCTGGGGGGCGGCACTTTTCAAGTGAGCTCACCTGACAAGTGCCGCCCTGCAATGGATCCCCTCTGTCAGCTGAGGCCACTTTGAGTGGTCTCAGTCCGACATGAAAAATGTGGTGACTCTCAAAGTGAGTACCGGCTACATTTTACCAAAAAGTGGCGTGCCGAACACCAGAAACGTGACACCACAAAGTCTCACGGTGATCGGCAGGGACCCACAGGGTCTGTAAATCCGTGATATCTGTCCCTGGATCCCCATCACTCTGTGATTTTTTATTTTTAACCTCCTTCGCACCGGATGGCGCTTTAGTCCACAACACCAACAAGTGGGAAGGGATTGTGTATTGAGGGGGGGGGGGGGGTGCAACTCAGGGACCACCCCGGAGGGCCACACTTCTAGCTATGCCACTGCCACGTCTACATTACATGTAGCGATATAATCCTTGAAATGTTCCTGGGGGGGGGGGGGGGGGGGTACGGTACTATTTTGGTTTTGTACATAATGTGACCTAGTAAAGAATGAACCATCCAAATACCCTACAGGACTGAACATCCTTCTTCAATGGGTGCATTAGCCCACTGCGCCATCCCCCTGTTACATAGACCTCGAGAAGCTAAATACATGAATTATACATATTTTACTTTACTAAACTATTTGCGAATTCATGCACCACGAGGGGTTAATGGGTGTGGCTTAGCACTAGCTTCTCCCACTTCGGTCCCAGCTCCGCCCACTCTCACCCATGACGTACACATTAGAATAGAGGTGCCAGTTACCCTCTGCTTGTTCTTCTGTCGCTGTACCTTTAATTGCCGGATACTGTTGGGAGGTTTTGGGTGGGGGGCAGTGTGTTGTCTGTTTTTAGTTGGGGGTTTTTGACTCACAGATGTAAAATAAACCATTTTATTTCTTCTCTCCGCAGACTGGTAGATGACAGATGCGTGGTCCATCCTGATGCAGGAGATTTGGCAAACCCCCCCAAAAAGTTCAGAGGTGAGTTCAGTGTTTGTGGCCCTGAGAGCATCGAGATCTATCCGACTGTTTATCTAGAATTGGATTGTTTTTTAATTTTTATTTATCCCTATCAAGCATTAATATTAGCTCATTTAGAAGCACATTACTGTGATACACTCACACACTGCACATTACTGTGATACACTCACACACTGCACATTACTGTGATACACTCACACACTGCACATTACTGAGATACACTCACACACTGCACATTACTGTGATACACTCACACGCTGCACATTACTGTGATACACTCACACACTGCACATTACTGTGATACACTCACACGCTGCACATTACTGTGATACACTCACACACTGCACATTACTGTGATACACTCACACTCTGAACATTACTGTGATACACTCACACACTGCACATTACTGTGATACACTCACACGCTGCACATTACTGTGATACACTCACACACTGCACATTACTGAGATACACTCACACACTGCACATTACTGTGATACACTCACACACTGCACATTACTGTGATACACTCACACACTGCACATTACTGTGATACACTCACACACTGCACATTACTGTGATACACTCACACACTGCACATTACTGAGATACACTCACAGACTGCACATTACTGTGATACACTCACACACTGCACATTACTGTGATACACTCACACTGCACATTACTGTGATACTCTCACACACTGCACATTACTGTAATACACTCACACGCCGCACATTACTGTGATACACTCACACGCTGCACATTACTGTGATACACTCACACGCCGCACATTACTGTGATACACTCACACACTGCACATTACTGAGATACACTCACACGCAGCACATTACTGTGATACACTCACACGCTGCACATCACTGTGAGTTTTATTGCTGTGGCGTCTGTGATACACTCACACGCTGCACATTACTGTGATACACTCACACACTGCACATTACTGTGAGTTTTATTGCTGCGAGGTCTGTGATACACTCACACACTGCACATTACTGTGAGTTTTATTGCCGTGGAGTCTGTGATACACTCACACGCTGCACATTACTGTGAGTTTTATTGCTGTGGAGTCTGTGATACACTCACACGCTGCACATTTCTGTGATTCACTCACACGCTGCACATTTCTGTGATTCACTCACACGCTGCACATTACTGTGATACACTCACACACTGCACATTACTGTGCGTTTTATTGCTGTGGAGTCTGTGAGACACTCACACACTGCACATTACTGGGAGTTTTATTGCTGTGGAGTCTGTGATACACTCACACACCGCACATTACTGTGATACACTCACACACTGCACATAACTGGGAGTCTTATTGCTGTGGAGTCTGTGATACACTCAGACGCTGCACATCAATGTGAGTTTTATTGCTGTGGAGTCTGTGATGCACTCACACACTGCACATTACTGTGAGTTTTATTGCTGTGGAGTCTGTGATACACTCACACACTGCACATTACTGTGAGTTTTATTGCTGTGGAGTCTGTGATACACTCACACACTGCACATTACTGTGATACACTCACACACTGCACATCACTGTGAGTTTTATTGCTGTGGAGTCTGAGATACACTCACACACTGCACATTACTGTGAGTTTTATTGCTGTGGAGTCTGTGATACACTCACACACTGCACATTACTGTGATACACTCACACACTGCACATCACTGTGATACACTCACACACTGCACATTACTTTGAGTTTTATTGCTGTGGAGTCTGAGATACACTCACATGCTGCACATTACTGTGAGTTTTATTGCTGTGGAGTCTGAGATACACTCACACACTGCACATTACTGTGAGTTTTATTGCTGTGGAGTCTGAGATACACTCACACTGCACATTACTGTGAGTTTTATTGCTGTGGGGTGTGTGATACCCTCATACACTGCACATTACTGTGAGTTTTATGGCTGTGGAGTCTGGGATACACTCACACACTGCACATTACTGTGAGTTTTATTGCTGTGGAGTCTGTGATACACTCACACACTGCACATTACTGTGAGTTTTATGGCTGTGGAGTCTGAGATACACCCACACTCTGCACATTACTGGGAGTTTTATTGCTGTGGAGTCTGTGATACACTCACACTGCACATTACTGGGAGTTTTATTGCTGTGGAGTCTGAGATACACTCACACACTGCACATTACTGTGAGTTTTATTGCTGTGGAGTCTGAGATACACTCACACACTGCACATCACTGGGAGTTTTATGGCTGTGGAGTCTGAGATACACTCACACACTGCACATTACTGTGAGTTTTATTGCTGTGGAGTCTGAGATACACTCACACACTGCACATTACTGGGAGTTTTATTGCTGTGGAGTCTGAGATACACTCACACACTGCACATTACTGGGAGTTTTATTGCTGTGGAGTCTGAGATACACTCACACACTGCACATGTTACATGTATGCATGCATGTGTGACATGTCCATGCTATTTTGCAATATTTTTGTTATTCTTATTCCTAACTGGTGTATCCTAGTTACACAGCCCAACAAACACAGAGTGGGGACACACCTCCAGCCCAAACCCCAAGCAATCTTATCTGCAAACAGATTAGGGCCAAGAATCCAAACAGAACCCAAAATGTTTGATTTCCATGGAAACAGCGAGGAAGAGATAACACAGGTTTAGCACCCATGTCACTCTGTGTCAATACTCCGCACTGCTATATGATTGCAGGAGCCACGCGGGGCTGCTGGTTTTGCAGAATGAGTTTCCATTTCAATAGCTGCTGTTTTTACCACCCAGGGAGTATATAGGCTGAACCCAGCAGGCACTGGGCCCAGAGGCTGGCACTCTGTATGGGCATCACCCTCCATCCTCAGTGTGATACAGGCACCGGGCCCAGAGGCTGGCACTCTGTATGGCCATCACCCTCCATCCTCAGTGTGATACAGGCAGCAGGCACTGGGCCCAGAGGCTTGCACTCTGTATGGGCATCACCCTCCATCCTCAGTGAGATACAGACAGCAGGCACTGGGCCCAGAGGCTTGCACTCTGTATGGGCATCACCCTCCATCCTCAGTGTGATACAGGCACCGGGCCCAGAGGCTGGCACTCTGTATGGCCATCACCCTCCATCCTCAGTGTGATACAGGCAGCAGGCACTGGGCCCAGAGGCTTGCACTCTGTATGGGCATCACCCTCCATCCTCAGTGAGATACAGACAGCAGGCACTGGGCCCAGAGGCTGGCACTCTGTATGGGCATCACCCTCCATCCTCAGTGTGATACAGGCACCGGGCCCAGAGGCTTGCACTCTGTATGGGCATCACCCTCCATCCTCAGTGAGATACAGACAGCAGGCACTGGGCCCAGAGGCTGGCACTCTGTATGGACATCACCCTCCATCCTCAGTGTGATACAGGCAGCAGGCACTGGGCCCAGAGGCTTGCACTCTGTATGGGCATCACCCTCCATACTCAGTGTGATACAGGCAGCAGGCACTGGGCCCAGAGGCTTGCACTCTGTATGGGCATCACCCTCCATCCTCAGTGTTATACAGGCAGTAGGCACTGGGCCCAGAGGCTGGCACTCTGTATGTGCATCACCCTCCATCCTCAGTGTGATGCAGGCACTGGGCCCAGAGGCTGGCACTCTGTATGGGCATCACCCTCCATCCTCAGTGTGATACAGACAGCATGCACTGGGCCCAGAGGCTTGCACTCTGTATGGGCATCACCCTCCATCCTCAGTGTGATGCAGGCACTGGGCCCAGAGGCTTGCACTCTGTATGGGCATCACCCTCCATCCTCAGTGTGATACAGGCAGCAGTCACCGGGCCCAGAGGCTGGCACCCTGTATGGGCATCACCCTCCATCCTCAGTGTGATACAGGCAGCAGGCACTGGGCCCAGAGGCTGGCACTCTGTATGGACATCACCCTCCATCCTCAGTGTGATACAGGCAGCAGGCACTGGGCCCAGAGGCTGGCACTCTGTATGGGCATCACCCTCCATCCTCAGTGTGATACAGGCAGCAGGCACTGGGCCCAGAGGCTGGCACTCTGTATGGGCATCACCCTCCATCCATTTTCTGGGATGAATGGGGCAGATTCCCTGGGATGAGTGGAGCAGATTCTCTGGGATGAGTGGGGGCAGATTCTCTGGGATGAGTGAGGGCAGATTCTCTGGGGTGAGTGGGGGCAGATTCCCTGGGATAAATGGCGGCAGATTCTCTGGGGTGAGCGGGGGGCAGATTCCCTGGGATAAATGGCGGCAGATTCCCTGGGTTGAGTGGGGGCAGATTCCCTGGGTTGAGTGGGGGCAGATTCCCTGGGATGAGTGGGGGCAGATTCTCTGGGATGAGTGGGGGCAGATTCTCTGGAATGAGTGGGGGCAGATTCTCTGGAATGAGTGGGGGCAGATTCTCTGTGATGAGTGGGGGCAGATTCTCTGGGGTGAGTGGGGGCAGATTCCCTGGGATAAATGGCGGCAGATTCTCTGGGGTGAGCGGGGGGCAGATTCCCTTGGATAAATGGCGGCAGATTCCCTGGGTTGAGTGGGGGCACATTCCCTGGGATGAGTGGGTGCAGATTCTCTGGGATGAGTGGGTGCAGATTCTCTGGGATGAGTGGGGGCAGATTCTCTGGGATGAGTGGGGGCAGATTCTCTGGGATGAGTGGGGGCAGATTCTCTGGGATAAGTGGGGGCAGATTCTCTGGGGGATGAGTGGGGGCAGATTCCTTAGGGTGAGTGGGGGCAGATTCCTTGGGGTGAGTGGGGGCAGATACTCTCGGGTGAGTGGGGGCCGTTTCCTTGGGGTGAGTGGGGGCAGGTACTCTGGGTGAGTGGGGGCAGATTCTCTGGGGTGAGTGGGGGCAGATTCTCTGGGATGAGTGAGGGCAGGTACTCTGGGGGGTGAGTGGGGGCAGATTCTCTGGGATGAGTGAGGGCAGGTACTCTGGGGGGTGAGTGGGGGCAGATTCTCTGGGATGAGTGGGGGCAGATTCTCTGGGATGAGTGGGGGCAGATTCTCTGGGATGAGTGGGGGCAGATTCTCTGGGATGAGTGGGGGCAGATTCTCTGGGGGATGAGTGGGGGCAGATTCTCTGGGGGATGAGTGGGGGCAGATTCCTTGGGGTGAGTGGGGGCAGATACTCTCGGGTGAGTGGGGGCAGATTCCTTGGGGTGAGTGGGGGCAGATTCCTTGGGGTGAGTGGGGGCAGGTTCTCTGGGTGAGTGGGGGCAGATTCCTTGGGGTGAGTGGGGGCAGGTACTCTGGGGGGTGAGTGGGGGCAGGTACTCTGGGTGAGTGGGGGCAGATTCCCTGGGGTGAGTGGGGGCATGTACTCTGGGGGGTGAGTGGGGGCAGGAACTCTGGGTGAGTGGGGGCAGATTCCCTGGGGTGAGTGGGGGCATGTACTCTGGGGGATGAGTGGGGGCAGATTCTGGGGGATGAGTGGGGGCAGATTCTGGGGGATGAGTTGGGGCAGATTCTGGGGGATGAGTGGTAGGCAGATTCTGGGGGATGAATTGGGGCAGATTCTGGGGGAGTCCCGCTCTCTTGTCTTGCTGTATACACACAGTTACACGGTTATCCACACACTGCCAGTCTCCCTGTGCAGCTTTCATCCTGTGGTTTCTCATCTTTAAGCTTAAATAAACATTGTCAGTAAAGGAGAGAGCCGGCCTGGTGACAGTGTGTTTGGCAGGGATTTACACTACGCGTTTCGCTCATTCAGTCAGCCCAACCTTGTGACAGCCGCGCTGAAAGGGAGAGAGAAGAAAACAAACAAAAATGATTATTATTACTAATGAGATGAGATGAATGGATTATATCGTAGAGATCTCCAAATATCACTTCCACTATGGGCTTTATTGGTCACAGGGGGGATTGAGCTGGGAATTTCTAACTTAAGGCCACACATTCTCCAATCGGCTATTTTGGCCTTATATTTGAAATTCCCTGCTCAATTCCTGGCAATTCTCTCTCTCTATATACAGGAAGGAGTCACGGGGTCTCTCTCCCCCCAGAAAGGGAAGTCGTCGCCAGTTTGTCTTTTCCTGTATCTGAGAAGTGGCCTGGGACTCAGGAAAGGTTTCACTTGTCGAGCTCGCTCCGTATCGAGGAAAAAACCCCTTCAAATCCTAATACAGGACGACTGGGTCATATCACAGCTCTGCCTCAGCTCTAAGGCAGAGCCAAGGGTATCCCAAGGTTTATAAACTGTCCTTTCATTGTAGTTTATCATATTAAACCTAATACCCTGAAGTATAAAACGCACATGTCATTATTGCAGAGCCTGCTGCTAGATCAGAAGCGCCTCCAAGCTCTGAATATACTAGTTGCTTGTGGTCTGGATAGAATCAGACAAGGCTTTTTTGCAGCTAAAACCTCCATAGGCTCTAATATACAGTATTACTATATGGAATGAATCCTGTCCTTGGAGGGGCAGTAACCATTACAGAGCAGTCTGCGAGCTCCTATTGCTCACAAACAGAATATGCTCTGAGATTTGGGATGCTGTGTATCTCTGGCATGCCCATCCTTTGTTCCAAGCCCTTGGGATGCCGAGGAGGGTTAGATCTGCCCTTAAATTGGGTTTACTTTCCTCCGGCCACAATAAAGGGTCCGGCCGGTGAGAAATGCACTGTGCTGAGAATAATAATAATCTGGGTGAAAGAGGCTTTTATACCCTGTGTTTATAACATCAACAACCTATGTGTAATGGCTTTCATTACAGCTGTATTATTATATAATGGAGTCATTGTAAGTCATCTTTGGCTGTGTATTTTGGGAATAGGACAGGTCCCCTCCATGATTAACAGTCCCAAATACAAACCTGTGTTATTTAAACGGATGGGAAAAATGCTCCCGCTCAGAGCTACTTCAAACTCGGCTACTTTGGCCTCAAGTTTGAAATTCCCTTCTCAAGTCCCTGCAAGCCCCTCTTCCACGAATCCCCTTTGACCTGTCAGTAATGAAAGCCTGGTCCACGGGCCACGATGGCTACTAAAGACAGCATTACGGTCCTGCTGCTCCAGATGTAAGTAATGTGGCGGGTTTCTAGATTTAAGCCGATGGCAGCATCCTGGGGGTTAGGATATATTATAGGATATAAGATAAGGCCAGGGACTAATGAAAGTATTACATTACTGAGAGGGTAGTGGATGTATGGAATAGTCTTCCAGTAGAAGTGGTAGAGGTTAATACAGTGAAGGAGTTTAAGCATGCGTGGGATAGGTATAAGGCTATCCTAGATATAAGATAAGGCCAGGGACTAATGAAAGTATTACATTACTGAGAGGGTAGTGGATGTATGGAATAGTCTTCCAGTAGAAGTGGTAGAGGTTAATACAGTGAAGGAGTTTAAGCATGCATGGGATAGGTATAAGGCTATCCTAGATATAAGATAAGACCAGGGACTAATGAAAGTATTACTTTACTGAGAGGGTTGTGGATGTATGGAATAGTCTTCCAGTAGAAGTGGTAGAGGTTAATACAGTGAAGGAGTTTAAGCATGCGTGGGATAGGTATAAAGCTATCCTAGATATAAGATAAGGCCAGGGACTAATGAAAGTATTACATTACTGAGAGGGTAGTAGATGCATGGAATAGTCTTCCAGTAGAAGTGGTAGATGTTAATACAGTGAAGGAGTTTAAGCATGCATGGGATAGGTATAAGGCTATCCTAGATATAAGATAAGGCCAGGGACTAATGAAAGTATTACATTACTGAGAGGGTAGTGGGTGTATGGAATAGTCTTCCAGTGGAAGTGGTAGAGGTTAATACAGTGAAGGAGTTTAAGCATGCATGGGATAGGTATAAGGCTATCCTAGATATAAGATAAGGTCAGGGACTAATGAAAGTATTACATTACTGAGAGGGTAGTGGATGTATGGAATAGTCTTCCAGTAGAAGTGGTAGAGGTTAATACAGTGAAGGAGTTTAAGCATGCGTGGGATAGGTATAAAGCTATCCTAGATATAAGATAAGGCCAGGGACTAATGAAAGTATTACATTACTGAGAGGGTAGTGGATGTATGGAATAGTCTTCCAGTAGAAGTGGTAGAGGTTAATACAGTGAAGGAGTTTAAGCATGCATGGGATAGGTATAAAGCTATCCTAGATATAAGATAATGCCAGGGACTAATGAAAGTATTACATTACTGAGAGGGTAGTGGATGCATGGAATAGTCTTCCAGTAGAAGTGGTAGAGGTTAATACAGTGAAGGAGTTTAAGCATGCATGGGATAGGTATAAGGCTATCCTAGATATAAGATAAGGTCAGGGACTAATGAAAGTATTACATTACTGAGAGGGTAGTGGATGCATGGAATAGTCTTCCAGTAGAAGTGGTAGAGGTTAATACAGTGAAGGAGTTTAAGCATGCATGGGATAGGTATAAGGCTATCCTAGATATAAGATAAGGCCAGGGACTAATAAAGTATTCAGATTTTGGGGCAGACTAGATGGCTGGTTCTTATCTGCTGGTGACACAGTCTATGTTTCTTTTTCGGTCTCTATCACCCTCATTTCCCTCCCCCGGTTTCAAGGTCATTTTGAGAAAAGAAGTGAGGGTCAGTGGAGAGTAACTGATTACTGAGGGTTTGGGCTGTCCCTCCCCTCTTAGTGAATAGCCCCACTGTGCTGCTTTCTCCCCAGGCAGTAAGATAAACCCTTGCTATGTTTATGCAGAAGGATTAAATGAAAGCAGAGGTGATGTTACAGAGGTCACTGATAATGATCATATTATAATTGGATTCAAACCCCTTTCTGATTTAAGAACAGTCTAATCTAACATTAGTCACTGCTCCTATATTACATTAAAGGGGAACATTCACCTACACAGTCCGGAAAAAAAGCTATTTTGGTACATTCTTTGTCTTGTAAATAAAGAAACAGTTTGGTTTATTCCTCTCCCTGTCTCCTAAACCCTGCAAATAATGTGTAATATAGTTACTGCTGTTACCATAGTAATAGTCCCGCCCACCTCTCCAAGTCCCTCCTTATTGGAATGTCACTGGATTTAGAAGCCCCGCCCACCTCTCCAAGGCCCTCCTTATTGGATGTCACTGGATTTAGAAGCCCCGCCCACCTCTCCAAGTCCCTCCTTATTGGAATGTCACTGGATTTAGAAGCCCCGCCCACCTCTCCAAGTCTTTCCTTATTGGAATGTCACTGGATTTAGAAGCCCCGCCCCTCTCTCCAAGTCTCTCCTTATTGGAATGTCACTGGATTTAGAAGCCCCGCCCACCTCTCCAAGTCTTTCCTTATTGGAATGTCACTGGATTTATAAGCCCCGCCCCTCTCTCCAAGTCTTTCCTTATTGGAATGTCACTGGATTTAGAAGCCCCGCCCACCTCTCCAAGTCCCTCCTTATTGGAATGTCACTGGATTTAGAAGCCCCGCCCACCTCTCCAAGTCCCTCCTTATTGGAATGTCACTGGATTTAGAAGCCCCGCCCACCTCTCCAAGTCTTTCCTTATTGGAATGTCACTGGATTTAGAAGCCCCGCCCCTCTCTCCAAGTCTCTCCTTATTGGAATGTCACTGGATTTAGAAGCCCCGCCCACCTCTCCAAGTCTTTCCTTATTGGAATGTCACTGGATTTAGAAGCCCCGCCTCTCTCTCCAAGCCCCTCCTTATTGGAATGTCACTGGATTTAGAAGCCCCGCCCATCTCTCCAAGTCTCTCCTTATTGGAATGTCACTGAATTTAGAAGCCCCGCCCATCTCTCCAAGTCTCTCCTTATTGGAATGTCACTGGATTTAGAAGCCCCGCCCACCTCTCCAAGTCCCTCCTTATTGGAATGTCACTGGATTTAGAAGCCCCGCCCATCTCTCCAAGTCCCTCCTTATTGGAATGTCACTGGATTTAGAAGCCCCGCCCATCTCTCCAAGTCCCTCCTTATTGGAATGTCACTGGATTTAGAAGCCCCGCTGAAATTATTTTCAATATACCGGTAAAACTACAGGAGAACTGGAACTTGTTATAAAGTAATAATCAGTGCATTACACAGATAATAAACAAACGTACAACATATAGAGAATCAGCTCGGTGGAACTTTACGCATTCAGCAAATTAAGATAAGGAGAATAAAAACTGCTCAACTCTTTATATGAACTGGTGCAGGACTCTAGTGATACAGCAGTCTGGTGCAGGGCTCTAGTGAAACAGCAGTCTGGTGCAGGGCTCTAGTGATACAGCAGACTGGTGCAGGACTCTAGTGATACAGCAGACTGGTGCAGGACTCTAGTGATACAGCAGGTTGGTGCAGGACTCTAGTGATACAGCAGTCTGGTGCAGGGCTCTAGTGATACAGCAGTCTGGTGCAGGGCTCTAGTGATACAGCAGACTGGTGCAGGACTCTAGTAATACAGCAGACTGGTGCAGGGCTCTAGTGATACAGCAGACTGGTGCGGGACTCTAGTGATACAGCAGTCTGGTGCAGGGCTCTAGTGATACAGCAGTCTGGTGCAGGGCTCTAGTGATACAGCAGACTGGTGCAGGACTCTAGTAATACAGCAGACTGGTGCAGGGCTCTAGTGATACAGCAGACTGGTGCGGGACTCTAGTGATACAGCAGTCTGGTGCAGGGCTCTAGTGATACAGCAGACTGGTGCAGGGCTCTAGTGATACAGCAGATTGGTGCAGGACTCTAGTGATACAGCAGACTGGTGCAGGACTCTAGTGATACAGCAGATTGGTGCAGGACTCTAGTGATACAGCAGACTGGTGCAGGACTCTAGTGATACAGCAGACTGGTGCAGGACTCTAGTGATACAGCAGACTGGTGCAGGACTTTAGTGATACAGCAGACTGGTGCATGAATCTAGTGATACAGCAGACTGGTGCAGGACTCTAGTGATACAGCAGACTGTGGCAGGGCTCTAGTGATACAGCAGACTGGTGCAGGGCTCTAGTGATACAGCAGACTGGTGCAGGACTCTAGTGATACAGCAGACTGGTGCAGGACTCTAGTGATACAGCAGTCTGGTGCAGGACTAGTGATACAGCAGTCTGGTGCAGGACTCTAGTGATACAGCAGTCTGGTGCAGGACTCTAGTGATACAGCAGTCTGGTGCAGGACTCTAGTGATACAGCAGACTGGTGCAGGACTCTAGTGATACAGCAGTCTGGTGCAGGACTCTAGTGATACAGCAGACTGGTGCAGGACTCTAGTGATACAGCAGACTGGTGCAGGACTCTAGTGATACAGCAGTCTGGTGCAGGACTCTAGTGATACAGCAGACTGGTGCAGGACTCTAGTGATACAGCAGTCTGGTGCAGGACTCTAGTGATACAGCAGTCTGGTGCAGGACTCTTATCTGCGTACAGATATGACCCGCCATGTTTTTCTTCTTGCTTTTCAGATTGCCTTTTCAAAGTATGTCCTATGAACCGTTACTCTGCGCAGAAGCAGTTCTGGAAAGCCAAACAGGCCAAGCAGGGGAACAATACAGAGGCCGCTCTGCTCAAAAAGCTACAGGTAGGCCCGCCCCCTGCGCAGCTTTGCTTAGTGCAGCCATGGCGCCGTGTGTCACACTCTCGTTTATTACTTAGTGATAAAAGTAAATTTGGTTACAGGTTGAGGGACGTCTTTCCACACCCATTACTCTACATCCATTGTAATATGTTAAGGGTTACTCAGGAAGAATTGAGAAGGGAAGTTCAGACTAAAGGCAAAAGTAGCTGATATTCCCTGCAATTCCTCTTTCACCCGTAACATTTTTGGGAAGGTGAATCGAAGACTCTGAGAGGGTATTTTGTTGGAGCTGTGCTTTTCTTGGCCGCACCCAGACTTGCTGGAGGGAGAGTGTGAGTCTCTACTCGTTTAATGATAAATCTCCCGCCCTGACCTTGGGGAGGAGAGAGATCCAGCCAGCGGGGTGCGGACCGAGGAAAGGTTACAGTGTCAGACCTCACACCAAAAGCACCAGTGCCTGTATGGGATAGGTATAAGGCTATCCTAGATATAAGATAAGGCCAGGGACTAATGAAAGTATTACATTACTGAGAGGGTAGTGGGTGCATGGAATAGTCTTCCAGTAGAAGTGGTAGAGGTTAATACAGTGAAGGAGTTTAAGCATGCATGGGATAGGTATAAGGCTATCCTAGATATAAGATAAGGCCAGGGACTAATGAAAGTATTACATTACTGAGAGGGTAGTGGATGCATGGAATAGTCTTCCAGTAGAAGTGGTAGATGTTAATACAGTGAAGGAGTTTAAGCATGCGTGGGATAGGTATAAGGCTATCCTAGATATAAGATAAGGCCAGGGACTAATGGAAGTATTACATTACTGAGAGGGTAGTGGATATATGGAATAGTCTTCCAGTAGAAGTGGTAGATGTTAATACAGTGAAGGAGTTTAAGCATGCATGGGATAGGTATAAGGCTATCCTTGATATAAGATAAGGCCAGGGACTAATGAAAGTATTACTTTACTGAGAGGGTAGTGGATGTATGGAATAGTCTTCCAGTAGAAGTGGTAGAGGTTAATACAGTGAAGGAGTTTAAGCATGCATGGGATAGGTATAAGGCTATCCTAGATATAAGATGAGGCCAGGGACTAATGAAAGTATTACATTACTGAGAGGTTAGTGGATGCATGGAATAGTCTTCCAGTAGAAGTGGTAGAGGTTAATACAGTGAAGGGGTTTAAGCATGCATGGGATAGGTATAAGGCTATCCTAGATATAAGATGAGGCCAGGGACTAATGAAAGTATTACTTTACTGAGAGGTTAGTGGATGCATGGAATAGTCTTCCAGTAGGAGTGGTAGAGGTTAATACAGTGAAGGAGTTTAAGCATGCATGGGATAGGTATAAGGCTATCCTAGATATAAGATGAGGCCAGGGACTAATGAAAGTATTACATTACTGAGAGGGTAGTGGATGCATGGAATAGTCTTCCAGTAGAAGTGGTAGAGGTTAATACAGTGAAGGAGTTTAAGCATGCGTGGGATATGTATAAGGCTATCCTAGATATAAGATAAGGTCAGGGACTAATGAAAGTATTACATTACTGAGAGGGTAGGGGATGTATGGAATAGTCTTCCAGTAGAAGTGGTAGAGGTTAATACAGTGAAGGAGTTTAAGCATGCATGGGATAGGTATAAGGCTATCCTAGATATAAGATAAGGTCAGGGACTAATGAAAGTATTACATTACTGGGAGGGTAGTGGATGCATGGAATAGTCTTCCAGTGGAAGTGGTAGAGGTTAATACAGTGAAGGAGTTTAAGCATGCGTGGGATAGGTATAAGGCTATCCTAGATATAAGATAAGGCCAGGGACTAATGAAAGTATTACATTACTGGGAGGGTAGTGGATGCATGGAATAGTCTTCCAGCAGGAGTGGTAGAGGTTAATACAGTGGAGTCACAGATCAGTGACATGAATCAAAATGTCAGTCCCCGTTGGTTTATGGTACCCTGGGTGACACAGGAGTTATTGAGTCTCCAGGTGATTTATGAGCATATATAGCTGTTCATTCAGTATTTTATAGTATGGAAGGAAAGACTCCCAGTTTTACTGGGGTGACTGCTCGGCCATCGCCTGTAATAAAGGAGGAGGTTGGGTTCTGAAATGTTTCCAAAGTTAACAGATTATTTGTATTTGATGTTATATAATTTTATTATTGAAAACAAACGAGCATAAAAAATGAGCTGAAGGAAAATCCAATATCAACATTCAATAAACATATATATAACAATCACTGTCCCTCTGCTCCAAATGAATAAACTGCAGCAATTATTCCAGCACCGCTCGGTACGGGCTGCACATTTTCTTGATTAATTTAAGGAATCTGTGACTTATGGAAGTTGAGGCAGGATTCATATCATTCTATAGGTGCAAAAAATAACCTGAGTTAGCTTATTGAGTTCTCTTTGTTAACTCTATCAAGGGGCAACATGTCCTCCCCTGATAGAGCTACACAGAGCAAAGATTCTAAACAACATGTCAGCCCCCTGATAGAGCTACACAGAGCAAAGATTCTAAACAACATGTCTGCCCCCTGATAGAGCTATACAGAGCAAAGATTCTAAACAACATGTCCGCCCCCTGATAGAGCTATACAGAGCAAAGATTCTAAACAACATGTCTGCCCCCTGATAGAGCTATACAGAGCAAAGATTCTAAACAACATGTCTGCCCCTGATAGAGCTATACAGAGCAAAGATTCTAAACAACATGTCCGCCCCCTGATAGAGCTACACAGAGCAAAGATTCTAAACAACATGTCTGCCCCCTGATAGAGCTATACAGAGCAAAGATTCTAATCAACATGTCCTCCCCTGATAGAGCTATACAGAGCAAAGATTCTAAACAACATGTCCTCCCCTGATAGAGCTATACAGAGCAAAGATTCTAAACAACATGTCCTCCCCTGATAGAGCTATACAGAGCAAAGATTCTGAACAACATGTCCTCCCCTGATAGAGCTATACAGAGCAAAGAGTCTAAACAACATGTCTGCCCCCTGATAGAGCTATACAGAGCAAAGATTCTAAACAACATGTCCTCCCCTGATAGAGCTATACAGAGCAAAGATTCTAACCAACATGTCTGCCCCCTGATAGAGATATACAGAGCAAAGATTCTAAACAACATGTCCTCCCCTGATAGAGCTATACAGAGCAAAGATTCTAAACAACATGTCCTCCACTGATAGAGCTATACAGAGCAAAGATTCTAAACAACATGTCCTCCACTGATAGAGCTATACAGAGCAAAGATTCTAAACAACATGTCCTCCCCTGATAGAGCTATACAGAGCAAAGATTCTAAACAACATGTCCTCCCCTGATAGAGCTATACAGAGCAAAGATTCTAAACAACATGTCCGCCCCTGATAGAGCTATACAGAGCAAAGATTCTAAACAACATGTCCTCCCCTGATAGAGCTTTACAGAGCAAAGATTCTAAACAACATAACCGCCCCTGATAGAGCTATACAGAGCAAAGATTCTAAACAACATGTCCTCCCCTGATAGAACTATACAGAGCAAAGATTCTAAAAAACATGTCCATCCCCTGATAGAGCTATACAGAGCAAAGATTCTAAACAACATGTCCGTCCCCTGATAGAGCTATACAGAGCAAAGATTCTAAACAACATGTCCGCCTCCTGATAGAGCTATACAGCGCAAAGATTCTAAACAACATGTCCGCCCCTGATAGAGCTATACAGAGCAAAGATTCTAAACAACATGTCCGCCTCCTGATAGAGCTATACAGAGCAAAGATTCTAACCAACATGCCCTCCCCCTGATAGAGCTATACAGAGCAAAGATTCTAACCAACATGTCCGCCCCCTGATAGAGCTATACAGAGCAAAGATTCTAAACAACATGTCCTCCCCCTGATAGAGCTATACAGAGCAAAGATTCTAAACAACATGTCCACCCCTGATAGAGCTATACAGAGCAAAGATTCTAAATAACATGTCCTCCCCCTGATAGAGCTATACAGAGCAAAGATTCTAAACAACATGTCCTCCCCCTGATAGCTATACAGACCAAAGATTCTAAACATGTCCGCCCCTGATAGAGCTATACAGAGCAAAGATTCTAAACAACATGTCCTCACCCTGATAGAGCTATACAGAGCAAAGATTCTAAACAACATGTCCGCCCCCTGATAGAGCTATACAGAGCAAAGATCCTAAAGAACATGTCCGATACTGATAGAGCTATACAGAGCAAAAAGTGTTTTTTGTATTTTGGGAAGTGGAATTTGAACCTGACTGTTTATTTATTTCCGGTTTAGTGTGTGCATTGCACTGTAAGCGAGTAACGGCGCGTTTGTTTTACAGCATGCAGCAGAGCTGGAGCAGAAACAAAACGAGTCCGAAAACCGGAAGCTGCTGGGAGAACTGGTGAAATACAGTAATGTCATCCAGGTGGGTGACGCGAGGTGCCATCCCACCTACATGGAGTTTAACAGGGAGAGACATGTAACACCCAGAAAATATAGATAGAGAAAGCTTAGCCAGATCTGAACAACAGCAATATTACAATGTGAGGGGGATACAACAAATGTATGGATCAAGGGAAAACATAAAAGAGGGTTCTTTAAATTGTTGGCTCCTCCCATGCGGTGACATCATGACACAGCCTCAAATGCAAATCAGTCTGGCATGCTAGCCTTATAAGGCATTATAGGTTTTCCCATCACTGAGAATGTGGGATTACCCATAATCCCTTGGGGGTAAATTAAAGGCAAAAATAAAACCAATGCTAAATTGAAAGATTGCATGAAGTGTGGCTGTGTTACGTAGAAATGATTAAATGAGAGAATACAAATAAATTATGTTATGTCAGGGCTTGGCAAACTTCTATGGACTTTAGGAGCCAGAGGGATGAATTCTGGAGCCAGCCTGGTTATTTAAGGAGCCCTGGCTCCCAGGATTTCGAAGCCCTGCACTACTGAGCTTTGCTCCGTAAGGCTCTACCCGGGGGCGGACATGTTGTTCTTGGGTCAGATGAAGGAAGATCATTCATGGAAGAGGTTCTAAACATGTCTGCCCCCCTGGGAGAGCTATAAGGATCAAAGAGAACTCAGTAAGGAACTTTATCTTTTATTTCTTCATTTAAAATGCTCACATCTGATACAATCTTTCAGACGTACTTAACTTCATTTTTTGCTGACCGTTGTCCTGTTACATATTGATTTGCATTATTTTTTTTTTTATATTAATTATTGTTTCCCCCCCTCCCCAGTTACTGCACATCAAAAGCAACAAATACCTCACGGTCAATAAAAGGTTACCGGCGCTGCTAGAAAAAAACGCCATGCGTGTGTCACTGGACGCGGCAGGAAACGAGGGCTCCTGGTTTTACATTCAGCCTTTCTGGAAGCTGAGAAGTGAAGGGGACAATGTACGTGATCCAGCCTTCCTGCGTATATAGAGGCATTATCACTATTAATTTAAAGAGCAGACCAGGGGTCACATTAGGGGGTCAATAGAATATTTGTGCTGATCTGAGAGAAGGCAATTAAATCTGCGCTTTTTTCTGTATCACCCCTACATTTTTCCTCAACCTTAATATTTGAGTGTGTGTGGATTCCACATGTTTAATTGCCACCTTTTCTACAAAAAAATACCGGCCTTGCTGGTGCTTCCATAGACTTAACATTGGTCTCAAGCCAATTTTTTACCGGCCTGCCGGTAAAATACCAGCCAGGTGGCAACCCTATTCGAGAGGGATCCTTATGATAGTAATACATTAAAAGAATCCGTTTATATTTCACCTCTTCCTATCTTCTAAAAGCTGCATATAAAGCGTAATCAAGCTATCGTTACCATAGTAACAGTCCCGCCCGTCTCTCCAAGCCCCTCCTTATTGGAATGTCACTGGATTTAGAAGCCCCGCCCATCTCCCCAAGCCCCTCCTTATTGGAATGTTGCTGAATTTAGAAGCCCCGCAGAAATTATTTTCAATGTAAAACTAGAGGAGAACTGGAACTTGTTTTAAAGTAAAAATAAATGCTTTTCGCAGGTATACCATACAGAAATCAGGGTATTTAAGGAAAATAGAAGAAAGAGCGGAACCTACATTAATTTTTTCCTGATAATTGTAGAATGATTTAGTTTGTAGCGTTATAAATTCTAAATATTTTTGGTGTAAAAATCGAACGCGATCAGTTTTCGCACCTTCAGTGGGGGGATATTCTCTATTCCTCTCTCCGAGCTGTTTATATTATTTTGCAGAATGTGACCAGGGGTCATTTTCCTCTTTCTCCCTTGTGCAGGTTGTGGTGGGAGACAAGGTAGTATTAATGCCTGTGAACGCAGGCCAGCCTCTTCACGCAAGTAACATCGAACTTCTGGATAACCCGGGGTGTAAAGAGGTAAAAAATGGCCAGATCAGGCAAACTGAACACCGACAACTTTGAAAAAAATGCGTTAAAAATACGTCATTTTTTTTCTTGTCTCTATTTTTTTGTTAGGTAAATGCTGTTAATTGCAACACCAGCTGGAAAGTCGCTCTGTTTATGAAATACAGCGATTACAGAGACGATGTGCTGAAAGGGGTGCGTATGACTGTCTAGCCATAAACCCAGCGCAGCGCTCGCCCCAGCGCATCACGCATTGCACGCTGGAGCAGGGGGAATATCGGAGATGGTTAATGCTCTAACTGTAAAGCCTGTTCAACCCTCAGAGTTGCAGATTCTATTAATGGCAGGGGCAGCTCTGCCTTTCATCCGTTTGAACATGATGACATGAGTAGGGTAATAAACACATCTGATGTAAGAAAGGATGTGAAGTAAGGACAATGCTGCCTGGAGAGGTGGTAACTAGCAAATAGGGCCTGGATGCTTTAACAAAACCCAAACCCCAGAGCATAGAGGGCTGTGCATGTTAGTATAGGCAGTAATGCCCCGGAGCATAGAGGGCTGTGCATGTCAGTATAGGCAGTAATGCCCCGGAGCATAGAGGGCTGTGCATGTTAGTATAGGCAGTAATGCCCTGTAGCATAGAGGGCTATGTATGTTAGTATAGGCAGTAATGCCCCGGAGCATAGAGGGCTATGTATGTTAGTATAGGCAGTAATGCCCCGGAGCATAGAGGGCTATGTATGTTAGTATAGGCAGTAATGCCCCGGAGCATAGAGGGCTATGTATGTTAGTATAGGCAGTAATGCCCCGGAGCATAGAGGGCTATGCATGTTAGTATAGGCAGTAATGCCCCGGAGCATAGAGGGCTATGTATGTTAGTATAGGCAGTAATGCCCCGGAGCATAGAGGGCTATGCATGTCAGTATAGGCAGTAATGATCCGGAGCATAGAGGGCTATGCATGTTAGTATAGGCAGTAATGCCCCGGAGCATAGAGGGCTATGCATGTTAGTATAGGCAGTAATGCCCCGGAGCATAGAGGGCTATGTATGTTAGTATAGGCAGTAATGCCCCAGAGCATAGAGGGCTATGTATGTTAGTATAGGCATTAATGCCCCGGAGCATAGAGGGCTATGTATGTTAGTATAGGCAGTAATGCCCCGGAGCATAGAGGGCTATGTATGTTAGTATAGGCAGTAATGCCCCGGAGCATAGAGGGCTATGCATGTTAGTATAGGCAGTAATGCCCCGGAGCATAGAGGGCTATGCATGTTAGTATAGGCAGTAATGCCCCGGAGCATAGAGGGCTATGCATGTTAGTATAGGCAGTAATGCCCCGGAGCATAGAGGTCTATGCATGTTAGTATAGGCAGTAATGCCCCGGAGCATAGAGGGCTATGTATGTTAGTATAGGCAGTAATGCCCCGGAGCATAGAGGGCTATGCATGTCAGTATAGGCAGTAATGATCCGGAGCATAGAGGGCTATGCATGTTAGTATAGGCAGTAATGCCCCGGAGCATAGAGGGCTATGCATGTTAGTATAGGCAGTAATGCCCCGGAGCATAGAGGGCTATGTATGTTAGTATAGGCAGTAATGCCCCGGAGCATAGAGGGCTATGTATGTTAGTATAGGCAGTAATGTCCCGGAGCATAGAGGGCTATGCATGTCAGTATAGGCAGTAATGCCCCGGAGCATAGAGGGCTATGCATGTTAGTATAGGCAGTAATGCCCCGGAGCATAGAGGGCTATGCATGTTAGTATAGGCAGTAATGCCCCGGAGCATAGAGGGCTATGTATGTTAGTGTAGGCAGTAATGCCCCGGAGCATAGAGGGCTATGCATGTTAGTATAGGCAGTAATGCCCCGGAGCATAGAGGGCTATGTATGTTAGTATAGGCAGTAATGCCCCAGAGCATAGAGGGCTATGTATGTTAGTATAGGCAGTAATGCCCCGGAGCATAGAGGGCTATGTATGTTAGTGTAGGCAGTAATGCCCCGGAGCATAGAGGGCTATGTATGTTAGTATAGGCAGTAATGCCCCGGAGCATAGAGGGCTATGCATGTTAGTGTAGGCAGTAATGCCCCGGAGCATAGAGGGCTATGTATGTTAGTATAGGCAGTAATGCCCCGGAGCATAGAGGGCTATGCATGTTAGTGTAGGCAGTAATGCCCCGGAGCATAGAGGGCTATGTATGTTAGTATAGGCAGTAATGCCCCGGAGCATAGAGGGCTATGTATGTTAGTGTAGGCAGTAATGCCCCGGAGCATAGAGGGCTATGTATGTTAGTATAGGCAGTAATGCCCCGGAGCATAGAGGGCTATGTATGTTAGTATAGGCAGTAATGCCCCGGAGCTTAGAGAGCTATGCATGTTAGTATAGGCAGTAATGCCCCGGAGCATAGAGGGCTATGCATGTTAGTATAGGCAGTAATGCCCCGGAGCATAGAGGGCTATGCATGTTAGTATAGGCAGTAATGCCCCGGAGCATAGAGGGCTATGCATGTTAGTATAGGCAGTAATGCCCCGGAGCATAGAGGGCTATGCATGTTAGTATAGGCAGTAATGCCCCGGAGCATAGAGGGCTATGCATGTTAGTATAGGCAGTAATGCCCCGGAGCATAGAGGGCTATGCATGTCAGTATAGGCAGTAATGCCCCGGAGCATAGAGGGCTATGCATGTCAGTATAGGCAGTAATGCCCCGGAGCATAGAGGGCTATGCATGTTAGTATAGGCAGTAATGCCCCGGAGCATAGAGGGCTATGCATGTTAGTATAGGCAGTAATGATCCGGAGCATAGAGGGCTATGGATGTTAGTATAGGCAGTAATGCCCCGGAGCATAGAGGGCTATGTATGTTAGTATAGGCAGTAATGCCCCGGAGCATAGAGGGCTATGCATGTTAGTATAGGCAGTAATGCCCCGGAGCATAGAGGGCTATGTATGTTAGTATAGGCAGTAATGCCCCGGAGCATAGAGGGCTATGCATGTTAGTGTAGGCAGTAATGCCCCAGAACATAGAGGGCTGTGCATGTTAGTGTAGGCAGTAATGCCCCGGAGCATAGAGGGCTATGCATGTTAGTATAGGCAGTAATGCCCCAGAACATAGAGGGCTGTGCATGTTAGTGTAGGCAGTAATGCCCCGGAGCATAGAGGGCTATGCATGTCAGTATAGGCAGTAATGCCCCGGAGCATAGAGAGCTGTGCATGTTAGTATAGGCAGTAATGCCCTGGAGCATAGAGGGCTATGCATGTTAGTATAGGCAGTAATGCCCCGGAGCATAGAGGGCTATGTATGTTAGTATAGGCAGTAATGCCCCGGAGCATAGAGGGCTATGCATGTTAGTATAGGCAGTAATGCCCCGGAGCACAGAGGGCTATGCATGTTAGTATAGGCAGTAATGCCCCGGAGCATAGAGGGCTATGTATGTTAGTATAGGCAGTAATGCCCCGGAGCATAGAGGGCTATGCATGTTAGTATAGGCAGTAATGCCCCGGAGCATAGAGGGCTATGCATGTTAGTATAGACAGTAATGCCCCGGAGCATAGAGGGCTATGCATGTTAGTATAGGCAGTAATGCCCCGGAGCATAGAGGGCTATGCATGTTAGTATAGGTAGTAATGCCCCGGAGCATAGAGGGCTATGCATGTTAGTATAGGCAGTAATGCCCCAGAGCATAGAGGGCTGTGCATGTTAGTATAGGCAGTAATGCCCCGGAGCATAGAGGGCTATGTATGTTAGTATAGGCAGTAATGCCCCGGAGCATAGAGGGCTATGCATGTTAGTATAGGCAGTAATGCCCCGGAGCATAGAGGGCTATGTATGTTAGTATAGGCAGTAATGCCCCGGAGCATAGAGGGCTATGCATGTCAGTATAGGCAGTAATACCCCGGAGCACAGAGGGCTATGCATGTTAGTATAGGCAGTAATGCCCCGGTGCATAGAGGGCTATGCATGTTAGTATAGGCAGTAATGCCCCGGTGCATAGAGGGCTATGCATGTTAGTGTAGGCAGTAATGCCCCAGAACATAGAGGGCTGTGCATGTTAGTGTAGGCAGTAATGCCCCGGAGCATAGAGGGCTATGCATGTTAGTATAGGCAGTAATGCCCCGGAGCATAGAGAGCTATGCATGTTAGTATAGGCAGTAATGCCCTGGAGCATAGAGGGCTATGCATGTTAGTATAGGCAGTAATGCCCCGGAGCATAGAGAGCTATGCATGTTAGTATAGGCAGTAATGCCCTGGAGCATAGAGGGCTATGCATGTTAGTATAGGCAGTAATGCCCCGGAGCATAGAGGACTGTGCATGTTAGTATAGGCAGTAATGCCCCGGAGCACAGAGGGCTATGCATGTTAGTATAGGCAGTAATGCCCCGGAGCATAGAGGGCTATGCATGTTAGTATAGGCAGTAATGCCCCGGAGCATAGAGGGCTATGCATGTCAGTATAGGCAGTAATGCCCCGGAGCATAGAGGGCTATGTATGTTAGTATAGGCAGTAATGCCCCGGAGCACAGAGGGCTATGCATGTTAGTATTGGCAGTAATGCCCCGGAGCACAGAGGGCTATGCATGTTAGTATTGGCAGTAATGCCCCGGAGCATAGAGGGCTGTGCATGTTAGTATAGGCAGTAATGCCCCGGAGCATAGAGGGCTATGCATGTTAGTATAGGCAGTAATGCCCTGGAGCATAGAGGGCTATGTATGTTAGTATAGGCAGTAATGCCCCGGAGCATAGAGGGCTATGTATGTTAGTATAGGCAGTAATGCCCCGGAGCATAGAGGGCTATGCATGTTAGTGTAGGCAGTAATGCCCCGGAGCATAGAGGGCTATGTATGTTAGTATAGGCAGTAATGCCCCGGAGCATAGAGGGCTATATATGTTAGTATAGGCAGTAATGCCCCGGAGCATAGAGGGCTATGTATGTTAGTGTAGGCAGTAATGCCCCGGAGCATAGAGGGCTATGTATGTTAGTATAGGCAGTAATGCCCCGGAGCATAGAGGGCTATGTATGTTAGTATAGGCAGTAATGCCCCGGAGCATAGAGGGCTATGCATGTTAGTGTAGGCAGTAATGCCCCGGAGCATAGAGGGCTATGCATGTTAGTGTAGGCAGTAATGCCCCGTAGCATAGAGGGCTATGTATGTTAGTAATGCCCGGAGTATAGAGTGCTATGTATGTTAGTGTAGGCAGTAATGCCCCGGAGCATAGAGGGCTATGTATGTTAGTAATGCCCCGGAGCATAGAGGGCTATGTATGTGAGTATAGGCAGTAATGCCCCAGAGTATAGAGGGCTATGTATGTGAGTATAGGCAGTAATGCCCCAGAGCATAGAGGACTATGTATGTGAGTATAGGCAGTAATGCCCCAGAGCACAGATGGCTATGCATGTTAGTATTGGCAGTAATGCCCCAGAGTATAGAGGGCTATGTATGTGAGTATAGGCAGTAATGCCCCAGAGTATAGAGGGCTATGTATGTTAGTATAGGCAGTAATGCCCCAGAGCATAGAGGACTATGTATATGAGTATTGGCAGTAATGCCCCGGAGCATAGAGGACTATGCATGTGAGTATTGGCAGTAATGCCCCGGAGCATAGAGGGCTATGCATGTGAGTATAGGCAGTAATGCCCCGGAGCATAGAGATAACATGGGATAGGAAAAGGGTTGAACTTGATGGACGAAGGTCTTGTACTTTGGAACAATATAAAGCGCTACGTCTAATGCTCTGCAGCCGTCTGTACTTTGTTTTTGTGCTGTGGAATATGATGGGGCTTTACGGGGCAGTCAGGGGGTTACAGGCGAAAGACCTGTCACGGGCCTAGCAGGTCCCTTTAAATAAATAAATGAAGCTTGCCGGGAGAGGCATTGGCTAGGGATCACTTTTGTCTCTGGAGGCAAACAGGCAGCTTGACACGTGTGCTTTGGGGTTAGAGTGTCGGGGGTCATGTGATGTGGGGAGGGCAAGGGGTGTGCAGGGGCATGTCCTGGGTGTGCAGTGTGGGTGGTGGTGTAAGTCCTGGGTGTGCAGTGTGGGTTCTGGTGTAAGTCCTGGGTGTGCAGTGTGGGTGCTGGTGTAAGTCCTGGGTGTGCAGTGTGGGTGCTGGTGTAAGTCCTGGGTGTGCAGTGTGGGTGCTGGTGTAAGTCCTGGGTGTGCAGTGTGGGTGCTGGTGTAAGTCCTGGGTGTGCAGTGTGGGTGCTGGTGTAAGTCCTGGGTGTGCAGTGTGGGTGCTGGTGTAAGTCCTGGGTGTGCAGTGTGGGTGCTGGTGTAAGTCCTGGGTGTGCAGTGTGGGTGCTGGTGTAAGTCCTGGGTGTGCAGTGTGGGTGCTGGTGTAAGTCCTGGGTGTGCAGTGTGGGTGCTGGTGTAAGTCCTGGGTGTGCAGTGTGGGTGCTGGTGTAAGTCCTGGGTGTACATTCACAGTAGGTTCAATGTTTAGATTTAAATGAATGAATTCACACTTTACCTAGTTTTCTGTTTAACCCTTTTTTTTGGGCTGAGGGCTGATCCTTTTCCAAATTGTCACATTTTACCTGGACTCATGACGCGGTTTCTCTTGGCGCAGGGGGATGTGGTCAGACTGTTTCACGCGGAGCAGGAGAAGTTTCTGACCTGCGACGAGTACGAGAAAAATCAGCACATATTTCTGCGGACAACTCTACGCCAGTCTGCAACGTCGGCCACCAGCTCCAAGGCATTGTGGGAAATCGAGGTATTTTATGTTAATATATGTGTGTGTCACATGCCCGCCCCTGATAGAGCTATACAGAGCAAAGATTCTAATCAACATGTCCGCCCCTGATAGATCTATACAGAGCAAAGATTCTAAACAACATGTCCACCCCTGATAGAGCTATACAGAGCAAAGATTCTAAACAACATGTCCACCCCTGATAGAGCTATACAGAGCAACAATTCTAATCAACATGTCCGCTCCCTGATAGAGCTATACAGAGCAACGATTCTAATCAACATGTCCACCCCCTGATAGAGCTATACAGAGTAAAGATTCTAAACAACATGTCCGCCCTTGATAGAGCTATAGAGAGCAAGGATTCTAATCAACATGTCCGCCCCTGATAGAGCTATACAGAGCAATGATTCTAATCAACATGTCTGCCCCCTGATAGAGCTATACAGAGCAAAGATTCTAAACAACATGTCCTCACCCTGATAGAGCTATACAGAGCAAAGATTCTAATCAACATGTCCGCCCCTGATAGAGCTATTCAGAACAAAGATTCTAAACAACATGTCCGCCCCTGATAGAGCTATACAGAGCAAAGATTCTAATCAACATGTCCGCCCCTGATAGAGCTATTCAGAACAAAGATTCTAAACAACATGTCTGCCCCTGATAGAGCTATACAGAGCAAGGATTCTAAACAACATGTCCACCCCCTGATAGAGCTATACAGAGCAAAGATTCTAAACAACATGTCCGCCCCCTGATAGAGCTATACAGCTACACAACCCCCATGAATCCCGCTCATGCTGACGGTACTGATTTTCGTTCTTTCTTCCCTGGCAGGTGGTACATCATGATCCATGCCGCGGTGGCGCTGGCCAATGGAACAGTTTGTTTCGCTTCAAACATCTGGCGACTGGAAACTATTTGGCTGCGGAGGTGAGTGCACTGAGTGAGGACTCATCTCCTCCCTGTCATGTGCGAGGGGCACTGCAGCCCCCAGTAACATTCAGGAACTGAAAAGGGAACAACAAGCATCAGACCAAGTTAACCGACTTGGAAACAATTCTTTGATTTAGCTGCCAAATATTACATGTTTAATATGAAGGTCGCGTGAGTATAATATGAAATGCTTTACTGAGAGATTCCAAATAACGGAGATTATTAGGACCTCGCTGGTTGTATCACTCTATGGACAGCCCTAGTATAAAGGAAATCTCAGGGAAATATTGGCTGATCAGTCGCCCCTTTGTGTCCAGTTCCCAGGGCGTCTCTAGAGAATAGACACAGGTGAGGGAGACACCACAGACATTGAACACACTCTGTTGTCCTAATTGATGCATTTGCTGCAATTCTGCTATTTTTTATTCTCTACACTCGCCGTATATGCAGTGTTTAGGTGATACAGTCACAGTATGAGCAGTGTTTGGGTGATACAGTCACAGTATAAGCAGTGTTTAGGTGATACAGTCACAGTATGAGCAGTGTTTAGGTGTAACAGTCACAGTATAAGCAGGGTTTAGGTGTAACAGTCACAGTATAAGCAGTATTTGGGTGATACAGTCACAGTATAAGCAGTGTTATGGTGATACAGTCGCAGTATAAGCAGTGTTTGGTGATACAGTCACAGTATAAGCAGTGTTTGGGTGATACAGTCACAGTATAAGCAGTGTTTAGGTGATACAGTCACAGTATAAGCAGTGTTTGGGTGATACAGTCACAGTATAAGCAGTGTTTGGTTGATACAGTCACAGTATAAGCAGTGTTTAGGTGATACAGTCACAGTATAAGCAGTGTTTAGGTGATACAGTCACAGTATAAGCAGTGTTTGGGTGATACAGTCACAGTATAAGCAGTGTTTGGGTGATACAGTCACAGTATAAACAGTGTTTGGGTGATACAGTCACAGTATAAACAGTGTTTAGGTGATACAGTCACAGTATAAGCAGTGTTTGGGTGATACAGTCACAGTATAAGCATTGTTTGGGTAATACAGTCACAGTATAAGCAGTGTTTGGGTGACACAGTCACAGTATAAGCAGTGTTTGGGTGATACAGTCACAGTATACGCAGTGTTTGGGTGATACAGTCACAGTATAAGCAGTGTTTAGGTGATACAGTCACAGTATAAGCAGTGTTTGGGTGATACAGTCACAGTATACGCAGTGTTTGGGTGATGCAGTCACAGTATAAGCAGTGTTTGGGTGATACAGTCACAGTTTAAGCAGTGTTAAGGTGATACAGTCACAGTATAAGCAGTGTTTGTTTAGGTGATACAGTCACAGTATAAGCAGTGTTTAGGTGATACAGTCACAGTATAAGCAGTGTTTAGGTGATACAGTCACAGTATAAGCAGTGTTTGGGTGATACAGTCACAGTATAAGCAGTGTTTGGGTGATACAGTCACAGTATAAGCAGTGTTTGGGTGAAACAGTCACAGTATAAGCAGTGTTTGTTTGGGTGATACAGTCACAGTATAAGCAGTGTTTAGGTGATACAGTCACAGTATAAGCAGTGTTTGGATGATACAGTCACAGTATAAGCAGTGTTTGGGTGATACAGTCACAGTATAAGCAGTGTTTAGGTGATACCGTCACAGTATAAGCAGTGTTTAGGTGATACAGTCACAGTATAACCAGTGTTTGGGTGACACAGTCACAGTATAAGCAGTGTTTGGGTGATACAGTCACAGTATAAGCAGTGTTTGGGTGATACAGTCACAGTATAAGCAGTGTTTAGGTGATACAGTCACAGTATAAGCAGTGTTTGGGTGATACAGTCACAGTATAAGCAGTGTTTAGGTGACCCAGTGAGGTGACAGAAGTGTCATTCCTTTAATATTGCAGTCTGGCTCGACAGTTAGCTGGTCAGTCTTGATCAGTAGGACTTCCACATCGATATTTTCTGTTTTTCAGGCTACAGTAACAGGTTGTTCAGGGGGTGCACTGCCTTCCCTGGTCACAAGGGGGCACTCTAGTTATGGTCTATCATTTTTTTATTTTATGCAGTGGGACTTTTTTTAGTTGCTCAATGCAGCAAGATAAAGCCTCTGCCGCTGCGTTTAGAAAATGAAAGTCTTGAACAGTGAGCGGCATTTTTTAACAATATAGTGGAAAAATAGCAATAGCCGTTAATTAACCTGTAAATAATACCACTCAGCTCCCACTGTCCCCAAATACTGTTAGGAATTAGGAAGCTTACTATTCATCCCACTAGAACACCCATTAATTAACCTCTGGCCAAACCCACCCAGCTCTCACTGTCCCCAAATACTGTTAGGAACAAGGAAGCTTACTATTCATCCCACTAGAACACCCATTAATTAACCTCTGGCCAAACCCACCCAGCTCTCACTGTCCCCAAATACTGTTAGGAATAAGGAAGCTTACTATTCATCCCACTAGAACACCCATTAATTAACCTCTGACCAAACCCACCCAGCTCTCACTGTCCATAAATACTGTTAGGAATAAGGAAGCTTACTATTCATCCCACTAGAACACCCATTAATTAACCTCTGACCAAACCCACCCAGCTCTCACTGTCCATAAATACTGTTAGGAATAAGGAAGCTTACTATTCATCCCACTAGAACACCCATTAATTAACCTCTGGCCAAACCCACCCAGCTCTCACTGTCCCCAAATACTGTTAGGAATAAGGAAGCTTACTATTCATCCCACTAGAACACCCATTAATTACCCTCTAACCCACCCAGCTCTCACTGTCCCCAAATACTGTTAGGAATAAGGAAGCTTACTATTCATCCCACTAGAACATCCATTAATTAACCTCTGACCAAACCCACCCCGCTCTCACCGTCCCCAAATACTGTTAGGAATAAGGAAGCTTACTATTCATCCCACTAGAACACCCATTAATTAACCTCTAACCAAACCCACCCAGCTCTCACTGTCCCGAAATACTGTTACTACCACCACCTTCCCTTTGACCTCTTCACTTCTTTACGTGTCTCATGCCCTCTGCTCCCTGTAGATTGTAAGCTGTGTGAGCAAGGCTCTCTGCTCATGTGTCATTCTGTTTTTGGTCATATATCTTAGTATGTAGTCCCCTCTATGCTCTGTACCAAGCAGTACATAAATTTATCTAGCTCCCTTCCTCCTTTAATAGCTTTATATTTATTAAAACGTATCAAGTGAGATACAGGGGGTTGCGGATAATCAGAATTTTTTGAGGCAAAGTTATGAAAAGTGGAGCTATCAGTATGAGCTTGAAGCAATGAGCTGGTCAGGACACTAGATGGCAGCAAACACATAGAAACAGAAAAAGGGGTTTATTAAAAGCCCCCCGATCTGGACTGAAACTGACCAAAGCAGAGATAATAATTCAATTAAGGAGAAATCCACAATTTAGCAAATTTCGGCATCACATCACCACATGATACCATCACTGCAAAACACACCCACTGCGGTGCAGTGCACTGTAACTGGACTGGCTGCCTGAACTATTCCATACATCCACTGCCCTCTCAGTAATGTAATACTTTCATTAGTCCCTGACCTTATCTTATATCTAGGATAGCCTTATACCTATCCCACACATGCTTAAACTCCTTCACTGTATTAACCTCTACCACTTCTACTGGAAGACTATTCCATACAACCACTACCCTCTCAGTAAAGTAATACTTTCATTAGTCCCTGACCTTATCTTATATCTAGGATAGCCTTATACCTATCCCATGCATGCTTAAACTCCTTCACTGTATTAACCTCTACCACTTCTACTGGAAGACTATTCCATGCATCCACTACCCTCTCAGTAATGTAATACTATCATTAGTCCCTGACCTTATCTTATATCTAGGATAGCCTTATACCTATCCCATGCATGCTTAAACTCCTTCACTGTATTAACCTCTACCACTTCTACTGGAAGACTATTCCATGCATCCACTACCCTCTCAGTAATGTAATACTATCATTAGTCCCTGACCTTATCTTATATCTAGGATAGCCTTATACCTATCCCATGCATGCTTAAACTCCTTCACTGTATTAACCTCTACCACTTCTCCTGGAAGACTATTCCATGCATCCACTACCCTCTCAGTAAAGTAATACTTTCATTAGTCCCTGGCCTTATCTTATATCTAGGATAGCCTTATACCTATCCCATGCATGCTTAAACTCCTTCACTGTATTAACCTCTACCACTTCTGCTGGAAGACTATTCCATACATCCCCTACCCTCTCAGTAATGAAATACTTTCATTAGCCCCTGACCTTATCTTATATCTAGGATAGCCTTATACCTATCCCATGCATGCTTAAACTCCTTCACTGTATTAACCTCTACCACTTCTACTGGAAGACTATTCCATACATCCACTACCCTCTCAGTAATGTAATACTTTCATTAGTCCCGGCCTTATCTTATATCTAGGATAGCCTTATACCTATCCCATGCATGCTTAAACTCCTTCACTGTATTAACCTCTACCACTTCTACTGGAAGACTATTCCATACATCCACTACCCTCTCAGTAATGTAATACTTTCATTAGTCCCGGCCTTATCTTATATCTAGGATAGCCTTATACCTATCCCATGCATGCTTAAACTCCTTCACTGTATTAACCTCTACCACCTCTACTGGAAGACTATTCCATACATCCACTACCCTCTCAGTAATGTAATACTTACATTAGCCCCTGACCTTATCTTATATCTAGGATAGCCTTATACCTATCCCATGCATGCTTAAACTCCTTCACTGTATTAACCTCTACCACTTCTACTGGAAGACTATTCCATACATCCACTACCCTCTCAGTAATGTAATACTTTCATTAGTCCCGGCCTTATCTTATATCTAGGATAGCCTTATACCTATCCCATGCATGCTTAAACTCCTTCACTGTATTAACCTCTACCACCTCTACTGGAAGACTATTCCATACATCCACTACCCTCTCAGTAATGTAATACTTTCATTAGTCCCTGGCCTTATCTTATATCTAGGATAGCCTTATACCTATCCCATGCATGCTTAAACTCCTTCACTGTATTAACCTCTACCACTTCTACTGGAAGACTATTCCATACATCCACTACCCTCTCAGTAAAGTAATACTTTCATTAGTCCCTGACCTTATCTTATATCTAGGATAGCCTTATACCTATCCCACGCATGCTTAAACTCCTTCACTGTATTAACCTCTACCACTTCTACTGGAAGACTATTCCATACATCCACTACCCTCTCAGTAATGTAATACTTACATTAGCCCCTGGCCTTATCTTATATCTAGGATAGCCTTATACCTATCCCATGCATGCTTAAACTCCTTCACTGTATTAACCTCTACCACTTCTACTGGAAGACTATTCCATACATCCACTACCCTCTCAGTAATGTAATACTTTCATTAGTGCCTGGCCTTATCTTATATCTAGGATAGCCTTAAACCTATCCCACGCATGCTTAAACTCCTTCACTGTATTAACCTCTACCACTTCTACTGGAAGACTATTCCATACATCCACTACCCTCTCAGTAATGTAATACTTTCATTAGTGCCTGGCCTTATCTTATATCTAGGATAGCCTTAAACCTATCCCACGCATGCTTAAACTCCTTCACTGTATTAACCTCTACCACTTCTACTGGAAGACTATTCCATACATCCACTACCCTCTCAGTAAAGTAATACTTACATTAGCCCCTGGCCTTATCTTATATCTAGGATAGCCTTATACCTATCCCACGCATGTTTAAACTCCTTCACTGTATTAACCTCTACCACTTCTACTGGAAGACTATTCCATACATCCACTACCCTCTCAGTAAAGTAATACTTTCATTAGTCCCTGGCCTTATCTTATATCTAGGATAGCCTTATACCTATCCCATGCATGCTTAAACTCCTTCACTGTATTAACCTCTACCACTTCTACTGGAAGACTATTCCATGCATCCACTACCCTCTCAGTAATGTAATACTTTCATTAGTCCCTGGCCTTATCTTATATCTAGGATAGCCTTATACCTATCCCATGCATGCTTAAACTCCTTCACTGTATTAACCTCTACCACTTCTACTGGAAGACTATTCCATACATCCCCTACCCTCTCAGTAATGTAATACTTTCATTAGTCCCTGGCCTTATCTTATATCTAGGATAGCCTTATACCTATCCCATGCATGCTTAAACTCCTTCACTGTATTAACCTCTACCACTTCTACTGGAAGACTATTCCATGCATCCACTACCCTCTCAGTAATGTAATACTTTCATTAGTCCCTGGCCTTATCTTATATCTAGGATAGCCTTATACCTATCCCATGCATGCTTAAACTTCTTCACTGTATTAACCTCTACCACTTCTACTGGAAGACTATTCCATACATCCACTACCCTCTCAGTAATGTAATACTTTCATTAGTCCCTGGCCTTATCTTATATCTGGGATAGCCTTATACCTATCCCATGCATGCTTAAACTCCTTCACTGTATTAACCTCTACCACTTCTACTGGAAGACTATTCCATACATCCACTACCCTCTCAGTAAAGTAATACTTTCATTAGTCCCTGGCCTTATCTTATATCTAGGATAGCCTTATACCTATCCCACGCATGCTTAAACTCCCTCACTGTATTAACATCTACCACTTCTACTGGAAGACTATTCCATACATCCACTACCCTCTCAGTAATGTAATACTTTCATTAGTCCCTGACCTTATCTTATATCTAGGATAGCCTTATACCTATCCCATGCATGCTTAAACTCCTTCACTGTATTAACCTCTACCACTTCTACTGGAAGACTATTCCATGCATCCACTACCCTCTCAGTAATGTAATACTTTCATTAGTCCCTGGCCTTATCTTATATCTAGGATAGTCTTATACCTATCCCATGCATGCTTAAACTCCTTCACTGTATTAACCTCTACCACTTCTACTGGAAGACTATTCCATACATCCACTACCCTCTCAGTAATGTAATACTTTCATTAGTCCCTAGCCTTATCTTATATCTAGGATAGTCTTATACCTATCCCATGCATGCTTAAACTCCTTCACTGTATTAATCTCTACCACTTCTACTGGAAGACTATTCCATTCATCCACTACCCTCTCAGTAAAGTAATACTTTCATTAGTCCCTGGCCTTATCTTATATCTAGGATAGCCTTATACCTATCCCACGCATGCTTAAACTCCCTCACTGTATTAACATCTACCACTTCTACTGGAAGACTATTCCATACATCCACTACCCTCTCAGTAATGTAATACTTTCATTAGTCCCTGACCTTATCTTATATCTAGGATAGCCTTATACCTATCCCATGCATGCTTAAACTCCTTCACTGTATTAACCTCTACCACTTCTACTGGAAGACTATTCCATGCATCCACTACCCTCTCAGTAATGTAATACTTTCATTAGTCCCTGGCCTTATCTTATATCTAGGATAGTCTTATACCTATCCCATGCATGCTTAAACTCCTTCACTGTATTAACCTCTACCACTTCTACTGGAAGACTATTCCATGCATCCACTACCCTCTCAGTAATGTAATACTTTCATTAGTCCCTGGCCTTATCTTATATCTAGGATAGTCTTATACCTATCCCATGCATGCTTAAACTCCTTCACTGTATTAACCTCTACCACTTCTACTGGAAGACTATTCCATACATCCACTACCCTCTCAGTAAAGTAATACTTTCATTAGTCCCTGACCTTATCTTATATCTAGGATAGCCTTATACCTATCCCATGCATGCTTAAACTCCTTCACTGTATTAACCTCTACCACTTCTACTGGAAGACTATTCCATACATCCACTACCCTCTCAGTAAAGTAATACTTTCATTAGTCCCTGACCTTATCTTATATCTAGGATAGCCTTATACCTATCCCACGCATGCTTAAACTCCTTCACTGTATTAACCTCTACCACTTCTACTGGAAGACTATTCCATACATCCACTACCCTCTCAGTAATGTAATACTTTCATTAGTCCCTGGCCTTATCTTATATCTAGGATAGCCTTATACCTATCCCATGCATGCTTAAACTTCTTCACTGTATTAACCTCTACCACTTCTACTGGAAGACTATTCCATACATCCACTACCCTCTCAGTAATGTAATACTTTCATTAGTCCCTGGCCTTATCTTATATCTGGGATAGCCTTATACCTATCCCATGCATGCTTAAACTCCTTCACTGTATTAACCTCTACCACTTCTACTGGAAGACTATTCCATACATCCACTACCCTCTCAGTAAAGTAATACTTTCATTAGTCCCTGGCCTTATCTTATATCTAGGATAGCCTTATACCTATCCCACGCATGCTTAAACTCCCTCACTGTATTAACATCTACCACTTCTACTGGAAGACTATTCCATACATCCACTACCCTCTCAGTAATGTAATACTTTCATTAGTCCCTGACCTTATCTTATATCTAGGATAGCCTTATACCTATCCCATGCATGCTTAAACTCCTTCACTGTATTAACCTCTACCACTTCTACTGGAAGACTATTCCATGCATCCACTACCCTCTCAGTAATGTAATACTTTCATTAGTCCCTGGCCTTATCTTATATCTAGGATAGTCTTATACCTATCCCATGCATGCTTAAACTCATTCACTGTATTAACCTCTACCACTTCTACTGGAAGACTATTCCATACATCCACTACCCTCTCAGTAATGTAATACTTTCATTAGTCCCTAGCCTTATCTTATATCTAGGATAGTCTTATACCTATCCCATGCATGCTTAAACTCCTTCACTGTATTAATCTCTACCACTTCTACTGGAAGACTATTCCATTCATCCACTACCCTCTCAGTAAAGTAATACTTTCATTAGTCCCTGGCCTTATCTTATATCTAGGATAGCCTTATACCTATCCCACGCATGCTTAAACTCCCTCACTGTATTAACATCTACCACTTCTACTGGAAGACTATTCCATACATCCACTACCCTCTCAGTAATGTAATACTTTCATTAGTCCCTGACCTTATCTTATATCTAGGATAGCCTTATACCTATCCCATGCATGCTTAAACTCCTTCACTGTATTAACCTCTACCACTTCTACTGGAAGACTATTCCATGCATCCACTACCCTCTCAGTAATGTAATACTTTCATTAGTCCCTGGCCTTATCTTATATCTAGGATAGTCTTATACCTATCCCATGCATGCTTAAACTCCTTCACTGTATTAACCTCTACCACTTCTACTGGAAGACTATTCCATGCATCCACTACCCTCTCAGTAATGTAATACTTTCATTAGTCCCTGGCCTTATCTTATATCTAGGATAGTCTTATACCTATCCCATGCATGCTTAAACTCCTTCACTGTATTAAGCTCTACCACTTCTATTGGAAGACTATTCCATACATCCACTACCCTCTCAGTAATGTAATACTTTCATTAGTCCCTGGCCTTATCTTATATCTAGGATAGCCTTATACCTATCCCATGCATGCTTAAACTCCTTCACTGTATTAACCTCTACCACTTCTACTGGAAGACTATTCCATACATCCACTACCCTCTCAGTAAAGTAATACTTTCATTAGTCCCTGGCCTTATCTTATATCTAGGATAGCCTTATACCTATCCCACGCATGCTTAAACTCCCTCACTGTATTAACATCTACCACTTCTACTGGAAGACTATTCCATACATCCACTACCCTCTCAGTAATGTAATACTTTCATTAGTCCCTGACCTTATCTTATATCTAGGATAGCCTTATACCTATCCCATGCATGCTTAAACTCCTTCACTGTATTAACCTCTACCACTTCTACTGGAAGACTATTCCATGCATCCACTACCCTCTCAGTAATGTAATACTTTCATTAGTCCCTGGCCTTATCTTATATCTAGGATAGTCTTATACCTATCCCATGCATGCTTAAACTCCTTCACTGTATTAACCTCTACCACTTCTACTGGAAGACTATTCCATACATCCACTACCCTCTCAGTAATGTAATACTTTCATTAGTCCCTAGCCTTATCTTATATCTAGGATAGTCTTATACCTATCCCATGCATGCTTAAACTCCTTCACTGTATTAATCTCTACCACTTCTACTGGAAGACTATTCCATTCATCCACTACCCTCTCAGTAAAGTAATACTTTCATTAGTCCATGGCCTTATCTTATATCTAGGATAGCCTTATACCTATCCCACGCATGCTTAAACTCCCTCACTGTATTAACATCTACCACTTCTACTGGAAGACTATTCCATACATCCACTACCCTCTCAGTAATGTAATACTTTCATTAGTCCCTGACCTTATCTTATATCTAGGATAGCCTTATACCTATCCCATGCATGCTTAAACTCCTTCACTGTATTAACCTCTACCACTTCTACTGGAAGACTATTCCATGCATCCACTACCCTCTCAGTAATGTAATACTTTCATTAGTCCCTGGCCTTATCTTATATCTAGGATAGTCTTATACCTATCCCATGCATGCTTAAACTCCTTCACTGTATTAACCTCTACCACTTCTACTGGAAGACTATTCCATGCATCCACTACCCTCTCAGTAATGTAATACTTTCATTAGTCCCTGGCCTTATCTTATATCTAGGATAGTCTTATACCTATCCCATGCATGCTTAAACTCCTTCACTGTATTAACCTCTACCACTTCTACTGGAAGACTATTCCATACATCCACTACCCTCTCAGTAAAGTAATACTTTCATTAGTCCCTGACCTTATCTTATATCTAGGATAGCCTTATACCTATCCCATGCATGCTTAAACTCCTTCACTGTATTAACCTCTACCACTTCTACTGGAAGACTATTCCATACATCCACTACCCTCTCAGTAAAGTAATACTTTCATTAGTCCCTGACCTTATCTTATATCTAGGATAGCCTTATACCTATCCCACGCATGCTTAAACTCCTTCACTGTATTAACCTCTACCACTTCTACTGGAAGACTATTCCATACATCCACTACCCTCTCAGTAATGTAATACTTTCATTAGTCCCTGGCCTTATCTTATATCTAGGATAGCCTTATACCTATCCCATGCATGCTTAAACTTCTTCACTGTATTAACCTCTACCACTTCTACTGGAAGACTATTCCATACATCCACTACCCTCTCAGTAATGTAATACTTTCATTAGTCCCTGGCCTTATCTTATATCTGGGATAGCCTTATACCTATCCCATGCATGCTTAAACTCCTTCACTGTATTAACCTCTACCACTTCTACTGGAAGACTATTCCATACATCCACTACCCTCTCAGTAAAGTAATACTTTCATTAGTCCCTGGCCTTATCTTATATCTAGGATAGCCTTATACCTATCCCACGCATGCTTAAACTCCCTCACTGTATTAACATCTACCACTTCTACTGGAAGACTATTCCATACATCCACTACCCTCTCAGTAATGTAATACTTTCATTAGTCCCTGACCTTATCTTATATCTAGGATAGCCTTATACCTATCCCATGCATGCTTAAACTCCTTCACTGTATTAACCTCTACCACTTCTACTGGAAGACTATTCCATGCATCCACTACCCTCTCAGTAATGTAATACTTTCATTAGTCCCTGGCCTTATCTTATATCTAGGATAGTCTTATACCTATCCCATGCATGCTTAAACTCATTCACTGTATTAACCTCTACCACTTCTACTGGAAGACTATTCCATACATCCACTACCCTCTCAGTAATGTAATACTTTCATTAGTCCCTAGCCTTATCTTATATCTAGGATAGTCTTATACCTATCCCATGCATGCTTAAACTCCTTCACTGTATTAATCTCTACCACTTCTACTGGAAGACTATTCCATTCATCCACTACCCTCTCAGTAAAGTAATACTTTCATTAGTCCCTGGCCTTATCTTATATCTAGGATAGCCTTATACCTATCCCACGCATGCTTAAACTCCCTCACTGTATTAACATCTACCACTTCTACTGGAAGACTATTCCATACATCCACTACCCTCTCAGTAATGTAATACTTTCATTAGTCCCTGACCTTATCTTATATCTAGGATAGCCTTATACCTATCCCATGCATGCTTAAACTCCTTCACTGTATTAACCTCTACCACTTCTACTGGAAGACTATTCCATGCATCCTCTACCCTCTCAGTAATGTAATACTTTCATTAGTCCCTGGCCTTATCTTATATCTAGGATAGTCTTATACCTATCCCATGCATGCTTAAACTCCTTCACTGTATTAACCTCTACCACTTCTACTGGAAGACTATTCCATGCATCCACTACCCTCTCAGTAATGTAATACTTTCATTAGTCCCTGGCCTTATCTTATATCTAGGATAGTCTTATACCTATCCCATGCATGCTTAAACTCCTTCACTGTATTAAGCTCTACCACTTCTATTGGAAGACTATTCCATACATCCACTACCCTCTCAGTAATGTAATACTTTCATTAGTCCCTGGCCTTATCTTATACCTAGGATAGCCTTATACCTATCCCATGCATGCATAAACTCCTTCACTGTATTAACCTCTACCACTTCTACTGGAAGACTATTCCATACATCCACTACCCTCTCAGTAAAGTAATACTTTCATTAGTCCCTGGCCTTATCTTATATCTAGGATAGCCTTATACCTATCCCACGCATGCTTAAACTCCCTCACTGTATTAACATCTACCACTTCTACTGGAAGACTATTCCATGCATCCACTACCCTCTCAGTAATGTAATACTTTCATTAGTCACTGGCCTTATATTATATCTAGGATAGCCTTATACCTATCCCATGCATGCTTAAACTCCTTCACTGTATTAACCTCTACCACTTCTACTGGAAGACTATTCCATACATCCACTACCCTCTCAGTAATGTAATACTTTCATTAGTCCCTGGCCTTATCTTATATCTAGGATAGCCTTATACCTATCCCATGCATGCTTAAACTCCCTCACTGTATTAACATCTACCACTTCTACTGGAAGACTATTCCATGCATCTACTACCCTCTCAGTAATGTAATACTTTCATTAGTCACTGGCCTTATATTATATCTAGGATAGCCTTATACCTATCCCATGCATGCTTAAACTCCTTCACTGTATTAACCTCTACCACTTCTACTGGAAGACTATTCCATACATCCACTACCCTCTCAGTAATGTAATACTTTCATTAGTCCCTGGTCTTATCTTATATCTAGGATAGCCTTGTACCTATCCCACGCATGCTTAAACTCCTTCACTGTATTAACCTCTACCACTTCTACTGGAAGACTATTCCATACACCCACTACCCTCTCAGTAATGTAATACTTTCATTAGTCCCTGACCTTATCTTATATCTAGAATAGCCTTATACCTATCCCACGCATGCTTAAACTCCTTCACTGTATTAACCTCTACCACTTCTACTGGAAGACTATTCCATGCATCCACTACCCTCTCAGTAATGTAATACTTTCATTAGTCCCTGACCTTATCTTTTATCTAGGATAGCCTTATACCTATCCCACGCATGCTTAAACTCCTTCACTGTATTAACCTCTACCACTTCTACTGGAAGACTATTCCATGCATCCACTACCCTCTCAGTAATGTAATACTTTCATTAGTCCCTGGCCTTATCTTATATCTAGGATAGCCTTATACCTATCCCACGCATGCTTAAACTCCTTCACTGTATTAACCTCTACCACTTCTACTGGAAGACTATTCCATACATCCACTACCCTCTCAGTAAAGTAATACTTTCATTAGTCCCTGGCCTTATCTTATATCTAGGATAGCCTTGTACCTATCTCATACAGTGAGGTCTCACCCGCGCTCTGTACAATGCTCCAAGTGACGCTCTGTCTATGTTGCCCCCCTCCCTGACTCCTCCAGTTTGGTTGTGCAGTAAAGTAACACAGCAGATACACATGTTATTAATTCCTGCTCCCTCTGAAGATGAAGATACACACCCGTTCCAGGGAGCAGCAGACATATATTATATATCCCTATTATATACATCGTTAAATCAGACTGTTTATTAGGCTTTTGCTTTTATTCTTTTCTAATCCCAAATCCTGTCCTTTTTTCGTGCAGCACATTTCTTGCTCAGTTTGTTCCTGATCCAATTTATCCTTTTTTCCTCCTCTGCAGGATTTACTTCCCTTCTCTAGATCTATTAATTGCACCATGTGTGATATAAACATGCTGTGTGTTAACTGATTAAAATACTATCTGCAAAAAATGTAACTGAAGTGCAGGCGTTTTAAATACAAATAAAGTACTTTATTGACAGGGGGCGGACATGTTTTTTATAATGATGGATTGGATGAAGGAAGAGCTGACCCAACATGTCCACCCCCTGATAGAGCTATACAATGCAAATATTCTAATCAACATGTCTGCCCCCTGATAGAGCTATACAAAGCAAAGATTCTAAACAACATGTCCGCCCCCTGATAGAGCTATACAGAGCAAAGATTCTAAACAACATGTCTGCCCCCTGATAGAGCTATACAAAGCAAAGATTATAAACATGTCCTCCCCTGATAGAGCTATACAGAGCAAAGATTCTAAACAACATGTCCACCCCTGATAGAGCTCTACAGAGCAAAGAGGGCTCAATAAGGTACTTTATTTATATTCTTCCATTAAAGTATTTGTATTTAAAATGCCTGCATTTTTACAATCTTCCAATTAAGTGCAATATGGGTTTCTTACAGACAGTCATCCTTTATGTTTCTGCAAACTATGCTTTATTATCACACAGAGGCATCTCAATGTGTTGGGGGGAGGGGGCTGTAAGGTTTAATCCTGCATGACCTTTGCCCTCAGTGCTTGGTGGGAGTCTATCACGGTTCTGGTGCCACACGTTGCGTTGGAATGTATTTGCGTGTCTGAGGTGAGGTGTGATCGTCAGTTTTCCTGGGGGCGGCAGCTGGTGCGGTGATGGAGAGGCAGCTCAATGTGCTCATCACGCTGTGAGTTCTGCAAGTGGAGAGAAGTTACACAGTATTCAGTCTGCGCCTCCATTCCTGGCTTCCTCTTGATCATTATCATCTTATAGTCCCCCGCGATTACAGGGGGGGCCCCCGGTGGTGACGGCAGATGGACTGTATTTTAGCTGCGCCTCGTTCTGTATCTTCCAATGTAACAGAACTGTCAGACAAACCCAGACGCGTTCCACATCTGTACTGCGTGTGACCCACCGGAGCCGGCCGTGCGTAGAGTTAAAGGGACACAGTCACCTAAACACTGCTCATACTGTGAAATGTACAGAATAAAGAATGATCTATACATTGTGTGAGCAGAACTGCAGCAAATGCATATAATAAGAGACCTGTGTGTTCATTCAGAGTCCGGGTTTGGTTTGGATGTTGTGTGGAGGGATTATCATGCACAGTAACAGGTTACGGGTATGTGAGATCACAGACTAGCCCCTCGCTTAATGTAAAATCATTTATTTTATTAAACTGCTGCACGTCAAACACAATATATTAAAACATATTAATCAAAAGAGAAATGTTTTTTCCTGCCCTGGACTATGAATCATTGCTCTGTTCATTGTATCTTTTGAATGATATTTCTGCGAGTTTTATAGATTTTCTATATATTCTTCTACTCTTTTCTTCCTGTATTCCGCAGTCGCTTGCACAGTTACTATCACTGTATTGTTCCAGGTTTGCTGGGAATGACTAGCTGCAGTATTTTCTTTCTATCAGTTTGTATTTGGTTTGGTTCCATCCTTTCTCATCTCTGTATTAAAACATATTACATGTTAAAATAACCACATATGAGCCCCAGGTCCCCCCCCCCCCCCCCCCAGTTCCCTTTTTAACTAACCCCCTTTGTGCCGATTGGGATTGGTAATATAGTTTCATTCTCCTAAACTTTCCTCTCATAAAAATATCTTGAGAGATCCTGGGTGCAGTACCTTTCATCACCTGTCCATTTCATGGTGGCGCTGTTCATACACTCGCTGGTTGTCTTTTAATATATTAAAGGCAGCTGATAATTTTAATTTAAATTTTTTTAAAAGATTGTGTGGTTTTGGGAAGACAACATTTTTAAAATAATTGTCTTTTTGTTTCAGATCAACCCAGACTATCGGGATATGAATGAGGGTAAAGCCACAGTAAGTAGCCCGTCCTCTGCCCTAAACCCAGGCTAAAAACCAACGAACATTGACATGAGCCAAACATCCCAACCCACCCAATGCCACCTGAAGAGTTAAACTTCCCATGCTGCTTTGTCTGCTACTAAACAGAACACAGTCTCACTGCTTATACTGTGACTGTATCACCTAAACACTGCTTATACTGTGACTGTCACCTAAACACTGCTTATACTGTGACTGTATCACCCAAACACTGCTTATACTGTGACTGTCACCTAAACACTGCTTATACTGTGACTGTATCACCTAAACACTGCTTATACTGTGACTGTATCACCTAAACACTGCTTATACTGTGACTGTCACCTAAACACTGCTTATACTGTGACTGTATCACCCAAACACTGCTTATACTGTGACTGTATCACCCAAACACTGCTTATACTGTGACTGTGTCACCCAAACACTGCTTATACTGTGACTGTATCACCTAAACACTGCTTATACTGTGACTGTGTCACCTAAACACTGCTTATACTGTGACTGTGTCACCTAAACACTGCTTATACTGTGACTGTATCACCTAAACACTGCTTATACTGTGACTGTCACCTAAACACTGCTTATACTGGGACTGTATCACCCAAACACTGCTTATACTGTGACTGTATCACCTAAACACTGCTTATACTGTGACTGTATCACCTAAACACTGCTTATACTGTGACTGTATCACCCAAACACTGCTTATACTGTGACTGTATCACCCAAACACTGCTTATACTGTGACTGTATCACCCAAACACTGCTTATACTGTGACTGTATCACCTAAACACTGCTATACTGTGACTGTATCACCCAAACACCGCTTATACTGTGACTGTATCACCTAAACACTGCTATACTGTGACTGTATCACCCAAACACCGCTTATACTGTGACTGTATCACCTAAACACTGCTTATACTGTGACTGTATCACCTAAACACTGCTTATACTGTGACTGTATCACCTAAACAGTGCTTATACTGTGACTGTATCACCTAAACACTGCTTATACTGTGACTGTATCACCTAAACACTGCTTATACTGTGACTGTATCACCCAGACACTGCTTATACTGTGACTGTATCACCCAAACACTGCTTATACTGTGACTGTATCACCTAAACACTGCTTATACTGTGACTGTATCACCTAAACACTGCTTATACTGTGACTGTATCACATAAACACTGCTCATTCTGTGACTGTATCACCCAAACACAGCTTATACTGTGACTGTATCACCTAAACACTGCTTATACTGTGACTGTATCACCCAAACACTGCTTATACTGTGACTGTATCACCCAAACGCTGCTTAGAGGTGACTGTCCAAACACCTTCAGCCTCCACTAGATGGCGCACTGCGGCCTGGGGCAATGTCACAGCCTGAGTTAACCTCTTGGAGATCATAATGCTTCTGGTCAGTCAGAGCAAATTGCACACTGCATGGCCTGTGAGAGAGAGGCATTATCCTGATGTGTAGAGAGCAGTGCGGTCTTTGAATGTTTAATTGGTACGGGGGGGGGGGGGTGTCAGAGATTTGGCGACCTGGCACGTTATTCTTTCAAACTGCAGTAAATAAACTAATGAAATAGAAGAAATGGGCCGAGGACGCTGGTGAATATTGACGTATCTTATGGATTGTCACGTCCAGGCTCATCAGGAGGGAGACAGGAGAGGTTAAATGGCAGGGTGGGCTTGTTACCGCGCTACCCTCCCCTCCCCTTTCCTTTGAGGATTTGGCTCTGTGTGATTCAGGGGTTAATCCTCATGGGATTCTCCGTGCATGCATCCAGACACAGCCTGGCAATATAGCATGCTGCCTGCGCCCAACTCAGCTGGGGAAACACACCGCGTCGTGCAGGCAGAGCTTCATGTCTCTGCTATAAATGGGAATGACACACGAGTGAGTCAACAGCCTCCCACCAGCTCCACGGACATATACCATCCACGCAGCGGAGAAACCCCAGTAACCCAGCATCGTTACCGCTAATCACACGCCCCAAATTACCACAGCTTAATTACACCACACTGACTGCCCCTGGTTTATCTTGGTTTTGTGCTGCCCTAGGCAGACAAAATTTGGGCACCCACGACATGACCCATACCCCACGTTGCACACCAAAGACATGCCCCATCACCTCATTCCATACACATTGCCAGTGTTATTTGCCTTTTAATATGCCCCTGGCAATGTGCCCAATAATATGCCAGTATTTGCCATTAATATGCCCCTGGCACTTTCTTTTTTCCCTGGTGGCTAGTGGCAGGCAGCATTGTATCCTCCATGCTGCCTGTACGACTCCCCGGCGGTTGTGCAGAGAGGTCACCTGACCCGGTGCACGTCTGACGTTAGAGCGCTGGGTCACATGACCTGTCGGAACTTCCCTGTCACACAGCACGGAGGTTTCTCGGTGCTGCTTGTTTGGCTTCCTGTGCAACCTGCTGGCAGGCAGAGCGATGGTGAGGGGGATCTTCCGATCTCCCCTCAACACCGTCTCTGCTGGAAAGTGCAGTTTTTTTTTTTAAAGGGGCAGGTTTTTTTTAATAAAAATTTCCCCGCGTTTGTGCCTCCCCTAAAGGCATACAAGGCAAGTGCCGCCCTAGTCACAAACACTGCTTATACTGTGACTGTATCACCCAAACACTGCTTATACTGTGACTGTATCACCTAAACACTGCTTATACTGTGACTGTATCACCCAAACACTGCTCTTACTGTGACTGTATCACCCAAACACTGCTTATACTGTGACTGTATCACCTAAACACTGCTTATACTGTGACTGTATCACCTAAACACTGCTTATACTGGGACTGTATCACCCAAACACTGCTTATACTGGGACTGTATCACCCAAACACTGCTTATACTGTGACTGTATCACCCAAACACTGCTTATACTGTGACTGTATCACCCAAACACTGCTTATACTGTGACTGTATCACCCAAACACTGCTTATACTGTGACTGTATCACCTAAACACTGCTTATACTGTGACTGTATCACCTAAACACTGCTTATACTGTGACTGTATCACCCAAACACTGCTTATACTGTGACTGTATCACCCAAACACTGCTTATACTGTGACTGTATCACCCAAACACTGCTTATACTGTTACTGTATCACCCAAACACTGCTTATACTGTGACTGTATCACCCAAACACTGCTTATACTGTGACTGTATCACCTAAACACTGCTTATACTGTGATTGTCACCTAAACACTGCTTATACTGTGACTGTATAACCCAAACACTGCTTATACTGTGACTGTATCACCTAAACACTGCTTATACTGTGACTGTATCACCCACACACTGCTTATACTGTGACTGTATCACCCAAACACTGCTTATACTGTGACTGTATCACCTAAACAGTGCTTATACTGTGACTGTATCACCCAAACACTGCTTATACTGTGACTGTATCACCCAAACACTGCTTATACTGTGACTGTATCACCCAAACACTGCTTATACTGTGACTGTATCACCCAAACACTGCTTATCCTGTGACTGTATCACCTAAACACTGCTTATACTGTGACTGTATCACCCAAACACTGCTTATACTGTGACTGTATCACCCAAACACTGCTTATACTGTGACTGTATCACCTAAACACTGCTTATACTGTGACTGTATCACCTAAACACTGCTTATACTGTGACTGTATCACCTAAACACTGCTTATACTGTGACTGTATCACCCAAACACTGCTTATACTGTGACTGTGTCACCCAAACACTGCTTATACTGTGACTGTATCACCCAAACACTGCTTATACTGTGATTGGGCGCAGGCAGCATTGTGTTTGTCCCGGCATTAATACCGTCTATGTACAGTATGCTCAGCTCTGCACATTGTGTCTGATACACCTTCTGTAGAATCTAGTTTGCAGGTTCTGGCAGGGTCGCCCCATCTCTGCATCCTGCCGAGGTTTGTAGAATGAGTGCCATTAAAATTGGTAATGGAGTCATCCCCAGTACATTGGAAGCTAAACAATATCCCAGTGCCCCCTCCTAATTAAAGGAGCAGCCCCCCCCCGTTTATTCTCTGTACATTGTACAGATGCTTAAAATCTGTGAAATGCATTTAAATCAAGTTACAATGTAGTTTTACAGTGAAAATTATTTCACCGGGGCTTCTAAATTCAGTGACATCATTGAGAGGTGGGCTGTCTCCTGTCTCGTGTTCCCCTCTGAGAAAGTGCTGTCATTATCCATTACCATCAGAAACTCTCTGTTGAACTCAGCAGTTTCAAGTGTTTTGAATGCAGGGGGCGTGGTTTGAGCGAGAAGGGAGGGGCTTGGCAAGATGGGCAGGACTGTTGCTATAGCAGTAACGTTATTACATATTATACAGGGAGAGCTTATTATCATACAGATGGGATATTATTCTTTACTGATCCAGCTCTTATGTAAAGATATTTTTGGGACGGGCCATTTAAACACTTTGCTTTCAATATTATTATAATAATAAAATCCCACCATATATTGAGGCTTTATTCGTGAAACAGAGAGATTGCAGGGACTTGAGAAGTGTACTGCAAAATTAAGGCCAAAACTGCAGAGTTTGAAGTATAACTTATTGGGGGGGTATTCTCCAACTCGGCTACTCTGGCCTTCATTTTTGCATTTCCCTTGTCAGTTTTATGTAAAATGCCGTTGATGTGAGTTTTTTGGGGTGACCGGGGGCTGTGAGTTGTCCTGGTTTTTGTTCATCATGTTTATTTGGTGCAGAGAGACGGGGAGCTGCCTGTACCCAAGAAGAAATGGCAGACGGGTGAGAAGACCATATTCACGCTGGTATCTGTGCCCCACGGGAACGACATCGCCTCTCTGTTTGAACTGGATGCCACCACTTTACAGAGAGCAGACTGTCTGGTACCCAGGTAACCCTCCACTATCTCAGGCGCTTCTAATAGAGAGGGAGAACTGGCGGGTACTTTATATTGTACATGTCACTTCATCCTCTGATCTGCAGCCATGACACTGACTGTCTCTGTCTGCAAGTGCAGCGAGAGACCTCTGTTATCCCATGTCACCGCCACCCCTGACCTAGACTAACATACTGCTTACACTGTGACTGTATCACCTAAACACTGCATATACTGTGACTGTATCACCCAAACACTGCATATACTGTGACTGTATCACCCAAACACTGCATATACTGTGACTGTATCACCCAAACACTGCTTATACTGTGACTGTATCACCCAAACACTGCTTACACTGTGACTGTATCACCTAAACACTGCATATACTGTGACTGTATCACCCAAACACTGCTTATACTGTGACTGTATCACCCAAACACTGCTTACACTGTGACTGTATCACCTAAACACTGCATATACTGTGACTGTCTCACCCAAACACTGCTTATACTGTGACTGTATCACCCAAACACTGCTTATACTGTGACTGTATCACCTAAACACTGCTTATACTGTGACTGTATCACATAAACACTGCTTATACTGTGACTGTATCACCCAAACACTGCTTATACTGTGACTGTATCACCTAAACACTGCTTATACTGTGACTGTATCACCTAAACACTACTTATACTGTGACTGTATCACCCAAACACAGCTTATACTGTGACTGTATCACCTAAACACTGCTTATACTGTGACTGTATCACCTAAACACTGCTTATACTGTGACTGTATCACCCAAACACTGCTTATACTGTGACTGTATCACCCAAACACTGCTTATACTGTGACTGTATCACCCAAACACTGCTTATACTGTGACTGTATCACCCAAACACTTCTTATACTGTGACTGTATCACCCAAACACTGCTTATACTGTGACTGTATCACCCAAACACTGCTTATACTGTGACTGTATCACCCAAACACTGCTTATACTGTGACTGTATCACCCAAACACTGCTTATACTGTGACTGTATCACCTAAACACTGCTTATACTGTGACTGGATCACCCAAACACTGCTTATACTGTGACTGTATCACCTAAACACTGCTTATACTGTGACTGTATCACCCAAACACTGCTTATACTGTGACTGGATCACCTAAACACTGCTTATACTGTGACTGTGTCACCCAAACACTGCTTATACTGTGACTGTATCACCCAAACACTGCTTATACTGTGACTGTATCACCTAAACACTGCTTATACTGTGACTGTATCACCCAAACACTGCTTATACTGTGACTGTATCACCTAAACACTGCTTATACTGTGACTGTATCACCCAAACACTGCTTATACTGTGACTGTATCACCCAAACACTGCTTATACTGTGACTGTATCACCCAAACACTGCGTATACTGTGACTGTATCACCTAAACACTGCTTATACTGTGACTGGATCACCCAAACACTGCTTATACTGTGACTGGATCACCCAAACACTGCTTATACTGTGACTGTATCACCTAAACACTGCTTATACTGTGACTGGATCACCCAAACACTGCTTATACTGTGACTGGATCACCCAAACACTGCTTATACTGTGACTGTGTCACCCAAACACTGCTTATACTGTGACTGTATCACCCAAACACTGCTTATACTGTGACTGTATCACCTAAACACTGCTTATACTGTGACTGGATCACCCAAACACTGCTTATACTGTGACTACAGAGAATAAAATATAATCTATACGTTGTGTTAGCAGCATGCATACATGAAGAGCATTATATAAGTTCAATGTGTCTGTGGTGGTCTCCTGTTTATGACATCACCTGTTGGTGATAATTTGCATATCAGGCCACAGGTGATGTCATAAGCAGGAGACCACCACAGATAAGCTGAACATATGTTTCTCTTATTTTTTTTTTCATGGATTTGCTGCAATTCTGCTAATACAATATATAGATCATTTTTATACAGTCACATTTAAGTAGTGTTTAGGTGACAGAGCCCTTTAAAATCCCTACCGCTGGCTCCTAAGTTTTTATTTGTTTTACATAAAACTTTCTGGAAGTGCAACGTACCTGACTCCTGAATTGATCTGCGAGTATTTATGTTGCCTTTAATTATGGTATAATATAAGCATATCTAATTCAGTGAGTTCCAGCCTTATTATAGTGATATTACTGCATTATATATGTACGTTATCATGTTATCCTTCTCCAGGAACTCCTACGTCCGACTGCGTCATCTCTGTACCAATACATGGGTGACCAGCACTAGCATTCCCATAGACACTGACGAGGAGAGGCCGGTGATGCTAAAGGTAAGAACCCCGCCCATCCACTGTTATGTGATCGGGGTATTTACCTGTCATGTGATCGGGGTCGGGGTATATACCTGTCATGTGATCTGTATCACTTGGTACAGAGCATAGAAGGGAATGAGATACTACATTAGAGACAGACTAATACATGAGGTAGAGAGCCCGGCTCGCAGAGCTTACAATCTAGAGGAAAACATAAGATGAGTGAAAAGGTGAAAGGGGAAGTTGTTAGTAGTAACAGTATTTGGGGACAGTGAGAGCTGGGTGGGTTTGGCCAGAGGTTAATTAATGGGTGTTCTAGTGGGATGAATAGTAAGCTTCCTTATTCCTAACAGTATTTGGGGACAGTGAGAGCTGGGTGGGTTTGGCCAGAGGTTAATTAATGGGTGTTCTAGTGGGATGAATAGTAAGCTTCCTTATTCCTAACAGTATTTGGGGACAGTGAGAGCTGGGTGGGTTTGGTTAGAGGTTAAATAATGGGTGTTCTAGTGGGATGAATAGTAAGCTTCCTTATTCCTAACAGTATTTGGGGACAGTGGGAGCTGGGTGGGTTAGGCCAGAGGTTAATTAATGGGTGTTACAGTGGGATGAATAGTAAGCTTCCTTATTCCTAACAGTATTTGGGGACAGTGAGAGCTGGGTGGGTTTGGCCAGAGGTTAATTAATGGGTGTTCTAGTAGGATGAATAGTAAGCTTCCTTATTCCTAACAGTATTTGGGGACAGTGAGAGCTGGGTGGGTTTGGCCAGAGGTTAATTAATGGGTGATCTAGTGGGATGAATAGTAAGCTTCCTTATTCCTAACAGTATTTGGGGACAGTGGGAGCTGGGTGGGTTTGGCTAGAGGTTTATTAATGGGTGTTCTAGTGGGATGAATAGTAAGCTTCCTTATTCCTAACAGTATTTGGGGACAGTGAGAGCTGGGTGGGTTTGGACAGGAGTTAATTAATGGGTGTTCTAGTGGGATGAATAGTAAGCTTCCTTATTCCTAACAGTATTTGGGGACAGTGGGAGCTGGGTGGGTTTGGCCAGAGGTTAATTAATGGGTGATCTAGTGGGATGAATAGTAAGCTTCCTTATTCCTAACAGTATTTGGGGACAGTGGGAGCTGGGTGGGTTTGGCTAGAGGTTTATTAATGGATGTTCTAGTGGGATGAATAGTAAGCTTAATTATTCCTAACAGTATTTGGGGACAGTGGGAGCTGGGTGGGTTTGGCTAGAGGTTAATTAATGGGTGTTCTAGTGGGGTGAATAGTAAGCTTTCTTATTCCTAACAGTATTTGGGGACAGTGAGAGCTGGGTGGGTTTGGCCAGAGGTTAATTAATGGATGTTCTAGTGAGATGAATAGTAAGCTTCCTTATTCCTAACAGTATTTGGGGACAGTGAGAGCTGGGTGGGTTTGGACAGAAGTTAATTAATGGGTGTTCTAGTGGGATGAATAGTAAGCTTCCTTATTCCTAACAGTATTTGGGGACAGTGGGAGCTGGGTGGGTTTGGTTAGAGGTTAATTAATGGGTGTTCTAGTGGGATGAATAGTAAGCTTCCTTATTCCTAACAGTATTTGGGGAAAGTGGGAGCTGGGTGACTTTGGTCAGAGGTTAATTAATGGGTGTTCTAGTGGGATGAATAGTAAGCTTCCTTATTCCTAACAGTATTTGGGGACAGTGAGAGCTGGGTGTGTTTGGCCAGAGGTTAATTAATGGGTGTTACAGTGGGATGAATAGTAAGCTTCCTTATTCCTAACAGTATTTGGGGACAGTGAGAGCTGGGTGGGTTTGGCCAGAGGTTAATTAATGGGTGTTCTAGTGGGATGAATAGTAAGCTTCCTTATTCCTAACAGTATTTGGGGACAGTGAGAGCTGGGTGGGTTTGGCAAGAGGTTAATTAATGGGTGTTCTAGTGGGATGAATAGTAAGCTTCCTTACTCCTAACAGTATTTGGGGACAGTGGGAGCTGGATGGGTTTGGCCAGAGGTTAATTAATGGGTGTTCTAGTGGGATGAATAGTAAGCTTCCTTACTCCTAACAGTATTTGGGGACAGTGAAAGCTGGGTGGGTTTGGCCAGAGGTTAATTAATGGGTGTTCTAGTGGGATGAATAGTAAGCTTCCTTATTCCTAACAGTATTTGGGGACAGTGGGAGGTGGGTGGGTTTGGCCAGAGGTTAATTAATGGGTGATCTAGTGGGATGAATAGTAAGCTTCCTTATTCCTAACAGTATTTGGAGACAGTGTCAGCTTGGTGGAGCTGAGGTTTTTGAATAAATAACCTGCCTTTTTATCACCAGATCGGAACGTGTCAGACGAAGGAAGACAAGGAAGCATTCGCCATAATCTCCGTCCCCCTCTCTGAAGTGCGAGACCTGGACTTTGCCAATGACGCCAACAAAGTATTAGCCGCAACGGTGCAGAAACTGGAATACGGGACGATCACGCAGAACGAGAGGCGGTAAATTACAGTGTTTGGGTGATACAGTCACAGTATAAGCAGTGTTTGTTTGAGTGATACAGTCACAGTATGAGCAGTGTTTGGGTGATACAGTCACAGTATAAGCAGTGTTTGTTTGGGTGATACAGTCACAGTATGAGCAGTGTTTGGGTGATACAGTCACAGTATAAGCAGTGTTTAGGTGATACAGTCACAGTATAAGCAGTGTTTAGGTGATACAGTCACAGTATAAGCAGTGTTTGGGTGATACAGTCACAGTATAAGCAGTGTTTAGGTGATACAGTCACAGTATAAGCCGTGTTTGGGTGATACAGTCACAGTATAAGCAGTGTTTAGGTGATACAGTCACAGTATAAGCAGTGTTTGGGTGATACAGTCACAGTATAAGCAGTGTTTGGGTGATACAGTCACAGTATAAGCAGTGTTTGGGTGATACAGTCACAGTATAAGCAGCGTTTGGGTGATACAGTCACAGTATAAGCAGTGTTTAGGTGATACAGTCACAGTATAAGCAGTGTTTGGGTGATACAGTCACAGTATAAGCAGCGTTTGGGTGATACAGTCACAGTATAAGCAGTGTTTAGGTGATACAGTCACAGTATAAGCAGTGTTTGGGTGATACAGTCACGGTATAAGCAGTGTTTAGGTGATAGTCACAGTATAAGCAGTGTTTGGGTGATAGTCACAGTATAAGCAGTGTTTAGGTGATACAGTCACAGTATAAGCAGTGTTTGGGTGATACAGTCACAGTATAAGCAGTGTTTGGGTGATACAATCACAGTATAAGCAGTGTTTGGGTGACACAGTCACAGTATAAGCAGTGTTTGGGTGATACAGTCACAGTATAAGCAGTGTTTGGGTGACACAGTCACAGTATAAGCAGTGTTTGGGTGATACAGTCACAGTATAAGCAGTGTTTAGGTGATACAGTCACAGTATAAGCAGTGTTTGGGTGATACAGTCACAGTATAAGCAGTGTTTGGGTGATACAGTCACAGTATAAGCAGTGTTTGGGTGATACAGTCACAGTATAAGCAGTGTTTAGGTGATACAGTCACACTATAAGCAGTGTTTAGGTGATACAGTCACAGTATAAGCAGTGTTTGGGTGATACAGTCACAGTATAAGCAGTGATGGGTGACACAGTCACAGTATAAGCAGTGTTTAGGTGATACAGTCACAGTATAAGCAGTGTTTAGGTGATACAGTCACAGTATAAGCAGTGTTTAGGTGACACAGTCACAGTATAAGCAGTGTTTGGGTGACACAGTGACAGTATAAGCAGTGTTTAGGTGACACAGTCACAGTATAAGCAGTGTTTATGTGATACAGTCACAGTATAAGCAGTGTTTGGGTGACACAGTCACAGTATAAGCAGTGTTTATGTGATACAGTCACAGTATAAGCAGTGTTTAGGTGATACAGTCACAGTATAAGCAGTGTTTAGGTGACACAGTCACAGTATAAGCAGTGTTTGGGTGACACAGTGACAGTATAAGCAGTGTTTAGGTGACACAGTCACAGTATAAGCAGTGTTTATGTGATACAGTCACAGTATAAGCAGTGTTTGGGTGACACAGTCACAGTATAAGCAGTGTTTGGGTGACACAGTCACAGTATAAGCAGTGTTTAGGTGATACACTCACAGTATAAGCAGTGTTTGGGTGATACAGTCACAGTATAAGCAGTGTTTATGTGATACAGTCACAGTATAAGCAGTGTTTGGGCGACACAGTCACAGTATAAGCAGTGTTTGGGTGATACAGTCACAGTATAAGAAGTGTTTAGGTGACACAGTCACAGTATAAGCAGTGTTTAGGTGATAGTCACAGTATAAGCAGTGTTTGGGTGATACAGTCACAGTATAAGCAGTGTTTGGGTGATACAGTCACAGTACAAGCAGTGTTTGGGTGATACAGTCACAGTATAAGCAGTGTTTAGGTAATACAGTCACAGTATAAGCAGTGTTTGGGCGATACAGTCACAGTATAAGCAGTGTTTGGGTGATACAGTCACAGTATAAGCGGTGTTTGGGTGATACAGTCACAGTATAAGCAGTGTTTAGGTGATACAGTCACAGTATAAGCAGTGTTTGGGCGATACAGTCACAGTATAAGCAGTGTTTATGTGATACAGTCACAGTATAAGCAGTGTTTGGGTGATACAGTCACAGTATAAGCAGTGTTTGGGTGACACAGTCACAGTATAAGCAGTGTTTGGGTGATACAGTCACAGTATAAGAAGTGTTTAGGTGACACAGTCACAGTATAAGCAGTGTTTAGGTGATAGTCACAGTATAAGCAGTGTTTAGGTAATACAGTCACAGTATAAGCAGTGTTTGGGTGATACAGTCACAGTATAAGCAGTGTTTGGGTGATACAGTCACAGTATAAGCAGTGTTTAGGTGATACAGTCCCAGTATAAGCAGTGTTTGGGTGATACAGTCCCAGTATAAGCAGTGTTTGGGTGATACAGTCACAGTATAAGCAGTGTTTGGGTGATACAGTCACAGTATAAGCAGTGTTTGGGTGATACAGTCACAGTATAAGCAGTGTTTGGGTGATACAGTCACAGTATAAGCAGTGTTTAGGTGATACAGTCACAGTATAAGCAGTGTTTAGGTGATACAGTCACAGTATAAGCAGTGTTTGGGTGATACAGTCACAGTATAAGCAGTGTTTGGGTGATACAGTCACAGTATAAGCAGTGTTTGGGTGATACAGTCACAGTATAAGCAGTGTTTGGGTGATACAGTCACAGTATAAGCAGTGTTTGGGTGATACAGTCACAGTATAAGCAGTGTTTAGGTGATACAGTCACAGTATAAGCAGTGTTTAGGTGACACAGTCACAGTATAAGCAGTGTTTGGGTGACACAGTCACAGTATAAGCAGTGTTTGGGTGATACAGTCACAGTATAAGCAGTGTTTAGGTGATACAGTCACAGTATAAGCAGTGTTTAGGTGATACAGTCACAGTATAAGCAGTGTTTGGGTGATACAGTCACAGTATAAGCAGTGTTTGGGTGATACAGTCACAGTATAAGCAGTGTTTGGGTGATACAGTCACAGTATAAGCAGTGTTTAGGTGATACAGTCACAGTATGAGCAGTGTTTGGGTGATACAGTCACAGTATAAGCTGTGTTTAGGTGATACAGTCACAGTATAAGCAGTGTTTGGGTGATACAGTCACAGTATAAGCAGTGTTTGGGTGATACAGTCACAGTATGAGCAGTGTTTAGGTGATACAGTCACAGTATTAACACTAATCCCTCTGCAACTAAACATACAAGAACAATGGGAGAAATGTTTCTCTTTGAAGACATGACTGGTTATGTAGGAGAGAAAGCAAGCACTAGGAGATTTGCTCTCTGGATTCTGCAAACGATGTGTGATCTGCATCTGACACACACCTCGGGCAAACTGTGAGTCTAACAGGTCAGCCTTTGTTATTGGCTCTGTTAGTTTGGGAGAGAAAGACCAATCAGAAGCTGGCCCCAGTGCTTGTGTCCTAGTGCTTGATGTATAACCCGCCATATCAACTTATAAACCTTTTCTGGGTTTTTGGTATCTATTTCCCCTGTTGTTACTGTAGAGTGTTACTCTAACCCCCACCCCCCTTTCATACCTTTTTATTTAAAAATGTGTCTTACAAATGACAAATAAAAACACACATTATATAAGAGTAATCCAATCACATATCGGTAATTACCAGTCTTTAGAAATCAACCAAATCTTGCCCCATTTACTTGCAGATTTGTAACCAAGCTCCTGGAAGACCTGATATTCTTCGTGGCGGGGGTCCAGAATAATGGTCAGGAGGTGCTGGAAGTCGTGGTTACGAAGCCCAACCGAGAGAGACAAAAATTAATGCGGGAACAAAATATATTGGCGCAGGTGAGCGGTGGGGAAGGGTTCAGAGAATACAGAGAGCGTTACTGTATCAGCCAATCAGAAGAGGTGCCTTAAATCTCCCAGCATTCCTCCTATTCTTCCAATTATTTCAGTTCAATCGATCAATAAGAAGGGAGTAATCCCATAATCCCAGCTATTTATCAAATCACCAATAAGATCAAGCACAAAGTGTGTGATCAGTGATGTAGAACAGTACGTATGACACACGGCGGGAGTAAAAACTAGTGATAAATATATACAAAGCAAATTATTAATATACATAACAGTCCGTATATAACCAATCATAAAGTATTCATATTGCACAGTCACTATATTTTCCATCCCTTTGACCTTTGTATCAAATTGCTAAGAAACGTCTCCTTTAGAGGCCAAAGGAACAAGTAGAATGGAGAACGTCATCCAAGAGATCCCTAAATCAGAATAACTTGGGATCTGTGGTTAATCAGTAACATATCAATAAAGCTTGAGTTCCTCACGGTGTTTGGTGTCACTCCGGCTATCATGATGTTACATGGCGGGAGTCAGGATATGGGGTGGATTTGATAGATAGGGATTGGTCAGGATATGGGGTGGATTTGATAGATAGGGATTGGTCAGGATATGGGGTGGATTTGATAGATAGGGATTGGTCAGGATATGGGGTGGATTTGATAGATAGGGATTGGTCAGGATATGGTTTGGATTTGATAGATAGGGATTGGTCAGGATATGGGGTGGATTTGATAGATAGGGATTGGTCAGGATATGGGGTGGATTTGATAGATAGGGATTGGTCAGGATATGGTTTGGATTTGATAGATAGGGACTGGTCAGGATATGGGGTGGATTTGATAGATAGGGATTGGTCAGGATATGGTTTGGATTTGATAGATAGGGATTGGTCAGGATATGGGGGGGATTTGATAGATAGGGATTGGTCAGGATATGGGGTGGATTTGATAGATAGGGATTGGTCAGGATATGGGGTGGATTTGATAGATAGGGATTGGTCAGGATATGGGGTGGATTTGATAGATAGGGATTGGTCAGTATATGGGGTGGATAGCTAATGAATGGTTAGCAGCTTGGAGGACAACCGTCTGCAAAAACTAACTGAAGGATTTCATTAAGTGTAAGTATTAGAAATAATTTAATGAAAGAACATAAAGAAAACGTCATACTGAGTGTATAGCTCTATCACGACCTTCATCTGAACCAAGATTCTAAACAACATGTCCGCCCCCTGATAGAACTATGCAGAGCAAAGTTTCTAAACAACATGTCCGCTCCCTGATAGAGCTATACAGAGCAAAGATTCTAAACAACATGTCCGCTCCCTGATAGAGCTATACAGAGCAAAGATTCTAAACAACATGTCCGCCCCCTGATAGAGCTATACAGAGCAAAGATTCTAAACATGCCTGTCCCTTGATAGAGCTATACAGAGCAAAGATTCTAAACAACATGTCCACCCCTGATAGAGCTATACAGAGCAAAGATTCTAAACAACATGTCTGCCCCCTGATAGAGCTATACAGAGCAAAGATTCCAAACAACATGTCCGCCCCTGATAGAACTATGCAGAGCAAAGTTTCTAAACAACATGTCCATCCCTGATAGAGCTATACAGAGCAAAGATTCTAAACAACATGTCTTCCCCTGATAGAGCTATACAAAGCAAAGATTCTAAACAACATGTCCGCCCCTGATAGAGCTATACAGAGCAAAGATTCTAAACATGTCCACCTCCTGATAGAGCTACACAGAGCAAAGATTCTAAACAACATGTCCGCCCCTGATAGAGCTATACAGAGCACAGATTCTAACCAACATGTCCGCCCCCTGATAGATATATCAAATTATTTCCCATTGGGTTTGGACGGCGGTATACATGTTTGCACTAGGAGTAATAATGAAAGCATTGTGTATCTCTGTCGGCAGATCTTTGGCATCCTGAAGGCCCCGTTTAAAGACAAGGCTGGGGAAGGGTCCATGCTGCGCCTGGAAGATCTGGGTGACCAGCGATACGCCCCATACAAATACATCTTGCGGCTGTGTTACCGAGTCCTCAGGCACTCCCAGCAGGATTACAGGAAGAATCAGGTGAATTTGGTCTCGACTGCTACTCCCAGCATGCTCAGCCAGACCATAAAATGAGGGTGCTGGCAGCGTTACTCTACCCTGCGTTGGGTATTGATGGTTATATTGGTGTAACCACTTCTGGTTAGTGATTAATATCACTGGGCTGGATTGTTCTGTAATTAATTTTCTCGTCACAAGTTTTTCTTTTAACCTCTTAGAACAAAGCCGCGTTTATTATCAGTCTGTTAGATTTGACATTGGGTCCCGGGGGGGTTACATTTTGGTTTGGGATGGAGAAGTCACGAGGATTTCAGCTGGGATTGTCCAGATTTTCCTTGAAACTCACTGGGTCACTAAGCTGCCAGGGTGCTGAAGACATCTAGTGCGTCTGCTAGTGAGGATTGTGAGCAGTGCGTCTGCTAGTGAGGATTGTGAGCTCTGCGTCTGCTAGTGAGGATTGTGAGCAGTGCGTCTGCTAGTGAGGATTGTGAGCAGTGCGTCTGCTAGTGAGGATTGTGAGCAGTGCGTCTGCTAGTGAGGATTGTGTGCTGTGCGTCTGCTAGTGAGGATTGTGTGCTGTGCGTCTGCTAGTGAGGATTGTGTGCTGTGCGTCTGCTAGTGAGGATTGTGAGCAATGCGTCTGCTAGTGAGGATTGTGTGTTGTGCGTCTGCTAGTGAGGATTGTGTGCTGTGCGTCTGCTAGTGAGGATTGTGTGCTGTGCGTCTGCTAGTGAGGATTGTGTGCTGTGCGTCTGCTAGTGAGGATTGTGAGCAGTGCGTCTGCTAGTGAGGATTGTGAGCAGTGCGTCTGCTAGTGAGGATTGTGAGCAGTGCGTCTGCTAGTGAAGATTGTGAGCAGTGCGTCTGCTAGTGAGGATTGTGTGCTGTGCGTCTGCTAGTGAGGATTGTGAGCCGTGCGGTCTCTGGCTGTGATTGTGAGCCGTGCGGTCTCTGGCTGTGATTGTGAGCCGTGCGGTCTCTGGCTGTGATTGTGAGCAGTGAGGTCTCTGGCTGTGATTGTGAGCCGTGCGGTCTCTGGCTGTGATTGTGAGCCGTGCGGTCTCTGGCTGCGATTGTGAGCAGTGCGGTCTCTGGCTGCGATTGTGAGCAGTGCGGTCTCTGGCTGTGATTGTGAGCCGTGCGGTCTCTGGCTGTGATTGTGAGCAGTGTTGTCTCTGGCTGTGATTGTGAGCAGTGCGGTCTCTGGCTGTGATTGTGAGCAGTGCAGTCTCTGGCTGTGATTGTGAGCCGTGCGGTCTCTGGCTGTGATTGTGAGCAGTGCGGTCTCTGGCTGTGATTGTGAGCCGTGCGGTCTCTGGCTGTGATTGTGAGCCGTGCGGTCTCTGGCTGTGAATGTGAGCAGTGCAGTCTCTGGCTGTGATTGTGAGCAGTGCGGTCTCTGGCTGTGATATTGAGCCGTGCAGTCTCTGGCTGTGATTGTGAGCCGTGCAGTCTCTGGCTGTGATTGTGAGCAGTGCAGTCTCTGGCTGTGATTGTGAGCCGTGCGGTCTCTGGCTGTGATTGTGAGCCGTGCAGTCTCTGGCTGTGATTGTGAGCAGTGCAGTCTCTGGCTGTGATTGTGAGCCGTGCGGTCTCTGGCTGTGATTGTGAGCCGTGCGGTCTCTGGCTGTGATTGTGAGCCGTGCGGTCTTTGGCTGTGATTGTGAGCAGTGCGGTCTCTGGCTGTGATTGTGAGCCGTGCGGTCTCTGGCTGTGATTGTGAGCCGTGCAGTCTCTGGCTGTGATTGTGAGCCGTGCAGTCTCTGCCTGTGATTGTGAGCCGTGCAGTCTCTGGCTGTGATTGTGAGCCGTGCAGTCTCTGGCTGTGATTGTGAGCAGTGCAGTCTCTGGCTGTGATTGTGAGCCGTGCGCTGTCTGGCTGTGATTGTGAGCCGTGCGGTCACTGACATGTTTCCAGATTATTGGGAATTACTAACTGATTTGAGGCCTGTCTCTCCCAGGAGTACATCGCCAAGCATTTCTGTGTGATGCAGTCTCAGATCGGGTATGATATTTTGGCAGAAGACACAATCACAGCATTATTACACAACAACCGAAAACTCCTGGAGAAGCATATAACTGCCAAGGAAATCGAGACCTTCGTTAATTTGCTTCGTAGAAACCGTGAGCCGAGGTGCGTTACTTAATATACTGATTTATCCTGGGGATTATCATAACTGCATGCACACAGCTTTATTACACAGACTGCACACAGGTTTGCTACACAGAAGAATAAGGATATTGTATCTGCAGAGTACAGATTAAAAAAAACGCAGACAAAAACCTTGTCTGCATATACACAGGTGTATACGCATCACGCACACAATACTGTCTATCTGCATATACACAGGTGTGATGCACACAATACTGTCTATCTGCATATACACAGGTGTGATGCACACAATACTGTCTATCTGCATATACACAGGTGTGATGCGCACAATACTGTCTATCTGCATATACACAGGTGTGATACACACAATACTGTCTATCTGCATATACACAGGTGTGATCACACAATACTGTCTATCTGCATATACACAGGTGTGATACACACAATACTGTCTATCTGCATATACACAGGTGTGATGCACACAATACTGTCCATCTGCATATACACAGGTGTGATGCACACAATACTGTCTATCTGCATATACACAGGTGTGATGCACACAATACTGTCTATGTACATATACACAGGTGTGATGCGCACAATACTGTCTATCTGCATATACACAGGTGTGATACACACAATACTGTCTATCTGCATATACACAGGTGTGATACACACAATACTGTCTATCTGCATATACACAGGTGTGATCACACAATACTGTCTATCTGCATATACACAGGTGTGATGCACACAATACTGTCTATCTGCGTATACACAGGTGTGATGCACACAATACTGTCTATCTGCATATACACAGGTGTGATGCGCACAATACTGTCTATCTGCGTATACACAGGTGTGATGTGCACAATACTGTCTATCTGCATATACACAGGTGTGATACACACAATACTGTCTATCTGCGTATACACAGGTGTGATGTGCACAATACTGTCTATCTGCATATACACAGGTGTGATACACACAATACTGTCTATCTGCGTATACACAGGTGTGATGCACACAATACTGTCTATCTGCATATACACAGGTGTGATGCGCACAATACTGTCTATCTGCATATACACAGGTGTGATGCGCACAATACTGTCTATCTGCATATACACAGGTGTGATGCACACAATACTGTCTATCTGCATATATACAGGTGTGATGCACACAATACTGTCTGTGTATACACAGGTGTGATGCACACAATACTGTCTATCTGCATATACACAGGTGTGATGCACACAATACTGTCTATCTGCATATACACAGGTGTGATGCACACAATACTGTCTATCTGCATATACACGGGTGTGATGAGCACAATACTGTCTATCTGCATATACACGGGTGTGATGCACACAATACTGTCTATCTACATATACACAGGTGTGATGCACACAATACTGTCTATCTGCATATACACAGGTGTGATGCGCACAATACTGTCTATCTGCATATACACAGGTGTGATGCACACAATACTGTCTATCTGCGTATACACAGGTGTGATGCACACAATACTGTCTATCTGCATATACACAGGTGTGATACACACAATACTGTCTATCTGCGTATACACAGGTGTGATGCACACAATACTGTCTGACTGCGTATACACAGGTGTGATGCACACAATACTGTCTATCTGCGTATACACAGGTGTGATGCACACAATACTGTCTATCTGCATATACACAGGTGTGATGCGCACAATACTGTCTATCTGCGTATACACATGTGTGATGTACACAATACTGTCTATCTGCGTATACACAGGTGTGATGCACACAATACTGTCTATCTGCGTATACACAGGTGTGATGCACACAATACTGTCTATCTGCGTATACACAGGTGTGATGCACACAATACTGTCTATCTGCATATACACAGGTGTGATGTGCACAATACTGTCTATCTGCATATACACAGGTGTGATGCACACAATACTGTCTGTGTATACACAGGTGTGATGCACACAATACTGTCTATCTGCATATACACAGGTGTGATCACACAATACTGTCTATCTGCATATACACAGGTGTGATCACACAATACTGTCTATCTGCATATACACAGGTGTGATGCACACAATACTGTCTGTGTATACACAGGTGTGATGCACACAATACTGTCTATCTGCATATACACAAGTGTGATGCACACAATACTGTCTATCTGCATATACACAGGTGGGATGCACACAATACTGTCTATCTGCATATACACAGGTGTGATGCACACAATACTGTCTATCTGCATATACACAGGTGTGATGCACACAATACTGTCTATCTGCATATACACAGGTGTGATGCGCACAATACTGTCTATCTGCATATACACAGGTGTGATGCACACAATACTGTCTATCTGCGTATACACAGGTGTGATGCGCACAATACTGTCTATCTGCATATACACAGGTGTGATGCACACAATACTGTCTATCTGCGTATACACAGGTGTGATGCACACAATACTGTCTATCTGCGTATACACAGGTGTGATGCACACAATACTGTCTATCTGCGTATACACAGGTGTGATGCACACAATACTGTCTATCTGCGTATAAACAGGTGTGATGCACACAATACTGTCTATCTGCATATACACAGGTGTGATGCGCACAATACTGTCTATCTGCATATACACAGGTGTGATGCACACAATACTGTCTATCTGCGTATACACATGTGTGATGTACACAATACTGTCTATCTGCGTATACACAGGTGTGATGCACACAATACTGTCTATCTGCGTATACACAGGTGTGATGCACACAGTACTGTCTATCTGCGTATACACAGGTGTGATGCACACAATACTGTCTATCTGCATATACACGGGTGTGATGAGCACAATACTGTCTATCTGCATATACACGGGTGTGATGCACACAATACTGTCTATCTACATATACACAGGTGTGATGCACACAATACTGTCTATCTGCATATACACAGGTGTGATGCGCACAATACTGTCTATCTGCATATACACAGGTGTGATGCACACAATACTGTCTATCTGCGTATACACAGGTGTGATGCACACAATACTGTCTATCTGCATATACACAGGTGTGATACACACAATACTGTCTATCTGCGTATACACAGGTGTGATGCACACAATACTGTCTGACTGCGTATACACAGGTGTGATGCACACAATACTGTCTATCTGCGTATACACAGGTGTGATGCACACAATACTGTCTATCTGCATATACACAGGTGTGATGCGCACAATACTGTCTATCTGCGTATACACATGTGTGATGTACACAATACTGTCTATCCGCGTATACACAGGTGTGATGCACACAATACTGTCTATCTGCGTATACACAGGTGTGATGCACACAATACTGTCTATCTGCGTATACACAGGTGTGATGCACACAATACTGTCTATCTGCATATACACAGGTGTGATGTGCACAATACTGTCTATCTGCATATACACAGGTGTGATGCACACAATACTGTCTGTGTATACACAGGTGTGATGCACACAATACTGTCTATCTGCATATACACAGGTGTGATCACACAATACTGTCTATCTGCATATACACAGGTGTGATCACACAATACTGTCTATCTGCATATACACAGGTGTGATGCACACAATACTGTCTGTGTATACACAGGTGTGATGCACACAATACTGTCTATCTGCATATACACAAGTGTGATGCACACAATACTGTCTATCTGCATATACACAGGTGGGATGCACACAATACTGTCTATCTGCATATACACAGGTGTGATGCACACAATACTGTCTATCTGCATATACACAGGTGTGATGCACACAATACTGTCTATCTGCATATACACAGGTGTGATGCGCACAATACTGTCTATCTGCATATACACAGGTGTGATGCACACAATACTGTCTATCTGCGTATACACAGGTGTGATGCACACAATACTGTCTATCTGCATATACACAGGTGTGATGCACACAATACTGTCTATCTGCGTATACACAGGTGTGATGCACACAATACTGTCTATCTGCGTATACACAGGTGTGATGCACACAATACTGTCTATCTGCGTATACACAGGTGTGATGCACACAATACTGTCTATCTGCGTATAAACAGGTGTGATGCACACAATACTGTCTATCTGCATATACACAGGTGTGATGCGCACAATACTGTCTATCTGCATATACACAGGTGTGATGCACACAATACTGTCTATCTGCGTATACACATGTGTGATGTACACAATACTGTCTATCTGCGTATACACAGGTGTGATGCACACAATACTGTCTATCTGCGTATACACAGGTGTGATGCACACAGTACTGTCTATCTGCGTATACACAGGTGTGATGCACACAATACTGTCTATCTGCATATACACAGGTGTGATGTGCACAATACTGTCTATCTGCATATACACAGGTGTGATGCACACAATACTGTCTGTGTATACACAGGTGTGATGCACACAATACTGTCTATCTGCATATACACAGGTGTGATCACACAATACTGTCTATCTGCATATACACAGGTGTGATGCACACAATACTGTCTATCTGCGTATACACAGGTGTGATGCACACAATACTGTCTATCTGCGTATACACAGGTGTGATACACACAATACTGTCTATCTGCATATACACAGGTGTGATGTGCACAATACTGTCTATCTGCATATACACAGGTGTGATGCACACAATACTGTCTGTGTATACACAGGTGTGATGCACACAATACTGTCTATCTGCATATACACAGGTGTGATCACACAATACTGTCTATCTGCATATACACAGGTGTGATCACACAATACTGTCTATCTGCATATACACAGGTGTGATCACACAATACTGTCTATCTGCATATATACAGGTGTGATGCACACAATACTGTCTGTGTATACACAGGTGTGATGCACACAATACTGTCTATCTGCATATACACAGGTGGGATGCACACAATACTGTCTATCTGCATATACACAGGTGTGATGCACACAATACTGTCTATCTGCATATACACAGGTGTGATGCACACAATACTGTCTATCTGCGTATACACAGGTGTGATGCACACAATACTGTCTATCTGCATATACACAGGTGTGATGCACACAATACTGTCTATCTGCATATACACAGGTGTGATGCACACAATACTGTCTATCTGCATATACACAGGTGTGATGCACACAATACTGTCTATCTGCATATACACAGGTGTGATGTGCACAATACTGTCTATCTACATATACACAGGTGTGATCACACAATACTGTCTATCTGCATATACACAGGTGTGATGCACACAATACTGTCCATCTGCATATACACAGGTGTGATGCACACAATACTGTCTATCTGCATTTACACAGGTGTGATGCACACAATACTGTCTGTGTATACACGGGTGTGATCACACAATACTGTCTATCTACATATACACAGGTGTGATGCACACAATACTGTCTATCTGCGTATACACAGGTGTGATGCACACAATACTGTCTATCTGCATATACACAGGTGTGATGCACACAATACTGTCTATCTGCGTATACACAGGTGTGATGCACACAATACTGTCTATCTGCATATACACAGGTGTGATGCACACAATACTGTCTATCTGCATATACACAGGTGTGATGCACACAATACTGTCTATCTGCATATACACAGGTGTGATGTGCACAATACTGTCTATCTACATATACACAGGTGTGATGCACACAATACGGTCTATCTGCATATACACAGGTGTGATGCACACAAAACTGTCTATCTGCATATACACAGGTGTGATACACACAATACTGTCTATCTGCATATACACAGGTGTGATGCACACAATACTGTCTATCTACATATACACGGGTGTGATGCGCACAATACTGTCTATCTACATATACACGGGTGTGATGAGCACAATACTGTCTATCTGCATATACACAGGTGTGATCACACAATACTGTATCTGCGTATACACGGGTGTGATGCACACAATACTGTCTATCTGCATATACACAGGTGTGGTGTGTATAATATTGTGTATCTGCATGCACACAGGTGTGGTGTGTATAATATTGTGTGTATGCATGCACACAGGTGTGGTGTGTATAATATTGTGTATCTGCATGCACACAGGTGTGGTATGTATAATATTGTGTATCTGCATGCACACAGGTGTGGTGTGTATAATATTGTGTATCTGCATGCACACAGGTGTGGTGTGTATAATATTGTGTGTATGCATGCACACAGGTGTGGTGGGTATAATATTGTGTATCTGCATGCACACAGGTGTGGTGGGTATAATATTGTGTATCTGCATGCACACAGGTGTGGTGTGTATAATATTGTGTATCTGCATGCACACAGGTGTGGTGTGTATAATATTGTGTATCTGCATGCACACAGGTGTGGTGTGTATAATATTGTGTATCTGCATGCACACAGGTGTGGTGTGTATAATATTGTGTATCTGCATGCACACAGGTGTGGTGTGTATAATATTGTGTATCTGCATGCACACAGGTGTGGTGTATAATATTGTGTATCTGCATGCACACAGGTGTGGTGGGTATAATATTGTGTATCTGCATGCACACAGGTGTGGTGGGTATAATATTGTGTATCTGCATGCACACAGGTGTGGTGGGTATAATATTGTGTATCTGCATGCACACAGGTGTGGTGTGTATAATATTGTGTATCTGCATGCACACAGGTGTGGTGTGTATAATATTGTGTATCTGCATGCACACAGGTGTGGTGTGTATAATATTGTGTGTATGCATGCACACAGGTGTGGTGTGTATAATATTGTGTATCTGCATGCACACAGGTGTGGTGTGTATAATATTGTGTATCTGCATGCACACAGGTGTGGTGTGTATAATATTGTGTATCTGCATGCACACAGGTGTGGTGTGTATAATATTGTGTATCTGCATGCACACAGGTGTGGTGGGTATAATATTGTGTATCTGCATGCACACAGGTGTGGTGGGTATAATATTGTGTATCTGCATGCACACAGGTGTGGTGTGTATAATATTGTGTATCTGCATGCACACAGGTGTGGTGTGTATAATATTGTGTATCTGCATGCACACAGGTGTGGTGTGTATAATATTGTGTATCTGCATGCACACAGGTGTGGTGTGTATAATATTGTGTGTATGCATGCACACAGGTGTGGTGTGTATAATATTGTGTATCTGCATGCACACAGGTGTGGTGTGTATAATATTGTGTATCTGCATGCACACAGGTGTGGTGTGTATAATATTGTGTATCTGCATGCACACAGGTGTGGTGGGTATAATATTGTGTATCTGCATGCACACAGGTGTGATGGGTATAATATTGTGTATCTGCATGCACACAGGTGTGGTGTGTATAATATTGTGTATCTGCATGCACACAGGTGTGGTGTGTATAATATTGTGTATCTGCATGCACACAGGTGTGGTGGGTATAATATTGTGTATCTGCATGCACACAGGTGTGATGGGTATAATATTGTGTATCTGCATGCACACAGGTGTGGTGGGTATAATATTGTGTATCTGCATGCACACAGGTGTGGTGGGTATAATATTGTGTATCTGCATGCACACAGGTGTGGTGGGTATAATATTGTGTATCTGCATGCACACAGGTGTGGTGGGTATAATATTGTGTATCTGCATGCACACAGGTGTGGTGGGTATAATATTGTGTATCTGCATGCACACAGGTGGAAATAGCACATTTTCCATCTCTCTATGTATTTAAAGGGACCCTGCCACTTACATCAGCTGCGACTAGATGATCTGTGCATTTAAAGTAAAAATATGTGTAGAATTAGAGCCAGGATGGTTTTATTGTGTTTGTTTCAATAAAAGGGAAATAGAAAGTTATGTTTTTATGGCCTGGAGCCACTTTGTGAAATGACCCATGATGCACCAGCCTCAAAAATCTTAGATCAGGACTCACTTTACAGCTGGGGGAAAATCCTACACATGATGTCATCACTGAGAGACGTGGATTACTCTCTAAACCATCTTTATTTGGACTAATTTAAACATGCCGCCGCCCACAGCGCATCTCACAGGAAATACTGCGTCACGCCCCACGTTTATTTTACAGATTCTTGGATTATCTGTCGGATTTGTGCGTGTCCAACACAACCGCGATTCCCGTGACGCAAGAGTTAATCTGTAAATTCATGCTCAGCCCTGGAAATGCTGATATTCTCATCCAAACAAAGTGAGTTAACATGGAATATAGAGTGTTTCACTGGTATATAACAACCTTATACCTATCCCATGCATCCCATTAACCTCTACCACTTCTACTGGAAGACTATTCCATACATCCACTACCCTCTCAGTAAAGTAATACTTTCATTAGTCCCTGACCTTATCTTATATCTAGGATAGCCTTATACCTATCCCATGCATGCTTAAACTCCTTCACTGTATTAACCTCTACCACTTCTACTGGAAGACTATTCCATGCATCCACTACCCTCTCAGTAATATAATACTTTCATTAGTCCCTGGCCTTATCTTATATCTAGGATAGCCTTATACCTATCCCACGCATGCTTAAACTCCTTCACTGTATTAACATCTACCACTTCTACTGGAAGACTATTCCATACATCCACTACCCTCTCAGTAATGTAATACTTTCATTAGTCCCTAGCCTTATCTTATATCTAGGATAGCCTTATACCTATCCCACGCAGGCTTAAACTCCTTCACTGTATTAACCTCTACCATTTCTACTGGAAGACTATTCCATACATCCACTACCCTCTCAGTAATGTAATACTTTCATTAGTCCCTGACCTTATCTTATATCTAGGATAGCCTTATACCTATCCCACGCATGCTTAAACTCCTTCACTGTATTAACCTCTACCACTTCTACTGGAAGACTATTCCATACATCCACTACCCTCTCAGTAATGTAATACTTTCATTAGTCCCTGGCCTTATCTTATATCTAGGATAGCCTTATACCTATCCCAGGCATGCTTAAACTCCCTCACTGTATTAACCTCTACCACTTCTACTGGAAGACTATTCCATACATCCACTACCCTCTCAGTAAAGTAATACTTTCATTAGTCCCTGACCTTATCTTATATCTAGGATAGCCTTATACCTATCCCACGCATGCTTAAACTCCTTCACTGTATTAACCTCTACCACTTCTACTGGAAGACTATTCCATACACCCACTACCCTCTCAGTAATGTAATACTTTCATTAGTCCCTGGCCTTATCTTATAGCTAGGATAGCCTTATACCTATCCCATGCATGCTTAAACTCTTTCACTGTATTAACCTCTACCACTTCTACTGGAAGACTATTCCGTACATCCACTACCCTCTCAGTAATGTAATACTTTCATTAGTCCCTGACCTTATCTTATATCTAGGATAGCCTTATACCTATCCCATGCATGCTTAAACTCCTTCACTGTATTAACCTCTACCACTTCTACTGGAAGACTATTCCATACATCCACTACCCTCTCAGTAAAGTAATACTTTCATTAGTCCCTGGCCTTATCTTTTATCTAGGATAGCCTTATACCTATCCCATGCATGCTTAAACTCCTTCACTGTATTAACCTCTACCACTTCTACTGGAAGACTATTCCATACATCCACTACCCTCTCAGTAATGTAATACTTTCATTAGTCCCTGGCCTTATCTTATATCTAGGATAGCCTTATACCTATCCCATGCATGCTTAAACTCCTTCACTGTATTAACCTCTACCACTTCTACTGGAAGACTATTCCATGCATCCACTACCCTCTCAGTAATGTAATACTTTCATTAGTCCCTGGCCTTATCTTATATCTAGGATAGCCTTATACCTATCTCATGCATGCTTAAACTCCTTCACTGTATTAACCTCTACCACTTCTACTGGAAGGCTATTCCATGTATCCACTACCCTCTCAGTAATGTAATACTTTCATTAGTCCCTGACTTTATCTTATATCTAGGATAGCCTTATACCTATCCCACGCATTCTTAAACTCCTCACTGTATTAACCTCTACCACCTCTACTGGAAGACTATTCCATGTATCCACTACCCTCTCAGTAAAGTAAAACATCCTGATATTATATGTAAACCTTTATCCCTCTAATTTAAGACAATGTCCTCTTGTTGTGGTAGTTGTTCTTTTTCCATATGACCCAGCCCCGCCCCTGGCGCCAGTTTATCTCAGTGACGTGTCTTCTCTTTCCCAGACTGGTCTCCATGCAGCTAGACAATCTGCTGGAGTGCTCCATCCTGCCCGATGATATAGACGAGGAAGAGGTCTGGTTGTACTGGATCGACAGTAATAAGGAACCTCACGGCAAAGCTATAAGACACCTCGCTCAGGAGGCCAAGGAAGGGACCAGAGCCGATCTCGAAGTCCTCACATACTACAGGTCTGATCTGATAGACTGCCCCCTGCTCTGACATCACTGAGGCCCCTGGATTACATGCAACGGGTCTATTTATTATTATAATTAAATCAGTAGAGCAGGGAGTAAAGATACACGTGGGGTTTACTTTAGAGGGGCATGTTTTTTGCGGGTTTTTATAACTCTTGCCTCCTCCAAGTAGCTGAGTTTTAAAAGTCCTTCCATTCAAGTAACTAAACCTCAATCTACTAGTTTAGCCTTATGTTTGAAATTCCCTTCTCAATTCCCTGTGTGATGAATAAAGCCCATATTTAGCGGTCTGACCGTCTGGTCTCCTGTGTTTCTCTCGGTGAAGGTATCAGTTGAATCTCTTTGCGAGGATGTGTCTGGACCGCCAGTATCTGGCCATTAATCAGATATCCACTCAGCTCTCTGTGGATCTGATCCTGCGCTGTATGTCTGACGAGAGTCTCCCCTACGACCTGCGCGCCTCCTTCTGTCGGCTCATGCTCCACATACACGTCGACCGGGACCCCCAGGAGTCTGTGGTTCCTGTAAAATATGCCAGACTGTGGACGGAGATTCCCACCCGGATCAGCATCCACGAGTGAGTCACCGCAATTAATTCCAGAACTATCTGTTTCGGCTGAAATCCTTATATTAAGGGTAGTGGATGTATGTAATAGTCTTCCAGTAGAAGTGGTAGAGGTTAATACAGTGAAGGAGTTTAAGCATGCATGGGATAGGTATAAGGCTATCCTAGATATAAGATAAGGTCAGGGACTAATGATAGTATTACTTTACTGAGAGGGTAGTGGATGTATGGAATAGTCTTCCAGTAGAAGGGGTAGAGGTTAATACAGTGAAGGAGTTTAAGCATGCATGGGATAGGTATAAGGCTATCCTAGATATAAGATAAGGCCAGGGACTAATGAAAGTATTACTTTACTGAGAGGGTAGTGGATGTATGGAATAGTCTTCCAGTAGAAGGGGTAGAGGTTAATACAGTGAAGGAGTTTAAGCATGCATGGGATAGGTATAAGGCTATCCTAGATATAAGATAAGGCCAGGGACTAATGATAGTATTACATTACTGAGAGGGTAGTGGATGTATGGAATAGTCTTCCAGTAGAAGTGGTAGAGGTTAATACAGTGAAGGAGTTTAAGCATGCATGGGATAGGTATAAGGCTATCCTAGATACAAGATAAGGCTATCGGCTAATTAAAGTATTACTTTACTGAGAGGGTAGTGGATGTATGGAATAGTCTTCCAGTAGAAGTGGTAGAGGTTAATACAGTGAAGGAGTTTAAGCATGCGTGGGATAGGTATAAGGCTATCCTAGATATAAGATAAGGTCAGGGACTAATGAAAGTATTACTTTACTGAGAGGGTAGTGGATGCATGGAATAGTCTTCCAGTAGAAGTGGTACAGGTTAATACAGTGAAGGAGTTTAAGCATGCGTGGGATAGGTATAAGGCTATCCTAGATATAAGATAAGGTCAGGGACTAATGAAAGTATTACTTTACTGAGAGGGTAGTGGATGTATGGAATAGTCTGCCAGTAGAAGTGGTAGAGGTTAATACAGTGAAGGAGTTTAAGCATGCGTGGGATAGGTATAAGGCTGTCCTAGATATAAGATAAGGCCAGGGACTAATGAAAGTATTTATTTACTGAGAGGGTAGTAGATGTATGGAATAGTCTTCCAGTAGAAGTGGTAGAGGTTAATACAGTGAAGGAGTTTAAGCATGCATGGGACAGGTATAAGGCTATCCTAGATATAAGATAAGGCCAGGGACTAATGAAAGTATTACATTACTGAGAGGGTAGTGGATACATGGAATAGTCTTCCAGTAGAAGGGGTAGAGGTTAATACAGTGATGGAGTTTAAGCATGCATGGGATAGGTATAAGGCTATCCTAGATATAAGATAAGATCAGGGACTAATGAAAGTATAACTTTACTGAGAGGGTAGTGGATGCATGGAATAGTCTTCCAGTAGAAGTGGTAGAGGTTAATACAGTGAAGGAGTTTAAGCATGCATGGGATGGGTATAAGGCTATCCTAGATATAATATAAGGCCAGGGACTAATGAAAGTATTACTTTACTGAGAGGGTAGTGGATGCATGGAATAGCAACAGAACAGTAGTTAGGTATGTCCGCCCCTGATAGAGCCATACAGAGTATAGGGGGCTCAGTAAGGCCCTTTTATTTGCATTCTGTCCCTAAGTTATTTTTATTTAATATGTCTGCATGTCATGTTATCGTTTAATTAAACAGAATTACATTTTTTGACAAAGTTTGTCCTTTAATGTTTAAAATGACTGTTTTATTTGCTCCCACTTCTTTGCAGTTACGATTCCTTCACAGACTCCTCCAGAGATGAGATGAAGCGTAAGTTTGCTTTGACCATGGAGTTTGTAGAGGAGTATCTGAAGGAGGTGGTGAACCAACCCTTCCCGTTTGGGGATAAAGAAAAAAACAAGCTGACATTTGAGGTGGGTCTCAAAGAGTTAAAAAGAAATGGCGCCGGGGGAGAAGTCCACTTCATTTCAATCTCGTGTGTGGAGAGTGAGCAGTCTGCTGCTAAACACATGAAGCAACAAATACAAAGAAGACTTTTTTTCTTCTTTGGCCTGCGGTTTTAAATTCAGTTCTTAATCCCGCGCAATTCTCTCTTTTATGAATAAAGCCCCTTGGTTTTTCGGCTGGGTGCGTTGCTGTTATGATGGCTGGCTGAGAGTTGTGTGAATGTGCATCCTGAACGGAAAGTGTAAAAACGCTGTATTGCTGGGCCGATGACCCCGTTTTAAACCTGTTCCCCCGACGTCTCTGTCTCCTCCCCGCAGGTCGTTCATCTGGCGCGAAATCTCATTTATTTTGGATTCTACAGCTTCAGTGAGCTCCTGCGTCTGACCCGGACCCTCTTGGCCATTCTGGATATTGTCCAGAGTCCCATGTCATCTTATCTGGAGAGACTGAGCAAGTTCCAGGACGGGGGTGAGTAGGGTGATGTCACGCATTACGCAGGACAATCTCCGGTGAATGAATCCTGCGCATGCCATTAGCGCTGGTAGTTTCAGTGACGGCGATGCCGCTCGTGAAGCCCCCGCCACTCAGCTTTTCTGGCTCGTCGGATAATAAAGTTGGGACTTATGGTAATGATATTTGGGGAAATGTTCTAAGCAAAAGAGACAAGTCTTCCATTTGCTTTGTAAAGATCTACGCACAATATTTACAGTATTATACAAACCTGACGTCTCTATCGGTTTATGATCATACAGTAATTTGGGCCAATGATGTTATCGTCGGGCTTGTGGCCCTTTAACGTACGCCCCAATTAAGATAATAATCCGGCTTTAACTTTCCGCGCAGAAGACGAAGCTGATCTACAAATTAAGCACTAAAGCCGGACCTTTTCCGCAAGCTCCAGAGATGCCTCCAATTAACTCCACAGAGGAGAATATAAAAGTGACAGAATAAAAATCGAACTGGTTTCACCTCCTCTCCCTGTCTGAAAGCCCTTTCTTTAACTTGCGTGGCGCCATTGAGTCTTTGCGCCGAGCTTTTTGTCCATCTCGCCTTGAATAAGACTCGCTTTGGACTTGGCAAAAAGGCGTCTTTCTGTCCCTCCTTTGTTACGTTTCCTGCACTAATTTGAACGTTTGGGGGTTTGGGGCTTTTTCCTGTGGAGATGGCAGGAGATGTGGCGCTAGTTTCCATCTCCTTGATGTTTCGCTCGTGTGTCAGTCAAGGCGCCATCAGGTTAATGAGCCACCATGACACTCTTTGGCTCGAGGGCAGCCATTGTCTAGCAAGTCAGTAACATCCCCGGTAACAAGTGCTTGAGAGTTCATTGTTAATATGAAACGTCTACCTGCAAAATAACACGTACTAAATACTGTCTTCGCCTCTTAATTAGCGGACACGAAAAATGTCAGTTTCTTACAGTTGAATAAAAAAAAAAAAAATACTCAATTTCTTTTTTTTCTCCAGAAAAGAAATGTTTAAAATAAAATCTTTTTTTTTTTTTTTTTTTAACCTTGTTAAAAGTTTTATTGTAAAATGATCACAAGTCAGAAATGCTGACATTATGCAATTTGATTTTGTCAGTTTTAACCTGTAATTTAGAGATTTATCAGGGTTTTTTTTCGGCCTCTGCCCGCGCCCCTGTTAATCTGCCCCTTTTTCTCAGGGCAGGATCTACCCCTAACTGCGGAGACATGTTTGTAGTTAGACACAGCAATGTCTGTTATAACCAAAACGTCGTGCTTACAAACGTGTTGGGAATGTAACAAGCGCCATTTGCATTGTGTATCAGTGATGGGGCTTTCCTTACACATCACCTTTTATGCGCAGGTGTTACCGCTGCCTTCAAATTCATTTTTCTGTGCGCACATTTGGTATAATCCAAGTTTGACGGTTATCCCGGAGCTCAGGAAATGGAGGCAGCCACCGCTAGAATTCGCCATTCTTGGCGCGCAGTTTGTGTCCTGCTCTGTAGGCGGGATCGCGGCTGTGTAATTTTCTCTGGTAGTAAAGGGCTTTCTACCTTCTGTGGCTGATTTAAAGATGGACGCCTTGGGAGTGTATATATCGATTAAAATCTCTGCCTCCGAAACGCAAATTATTATTTACTGAACCTTTGTTAACCTTGCGAGTGCCAGATGGATAGTCAGCCTGTAGGGTGTAGGATCTTTATAGGCTGACTATGACTCTCAGCACCCACAGCCAGCTCCAGCAGCGTCTTCTTACCCAATGCGTTTTGCCGGAAGAAGCCTTTGGATCTAGCGTGACCCTCGGAACATGTTACACGCCTCTGTCCTGTGTTTCAGGTAATAACGTGATGCGGACCATTCACGGAGTGGGTGAGATGATGACTCAAATGGTGCTGAGCAGGGGGTCCGTCCTGCCCATGGTGGTGCCGGACACGCAGCAGGGGCTTCACTCCAGCAAGCAGAGCAGCCCCACCGACAGCGAGGACGTGACAGTGATGGACACGAAGCTGAAGATCATTGAGATTTTGCAGGTGTGTGAGGCGGGGGAAATAAAAGGGGCTGGTAAATCATGGGGTCTTTTACGGGGGATTTATTTGGTTTTTTTTGCTGTGTGGGCATCGCGGCGTCAGGAAGTTTCCAGGTTTCTTCTCCTGGCTGTTGTGACATGGATTCCATGATCTGGAGGCAGCCATTTTGTCTTAAGCCGCCCAGCTTCCTGACACTGAAATATCAGGCCCTGTGTTTCGCTTGGGATTTAGGAGTTACTTGGGAGCTGCTGAGTTGACCCACGTTGAGAACCCCGGGCTGTAGTGATCTGAGCATCCCCTAAAGTATTGGGTTTAACATGCGCCTCTCCCTCCTCCCAGTTCATCCTGAGCGTCCGGTTGGATTACAGAATATCCTACATGTTGTCCATTTACAAGAAGGAATTTGGGGATAACGGAGCCAGTGCTGATGCCGGAACGGTATCCCTCCCCGACACCCCAACTGTACCCGGTGGGTATTTAACAGCTGCAGTGGGGGTAAAACTGTCATAACAAGGAGATAAATAACCTCTGGAAGTTCAAATGGGGACTATAACCGCTGCGCTGGGACTTTATCTCTGCGGTGTCCCCCCCTGTATCTCTGCGGTGTGCCCCCCCCCCTGTATCGCTGCGGTGTCCCCCCCCCCCCCCCCCCCGTATCGCTGCAGTGTCCCCCCCCCCTGTATCGCTGGGGTGTGACACCCCCTGTATCGCTGCGTTGTCCCCCCCGTATCGCTGCGGTGTCCCCCCCGTATCGCTGCGGTGTCCCCCCCCTTGTATCGCTGCGGTGTCCCCCCCCTGTATCGCTGGGGTGTGCCCCCCCCCCCTGTATCTCTGCGGTGTCCCCCCCCCCCCCCTGTATCGCTGGGGTGTGCCCCACCTGTATCGCTGCGGTGTCCCCCACTGTATTGCTGCTTACGGTTACAGAATCTTTTTCTCAAATAATAAATAATAATCATTTTTCAGCCATTGTTCCTGATATTGATGATATTGCAGCTCGTGCAGAGACCATGTTTGCAGGAAGGTATGTGGAATATAATGATATATTGCAGTATTTATTATCTACTGACTAATCTGAGACCATTCACTGCCGCCTGATACAAGCTGGAGAGATTGGGCTCTCTCCTTAGATTCTGCAGATAAGACCTTAACATCTGATCTGGCCACTCATAAGGTCTTCACAGTCAGGGCTGTAGAGCTGCATAATTCACAGTATATTAAGGAAAGGATTGGACATGTTTATTAAATGGACCCTGACACCTAAACACTGCTTATACTGTGACTGTATCACCCAACCACTGCTTATACTGTGACTGTATCACCCAAACACTGCTTATACTGTGACTGCATCACCTAAACACTGCTTATACTGTGACTGTATCACCTAAACACTGCTTATACTGGGACTGTGTCACCTAAACACTACTTATACTGTGACTGTATCACCCAAACACTGCTTATACTGTGACTGTGTCACCTAAACACTGCATATAATTTGACTGTATCACCTAAACACTGCTTATACTGTGACTGTATCCCCTAAACACTGCTTATACTGTGACGGTATCACCTAAACACTGCTTATACTGTGACTGTATCACCTAAACACTGCTTATACTGTGACTGTATCACCTAAACACTGCTTATACTGTGACTGTATCCCCTAAACACTGCTTATACTGTGACGGTATCACCTAAACACTGCTTATACTGTGACTGTATCACCTAAACACTGCTTATACTGTGACTGTATCACCTAAACACTGCTTATACTGTGACTGTATCCCCTAAACACTGCTTATACTGTGACTGTGTCACCTAAACACTGCTTATACTGTGACTGTGTCACCTAAACACTGCTTATACTGTGACTGTATCACCTAAACACTGCTTATACTGTGACTGTATCACCTAAACACTGCTTATACTGTGACCATATCACCTAAACACTGCTTATACTGTGACTGTATCACCTAAACACTGCTTATACTGTGACTGTGTCACCCAAACACTGCTTATACTGTGACTGTATCACCTAAACACTGCTCACACTGTGACTGTATCACCTAAACACTGCTCATACTGTGACTGTATCACCCAAACACTGCTTATACTGTGATTGTGTCACCTAAACACTGCTCATACTGTGACTGTATCACCTAAACACTGCTTATACTGTGACTGTATCACCTAAACACTGCTTATACTGCGACTGTATCACCTAAACACTGCTTATACTGTGACCGTATCACCTAAACACTGCTTATACTGTGACTGTATCACCTAAACACTGCTTATACTGTGACTGTGTCACCCAAACACTGCTTATACTGTGACTGTATCACCTAAACACTGCTCATACTGTGACTGTATCACCTAAACACTGCTCATACTGTGACTGTATCACCTAAACACTGCTCATACTGTGACTGTGTCACCTAAACACTGCTTATACTGTGACTGTGTCACCTAAACACTGCTTATACTGTGACTGTATCACCTAAACACTGCTTATACTGTGACTGTATCACCTAAACACTGCTTATACTGCGACTGTATCACCCAAACACTGCTTATACTGTGACTGTATCACCCAAACACTGCTTATACTGTGACTGTGTCACCTAAACACTGCTTATACTGTGACTGTATCACCTAAACACTGCTTATACTGTGACTGTATCACCTAAACACTGCTTATACTGCGACTGTATCACCTAAACACTGCTTATACTGTGACCATATCACCTAAACACTGCTTATACTGTGACTGTATCACCTAAACACTGCTTATACTGCGACTGTATCACCCAAACACTGCTTATACTGTGACTGTGTCACCTAAACACTGCTTATACTGTGACTGTATCACCTAAACACTGCTTATACTGTGACTGTATCACCTAAACACTGCTTATACTGCGACTGTATCACCTAAACACTGCTTATACTGTGACCATATCACCTAAACACTGCTTATACTGTGACTGTATCACCTAAACACTGCTTATACTGTGACTGTGTCACCCAAACACTGCTTATACTGTGACTGTATCACCTAAACACTGCTCATACTGTGACTGTATCACCTAAACACTGCTCATACTGTGACTGTATCACCTAAACACTGCTCATACTGTGACTGTGTCACCTAAACACTGCTTATACTGTGACTGTGTCACCTAAACACTGCTTATACTGTGACTGTATCACCTAAACACTGCTTATACTGTGACTGGATCACCCAAACACTGCTTATACTGTGACTGTATCACCTAAACACTGCTTATACTGTGACTGTATCACCTAAACACTGCTTATACTGTGACTGTATCACCCAAACACTGCTCATACTGTGACTGTATCACCCAAACACTGCTTATACTGTGACTATCACCCAAACACTGCTCATACTGTGACTGTATCACCTAAACACTGCTTATACTGTGACTGTATCACCTAAACACTGCTTATACTGTGACTGTATCACCTAAACCAGGGCTTGACAAATTTAATTTTATTCTAGGAGCCAGCAAAAAATTTTAGGAGCCAGACAATCACGCAAACATACACGCAATTCATAAACACACACACACCAACCCACGTCACATATACACCCCACACACACCAACCCACGTCACATATACACACACACACTTCACATATACACATATACACCTCCCCCCACACCTCACATATATACCCCCCTTCACATATACAACTCCCCCCCCACATATACATCCCTCCCCCCTTCACATATACACCTCCCCCCACACTTTACACATATATACCCCCCCTTCACATATACACCTCCCCCCCACACTTCACATATATATCCCCCCCCACTTCACATATACACCTCCCCCCACACTTCACATATATACCCCCCCTTCACATATACACCTCCCCCCACACTTCACATATATATCCCCCCTTCACAAATACACCTCCCCCCACACTTCACACACATATATACCTCCCCTTCACATATACACCTCCCCCCCCCACACTTCACATATATACCCCCCCTTCACATATACATCCCTCCCCCCCACTTCACATATACAACTCAAACATACACAAGTTTTTTTTCCCTTCTTAACTTCTGAGTACTGGGTGTCGTCTCTTGACAACCCAGCACTTAGCCGAAAGAGCCATGAAGATCGGCTGCGGCACGAATGTTTCCCCTCCCTGCTGCCTTACCTCATTGCTGGGGAGGGGGAACATTCGTGCCGCAGCCGATCCTCATGGCTCTTTCGGCTGAACACTAACACACGTGTTGTGCGAGGGGGCGGAGCTTGCTGTCTGTCCCCTCGCGCTGCAAAAGACTGATGGCAGCGGCAAGGGGAACATTAGGGCAACGGCACCCGGGCGCCAGGCTCCATTTCCAGGTCGCCATGGCGACCTGGCGCCCGGGGTTTGTCGAGCCCTGACCTAAACACTGCTTATACTGTGACCGTATCACCTAAACACTGCTTATACTGTGACTGTATCACCTAAACACTGCTTATACTGTGACTGTATCACCTAAACACTGCTTATACTGTGACTGTATCACCTAAACACTGCTTATACTGTGACTGTATCACCCAAACACTGCTTATACTGTGACAGTATCACCCAAACACTGCTTATACTGTGACTGTATCACCCAAACACTGCTTATACTGTGACTGTATCACCCAAACACTGCTTATACTGTGACTGTATCACCCAAACACTGCTTATACTGTGACTGTATCACCCAAACACTGCTTATACTGTGACTGTGTCACCTAAACACTGCTTATACTGTGACTGTATCACCTAAACACTGCTTATACTGTGACTGTATCACCTAAACACTGCTTATACTGTGACCGTATCACCTAAACACTGCTTATACTGTGACTGTATCACCTAAACACTGCTTATACTGTGACTGTGTCACCCAAACACTGCTTATACTGTGACTGTATCACCCAAACACTGCTTATACTGTGACTGTATCACCCAAACACTGCTTATACTGTGACTGTATCACCTAAACACTGCTTATACTGTGACTGTATCACCTAAACACTGCTTATACTGTGACCGTATCACCTAAACACTGCTTATACTGTGACTGTATCACCTAAACACTGCTTATACTGTGACTGTATCACCTAAACACTGCTTATACTGTGACTGTATCACCTAAACACTGCTTATACTGTGACAGTATCATCCAAACACTGCTTATACTGTGACTGTATCACCCAAACACTGCTTATACTGTGACTGTATCACCTAAACACTGCTTATACTGTGACTGTATCACCTAAACACTGCTTATACTGTGACTGTATCACCTAAACACTGCTTATACTGTGACTGTGTCACCTAAACACTGCTTATACTGTGACTGTATCACCTAAACACTGCTTATACTGTGACCGTATCACCTAAACACTGCTTATACTGTGACTGTATCACCTAAACACTGCTTATACTGTGACTGTATCACCTAAACACTGCTTATACTGTGACTGTGTCACCTAAACACTGCTTATACTGTGACTGTATCACCCAAACACTGCTTATACTGTGACCGTATCACCTAAACACTGCTTATACTGTGACTGTATCACCCAAACACTGCTTATACTGTGACTGTGTCACCCAAACACTGCTTATACTGTGACTGTATCACCCAAACACTGCTTATACTGTGACTGTATCACCCAAACACTGCTTATACTGTGACTGTATCACCCAAACACTGCTTATACTGTAACCGTATCACCCAAACACTGCTTATACTGTGACCGTATCACCTAAACACTGCTTATACTGTGACTGTATCACCTAAACACTGCTTATACTGTGACTGTGTCACCCAAACACTGCTTATACTGTGACTGTATCACCTAAACACTGCTCATACTGTGACTGTATCACCTAAACACTGCTCATACTGTGACTGTATCACCTAAACACTGCTCATACTGTGACTGTGTCACCTAAACACTGCTTATACTGTGTCACCTAAACACTGCTTATACTGTGACTGTATCACCTAAACACTGCTTATACTGCGACTGTATCACCTAAACACTGCTTATACTGTGACCATATCACCTAAACACTGCTTATACTGTGACTGTATCACCTAAACACTGCTTATACTGTGACTGTGTCACCCAAACACTGCTTATACTGTGACTGTATCACCTAAACACTGCTCATACTGTGACTGTATCACCTAAACACTGCTCATACTGTGACTGTATCACCTAAACACTGCTCATACTGTGACTGTGTCACCTAAACACTGCTTATACTGTGACTGTATCACCTAAACACTGCTTATACTGTGACTGTATCACCTAAACACTGCTTATACTGTGACAGTATCATCCAAACACTGCTTATACTGTGACTGTATCACCCAAACACTGCTTATACTGTGACTGTATCACCTAAACATTGCTTATACTGTGACTGTATCACCTAAACACTGCTTATACTGTGACCGTATCACCTAAACACTGCTTATACTGTGACTGTATCACCTAAACACTGCTTATACTGTGACTGTATCACCTAAACACTGCTTATACTGTGACTGTGTCACCTAAACACTGCTTATACTGTGACTGTATCACCCAAACACTGCTTATACTGTGACCGTATCACCTAAACACTGCTTATACTGTGACTGTATCACCTAAACACTGCTTATACTGTGACTGTGTCACCCAAACACTGCTTATACTGTGACTGTATCACCCAAACACTGCTTATACTGTGACTGTATCACCCAAACACTGCTTATACTGTGACTGTATCACCCAAACACTGCTTATACTGTAACCGTATCACCCAAACACTGCTTATACTGTGACCGTATCACCTAAACACTGCTTATACTGTGACTGTATCACCTAAACACTGCTTATACTGTGACTGTGTCACCCAAACACTGCTTATACTGTGACTGTATCACCTAAACACTGCTCATACTGTGACTGTATCACCTAAACACTGCTCATACTGTGACTGTATCACCTAAACACTGCTCATACTGTGACTGTGTCACCTAAACACTGCTTATACTGTGTCACCTAAACACTGCTTATACTGTGACTGTATCACCTAAACACTGCTTATACTGCGACTGTATCACCTAAACACTGCTTATACTGTGACCATATCACCTAAACACTGCTTATACTGTGACTGTATCACCTAAACACTGCTTATACTGTGACTGTGTCACCCAAACACTGCTTATACTGTGACTGTATCACCTAAACACTGCTCATACTGTGACTGTATCACCTAAACACTGCTCATACTGTGACTGTATCACCTAAACACTGCTCATACTGTGACTGTGTCACCTAAACACTGCTTATACTGTGACTGTATCACCTAAACACTGCTTATACTGTGACTGTATCACCTAAACACTGCTTATACTGTGACAGTATCATCCAAACACTGCTTATACTGTGACTGTATCACCCAAACACTGCTTATACTGTGACTGTATCACCTAAACACTGCTTATACTGTGACTGTATCACCTAAACACTGCTTATACTGTGACTGTATCACCTAAACACTGCTTATACTGTGACTGTGTCACCTAAACACTGCTTATACTGTGACTGTATCACCCAAACACTGCTTATACTGTGACCGTATCACCTAAACACTGCTTATACTGTGACTGTATCACCTAAACACTGCTTATACTGTGACTGTGTCACCCAAACACTGCTTATACTGTGACTGTATCACCCAAACACTGCTTATACTGTGACTGTATCACCCAAACACTGCTTATACTGTGACTGTATCACCCAAACACTGCTTATACTGTAACCGTATCACCCAAACACTGCTTATACTGTGACTGTATCACCTAAACACTGCTTATACTGTGACTGTATCACCTAAACACTGCTTATACTGTGACTGTGTCACCCAAACACTGCTTATACTGTGACTGTATCACCTAAACACTGCTCATACTGTGACTGTATCACCTAAACACTGCTCATACTGTGACTGTATCACCTAAACACTGCTCATACTGTGACTGTGTCACCTAAACACTGCTTATACTGTGTCACCTAAACACTGCTTATACTGTGACTGTATCACCTAAACACTGCTTATACTGCGACTGTATCACCTAAACACTGCTTATACTGTGACCATATCACCTAAACACTGCTTATACTGTGACTGTATCACCTAAACACTGCTTATACTGTGACTGTGTCACCCAAACACTGCTTATACTGTGACTGTATCACCTAAACACTGCTCATACTGTGACTGTATCACCTAAACACTGCTCATACTGTGACTGTATCACCTAAACACTGCTCATACTGTGACTGTGTCACCTAAACACTGCTTATACTGTGACTGTGTCACCTAAACACTGCTTATACTGTGACTGTATCACCTAAACACTGCTTATACTGTGACTGTATCACCTAAACACTGCTTATACTGCGACTGTATCACCCAAACACTGCTTATACTGTGACTGTATCACCTAAACACTACTTATACTGTGACTGTATCACCTAAACACTGCTTATACTGTGACTGTGTCACCTAAACACTGCTTATACTGTGACTGTATCACCTAAACACTGCTCATACTGTGACTGTATCACCTAAACACTGCTCATACTGTGACTGTATCAGCTAAACACTGCTCATACTGTGACTGTGTCACCTAAACACTGCTTACACTGTGACTGTATCACCTAAACACTGCTTATACTGTGACTGTATCACCTAAACACTGCTTATACTGCGACTGTATCACCTAAACACTGCTTATACTGTGACCGTATCACCTAAACACTGCTTATACTGTGACTGTATCACCTAAACACTGCTTATACTGTGACTGTATCACCCAAACACTGCTTATACTGTGACTGTGTCACCTAAACACTGCTTATACTGTGACTGTCACCCAAACTCTGCTTATACTGTGACTGTATCACCCAAACTCTGCTTATACTATGACTGTATCACCTAAACACTGCTTATACTGTGACTGTATCACCCAAACACAGCTTATACTGTGACTGTATCACCCAAACACCGCTTATACTGTGACTGTATCACCCAAACACTGCTTATACTGTGACTGTATCACCCACACACTGCTTATACTGTGACTGTATCACCCAAACACTGCTTATACTATTACTCAAGTCTTCAATCCCTATGGTATTCAGCCAGTAATGGGCTGGCTGAATGTCATGGGAGCTGCAGTGAACAACAAAAAAGTTAGTGTGCAGTATAACAATCCCAGTCTGGGATATGGCTGGATGATTATTATTGTAGATTCAGTAGTGTTTGTACTGCAGACTTAATGTAACCCCATATACAAAATATACAGACGCAAGAGCAAAAACCTGAGTGATGGAATCCGGATTAGACATTTATACAAAGCCCCAGAAAGGCTCTATGGTGATACACATTGCGGGTGACGCATTTCGCCAGGAATCCTTTGCAGATTGATGCTCTCTGTCATATATATTTTATAAAAATCTGTTTTTCTAGATGTATTTTTGATCTCGTTCCTCCCCAGTAAAGAGAAAAACCCTGTGGAACTGGATGACGAGGGCGGCCGGACCTTCCTACGTGTTCTCATCCACCTGATCATGCATGATTACCCCCCTCTCCTGTCCGGCGCTCTGCAGCTCCTCTTCAAACACTTCAGCCAGAGAGCAGAGGTCCTTCAAGCCTTCAAACAGGTCAGTTTCCTTCCCACAAATCAGCCTCTGGAAGGATGCCACGTGTCTGGGGCGATAAATAAAATATTGTTTCTGGGTACTCTTAAACATTTAAAGTGGGGTTAAACCCTAAACATTTGCCATGTTGACTCCTGAAGGACGTATATGTCTGTCACCAATGTGGACAAGGGGCAGGGACTGTGTAAGCATATCTAATTACATTCTGCTTTAGACGGATACATATGGCACCAAGAGAAAGGTACTTCCTAAAAATACAGTATACGGTTAGTATGGTCATGCTAGATAACCAGCCATGAAGAATAAATCTGCAGATCAGAGGAGGTGGTATCAGTGTGGAGAGGGGCAGGTGTGTTTAGGTGATACAGTCACAATATAAGCAGTGTTTGGGTGATACAGTCACAGTTTAATCAGTGGTTAGGTGATACAGTCACAGTATAAGCAGTGTTTGGATGATGCAATCACAGTATGAGCAGTGTTTGGGTGATACAGTCACAGTATAAGCAGTGTTTAGGTGATACAGTCACAGTATAAGCAGTGTTTGGGTGATACAGTCACAGTATAAGCAGTGTTTGGGTGATACAGTCACAGTATAAGCAGTGTTTGGGTGATACAGTCACAGTATAAGCAGTGTTTGGGTGACACAGTCACAGTATAAGCAGTGTTTAGGTGATACAGTCACAGTATAGCAGTGTTTGGGTGATACAGTCACAGTATAAGCAGTGTTTGGGTGATACAGTCACAATATAAGCAGTGTTTGGGTGATACAGTCACAGTATAAGCAGTGTTTGGGTGATACAGTCACAGTATAAGCAGTGTTTGGGTGATACAGTCACAATATAAGCAGTGTTTGGGTGATACAGTCACAGTATAAGCAGTGTTTGGGTGATACAGTCACAGTATAAGCAGTGTTTGGGTGATATAGTCACAGTATAAGCAGTGTTTGGGTGATACAGTCACAATATAAGCAGTGTTTGGGTGATACAGTCACAGTATAAGCAGTGTTTGGGTGATACAGTCACAGTATAAGCAGTGTTTGGGTGATACAGTCACAGTATAAGCAGTGTTTAGGTGATACAGTCACAGTATAAGCAGTGTTTGGGTGATACAGTCACAGTATAAGCAGTGTTTGGGTGATACAGTCACAGTATAAGCAGTGTTTGGGTGATACAGTCACAGTATAAGCATTGTTTAGGTGATACAGTCACAGTATAAGCAGTGTTTGGGTGATACAATCACAGTATGAGCAGTGTTTGGGTGACACAGTCACAGTATAAGCAGTGTTTGGGTGACACAGTCACAGTATAAGCAGTGTTTAGGTGATACAGTCACAGTATAAGCAGTGTTTGGGTGATACAGTCACAGTATAAGCAGTGTTTGGGTGATACAGTCACAGTATAAGCAGTGTTTAGGTGATACAGTCACAGTATAAGCAGTGTTTGGGTGATACAGTCACAGTATAAGCAGTGTTTGGGTGATACAGTCACAGTATAAGCAGTGTTTGGGTGATACAGTCACAGTATAAGCAGTGTTTGGGTGATACAGTCACAGTATAAGCAGTGTTTGGGTGATACAGTCACAGTATAAGCAGTGTTTGGGTGATACAGTCACAGTATAAGCAGTGTTTGGGTGATACAGTCACAGTATATGCAGTGTTTGGGTGATACAGTCACAGTATAAGCAGTGTTTGGGTGATACAGTCACAGTATAAGCAGTGTTTAGGTGACAGAGCCCTGTAAGTAAGGTTATATACTGTATTTCTCTCCTGGAGTATGTTACTTTCTCTGGGAGCCTGGTAGAAGCTTGTTAACCTGTGATTCTGCATATTATTATTAGACTTTGTGCATTGAGGTAGACTTTAATTTTGGAACATTAACCCTCTGCCTCTGGTTTAACCCTTTCCACCCAGGTCCAGTTACTGGTGTCAAACCAGGACGTGGATAACTACAAGCAAATCAAGGCTGATCTGGACCAATTACGGCTGACGGTGGAGAAATCTGAACTTTGGGTTGAAAAGAGCAACAGTTACGAGAGTGAGGAGCTGGGTGACGGTCAAGCCAAGGACGGCAAGGAGCAGATTAACGAGGTTGGTCCCTTTCATTTCACTCATTATTCTGTTAAATGAAAGGTCTGCAGGCGTTTGGAGATGTCACCGGCCCCTGCGGGTCTGTAAATCCCTGACTAGGGAGGTAATGTCTCCAGGAAATGGGTGGAGCCAACGCCACACAGCGCATGGTGACGCCTCGGAACCCTGCTCGCTGATTGGATGATTTCATTTTGTTTTTTCCCCTCAGGAACCGAACATTTTGGGTCCAATTCAGGACGGGACCAAAAAACCGCAGATTGACAGCAACAAAGGCAATAATTACAATATTGTGACAGAGGTACAGCTGGTTCACTCAAACACAACTCATGTCTCATATCTAGTGTTCAGCTAGACACCGCCTGTGCCTCCTGCCTGATCTCTCCTGCAAACCCACAGAGCTCCCGCTGCAAACCCACAGAGCTCCCGCCGCAAACACACAGAGCTCCCGCCGCAAACACACAGAGCTCCCGCCGCAAACATACAGAGCTCCCGCCGCAAACATACAGAGCTCCCGCCGCAAACACACAGAGCTCCCGCCGCAAACATACAGAGCTACTGCCACAAACCCACAGAGCTCCCGCGGCAAACCCACAGAGCCCCCGCCGAAAACACACAGAGCTCCCGCCGCATACACACAGAGCTCTCAAACTGTAAACACACAGAGCTCCCGCCGCAAACACGCAGAGCTCCCGCCGCAAACACACAGAGCTCCCGCCACATACACACAGAGCTCCCGCCGCAAACCCACAGAGCTCCCGCCGCATACACACAGAGCTCTCTAACTGTAAACACACAGAGCTCTCCAACTGTAAACACACAGAGGTCCAACTGTAAACACACAGAGCTCTAACTGTAAACACACAGAGCTCTAACTGTAAACACACAGAGCTCTAACTGTAAACACACAGAGCTCCCTAACTGTAAACACACAGAGCTCTAACTGTAAACACACACATTTTTGGTACCTTCTTTGTGTTGATTTTTCGTTGAAACCTCATGTGAGAACAAGTGCCAGTTCCCCTCAAACTCTTTATTATGATATTATTATTATTATTGTATTTTTATTATTATATTATTGTATTATTATATTATTATTATGATTGTATTATCATTATTATTGTATTATTATTATTATATTATTATTATTATTATTGTATTATTATATTATTATTGTATTATTATTTTATTATTGTATTTTTATATTATTATTATGATTATATTATTATTATATTATTATTATGATATTATAATTGTGCACGTGATTGGCTGATTTCAGATCTTGATCAGACTGAGCAGGCTTTGCTCGCAGAGTAAGAAGGGCCGGAACCAGCAGCAGAGACTGTTGAAGAATATGGGCGCCCATTATGTGGTGCTGGACTTGCTTCAGATCCCATATGAAAAGGTCGGTATTTCCATTTAAAGTGTATCTATCTACACCCAAAATTCACGTTACAGTTCAGTAAACGTAATAAACCCAATGCACAGTGCTTATAAATTATAATTACAAAGGCATGCCGATCAGAAATCCACCTTCTCTGTATGAGGGAGGGAGCAGCCATCTTGACTGCTTATCAGAAAATAGAACTGATTGTTCCTCCCCCTTCAGTGACTCCTCCCTGTTGCTGGAATTTGATTGGTTCTTTGACGAATGAGTGGCTAAAGTGCTCTCCCCCCTCCATTTTCTTTCTTTACAGACCGATGACAAAATGAATGAAATTATGACCCTGGCGCATGTGTTTCTACAAAACTTCTGCCGTGGCAATCCACAGAATCAAATCCTGCTCCACAAGAACCTCAACCTCTTCCTGACTCCGGGGGTGAGTTATTTTACAACTCGCAAAAAAAGCATTGAAATAATATATATATCATTATCGGGGGTGTAATAATATACTACTGATACTAATTAAAGGGGCAGCTCCACGCTCCAAGCTCCTCCTTCTCATGTTACTTCACGGCACATAGACCCCGCCTCTCTACCTTCCAAGCACTTGAAACAGCTGACTTCAACACAAAGGCAGCACTTTCTCAGAGGGGAGCAGAAACTGCTTGTAGAGTGATATGGCCCCTCCCCCTGCGTCACTGGATTTAGACGCCCCCAGAGAAATGGTGTTCAATGTAGAACTGCAGGAGAACTGGAAATTGTTTTAAAATAAAAATAAGCGCATCCCACAGATATTAACAGGCGTAGAGGATACAACAAAACAGGCTGAGGTGGGACTGACGAAAACCATAAACCTGCGTAATCTCATCACAGAATGACCTGCGCGTTCATTTCTCAGTATCGGCGTGATAAACCGGTGAAATCATTTCCCTTGCGTTTTGCAGCTCCTGGAGGCGGAGACAATGAGGAACATCTTCCTGAATAATTACCACCTGTGTAACGAGATCAGTGAGCGCGTGGTGCAGCACTTTGTGCACAGCGTGGAGACTCACGGCAGACACGTGGAATACTTGCGCTTCCTGCAGACCATTGTGAAGGCCGACGGGAAGTACGTGAAGAAGTGTCAGGATGTAGTGATGACCGAGGTTTGTACGCGTCACCTGCTCAATCCCTATTGGCTGCTGGCTCTGTATGGGTGAGGGGGGGGGGGGGGTCTGTCTGCTGTATTACATGCCCCTGGGCTTCAATAGAAGGCTCTGATAAACTCCAATATAATGATAGTGGCGGGACATTCCGTCTGCATGTAGGACATCCTACCCGATCCCCCGAGTCAGGGATTACCCAGGTACACTGAGTTTAAAGGACAAGAGTTGGGGGGGGGGGGGGGGGGGAATGGGAGTTGTGTTTAATGGAAAGATTGGATCAAGTGTAGGAATTTTAAATAAAAATGCTTTAATGAAAGAATACAAATAAAGCACCTTATTGATCACTTTTTTCTCTGTATGGCTCTATCAGGGGCGGTTGGGTCAGATCTTCCTTCATCTGACTCAAGATTCTAAACAACATGTCCGCCCCCTGATAGAGCTATACAGAGCAAACTTTCTTAACAACATGTCTGCCCCTGATATGCCTATACAGAGAAAAGATTCTAAACAACATGTCCACCCCTGAAAGAGCTATACAGAGCAAAGATTCTAAACAACATTTCCACCCCATGATAGAGCTATACAGAGCAAAGATTCTAAACAACATGTCTGCCCCTGATGGAGCTAAACAGAGCAAAGATTCTAAACAACATATCCGTCCCTGATAGAGCTATACAGAGCAAAGATTCTACACAACATGTCCGCCCCCTGATAGAGCTATATAGAGCAAAGATTCGAAACAACACGTCCACCCATGTCCGCCCCCTGATAGAGCTATACAGAGCAAAGATTCGAAACAACACGTCCACCCCCTGATAGAGCTATACAGAGCAAAGGTTCTAAACAACATGTCCACCCCTGATAGAGCTATACAGAGCAAAGATTCTAAACAACATGTCTGCCCCTGATAGAGCTATACAGAGCAAAGATTCTAAACAACATGTCCGTCCCCTGATAGAGCTATACAGAGCAAATATTCTAAACAACATGTCCGTCCCCTGATCAAGCTATAGAGAGCAAAGATTCCAAACAACATGTCTGCTCCCTGATCGAGCTATAGAGAGCAAAGATTCCAAACAACATGTCCGCTCCCTGATCGAGCTATAGATAGCAAAGATTCCAAACAACATGTCCGCCCCTGATAGAGCTATACAGAGCAAAGATTCTAAACAACATGTCCGCCCCCTGATAGAGCTATACAGAGCCTTTTAAACAACAATTTACACTGCTAAACACAGCTTATACTGTGTTTGTACAGAATAAAAAAATGATAAATACATTCACAGTATAAGCAATGTTTAGGTGACAGAGGCCCCTTAACCGGAAAAAAAACCCATCAGTCAGTTGCTGGTGATAACCGGCGGGGAGAGAGACCCTGTGTAATTCAGGCTTCTAGTTTAACTAATTAGGTTTTTTCTTAAAGACAGAAATGTTTTCTACTAAAACAGGCTGTGACCTTTACAAAGAAAGGAATACTTCGGCTATGTAAAAGAACATAATTAAAGCAATATATAAATGTATATGTAAGAGTTTTGGGACTTGCCTAATTGTATTGCTGCAGGAAGTCTTACATCAGGGCCATTATTTTCTCTTCTGCTCTGTCAGTGACCGGCCTGCATTCTGTGGATTGAAATGTTTCCTCTTTATTATATCTCTGCCTCTTTCATTATCTGCTTTTTCTAAATTCAGGTGTTCTTGCAGCAGTTAAAGACAGAACAGGCAAGTCCTATAACGTTTACAATGTCTTCCTGTCTGTTTTTTATAGACCCCATTTACACATCATTTACACTAAAGACTTCACCAATAAAAGCAAAGATTAAAAACTTGTTCCAGATTAAATCTTTACCGATACACAGAGCTCTGCCTCTCAGCTGAGGCATGCCACACAGGTAGCTCAATCCCTGTGTATAAACTGCTTCCTGTTTCTTCAGTAAAAGGTGATTTGAACATTTCATGTCACTGACGTTACTGTACACTGTGCAGGGCTGAGTGAGTTTCTCCTGGTAGAAGAGCTCAGCTGGCCAAGGATAATCCCGAATTACAGCTTTTAAAAACGCTTTCTAACCATGCATTATTTTCTCTGTTAATAATAAATGAAAGTACAACAGTCACAAGAAAATAGCTTCTGTTTATTGAAAGATTTTATCCAGTGTCGACATTGTAAATAGAAATGAGGGCGGACATGTTGTGTATAATCTTGGGTCAAATCAATGAAGCTCTGACCCATGATGTCCGCCTCCTGATAGAGCTATACAGTGCAAAGATTCTAAACAACATGTCCGCCCCCTGATAGAGCTATACAGAGCAAAGATTCTAAACAACATGTCCACCCCCTGACAGAGCTATACAGAGCAAAGATTCTAAACAACATGTCTGCCCCTGATAGAGCTATACAGAGCAAAGATTCTAAACAACATGTCCGTCCCCTGATAGAGCTATACAGAGCAAAGATTCTAAACAACATGTCTACCCCCTGATAGAGCTATACAGAGCAAATATTCTAAACAACATGTCCGTCCCCTGATCAAGCTATAGAGAGCAAAGATTCCAAACAACATGTCTGCTCCCTGATCGAGCTATAGAGAGCAAAGATTCCAAACAACATGTCCGCTCCCTGATCGAGCTATAGATAGCAAAGATTCCAAACAACATGTCCGCCCTGATAGAGCTATACAGAGCAAAGATTCTAAACAACATGTCCGCCCCCTGATAGAGCTATACAGAGCAAAGATTCTAAACAACATGTCCTCCCCCTGATAGAGCAATACAGAGCAAAGATTCTAAACAACATGTCCGCCCCCTGATAGAGCTATACAGAGCAAAGATTCTAAACAGCATGTCCTCCCCCTGATAGAGCTATACAGAGCAAAGATTCTAAACAACATGTCCGCCCCCTGATAGAGCTATACAGAGCAAAGATTCTAAACAACATGTCCTCCCCCTGATAGAGCTATACAGAGCAAAGATTCTAAACAGCATGTCCTCCCCCTGATAGAGCTATACAGAGCAAAGATTCTAAACAACATGTCCGCCCCCTGATAGAGCTATACAGAGCAAAGATTCTAAACAACATGTCCTCCCCCTGATAGAGCTATACAGAGCAAAGATTCTAAACAACATGTCCGCCCCCTGATAGAGTTATACAGAGCAAAGATTCTAAACAACTTGCCCGCCCCCTGATAGAGCTATACAGAGCAAAGATTCTAAACAACATGTCCGCCCCCTGATAGAGCTATACAGAGCAAAGATTCTAAACAACTTGCCCGCCCCCTGATAGAGCTATACAGAGCAAAGAGCACAGACATGTCCTCCCCCTGATAGAGCTATACAGAGCAAAGATTCTAAACAACATGTCCACCCCCTGATAGAGCTAAACAGAGCAAAGATTCTAAACAACATGTCCGACCCCTGATAGAGCTAAACAGAGCAAAGATTCTAAACAACATGTCCGCCCCCTGATAGAGCTATACAGAGCAAAGATTCTAAACAACTTGCCCGCCCCCTGATAGAGCTATACAGAGCAAAGAGCACAGACATGTCCTCCCCCTGATAGAGCTATACAGTTTTAATCACGTTTTACTGAAGTCGCAGAGTTTTCCATCTCATCTCACTATTTACTAAGAAATAATCATTTCACTAGTGATTAACTGAGTTCTGGCTTCTCGCAGGATCATACAGACGTCTAAAAATGTCAAACTCTTAACTTTCTCTCTCCGAACACCGATCCTATCAGCTGAATGACCTCATTCTTCTTTTCTCTCTGCTAGCAATTAAGATGACTGACATATGACACCCGGTATCACATAACGTTATTCTAATTTTTCTTATTTTATTTTTTTCCGTATTCGCTCCCCTTTTTTTAAACATTAGACATGAAATGCCATCTTTCGTCTTGTCTGCCAAAACTTACGTTTTTTTTTGTTCTGAAGAAGGCGGAGACAAATCAAACTAATGAGTCAAATCAGTGAATAAAAAGTCGTGAGTCGAGTCCGTGACGAAGGAAAGAAAGTTTTGAGACGGATAATGGAATAGTTTTACGCCGCCTGCCTCTCATTGTGCGCAGAAATTCATTTTGCAAAGAATTATATAGATCTTATTTCTGTCCTTTTAACCATTAAAATGCTTTAATTTCCATGACAATTCTGAAGCGTCGGTTTCTCCAGAGCTTTGTATATCGTCTGTAAGAAGTTGAGAGGGGTGGCGTTGCTGAATCATTTTTTGGGGGGCGGAGAGTGGGGGTGAAGGGACATTTATGCCTTGATGCTGTGCTCAATAAGCGACTTTAAAGAACCTTTTATGTCTGAAGGTAGATCATTTTAAACTTATAATTGTCTTTTTTTCATGGAAAATCATTGTCCTGGGATTTATCTCAAGAGCAGAAACGGAGTGCCAGCTCTTCAGAGGATGTGTTTTATTATTACATTATTCTACATTTTGTTTCATTAAACATATCAGTGTTACAGTGAAATGATCCGTTACATGGAGTTTGTTGGATATACGTGTAAAATGTTCCATAAAATTTTGGGGCCTCTAAAAAAAAAAATGAATGGCCAGGGCCTGCTCCCCCACACTCCTTTCCTGCACTCCTTTTGTTATTGCCCACACATTCCTTGCCACAGTACCACCTTGCAAGAATGCATTCACAGGTCGTGCCAGAGCACCTAGATTGCACCCTCAGGACATGCCCAAGCACCTAGATTGCACCCTCAGGACATGCCCAAGCACCTAGATTGCACCCTCAGGACATGCCCAAGCACCTAGATTGCACCCTCAGGACATGCCCAAGCACCTAGATTGCACCCTCAGGACATGCCCAAGCACCTAGATTGCACCCACAGGACATACCCAAGCACCTAGATTGCACCCTCAGGACATGCCCAAACACCTAGATTGCACCCTCAGGACATGCCCAAGCCCCTAGATTGCACCCACAGGACATACCAAAGCACCTAGATTGCACCCACAGGACATACCTAAGCACCTAGATTGCACCCACAGGACATACCTAAGCACCTAGATTGCACCCACAGGACATTACCAAGCCCCTAGATTGTACCCTCAGGACATGCCCAAACACCTAGATTGCACCCACAGGACATGCCCAAACACCTAGATTGCACCCACAGGACATGCCTAAGCACCTAGATTGCACCCACAGGACATACCTAAGCACCTAGATTGCACACAAAGGACATGCCCAAGCACCTAGATTGCACCCACAGGACTTGCCCATGCTCATAGATTGTACCCACAGGACAGGCCCAAGCACCTAGATTGCACCCATAGGACATGCCCAAGCACCTAGATTGCACCCACAGGACATTATCAAGCCCCTAGATTGTACCCTCAGGACATGCCCAAACACCTAGATTGCACCCACAGGACATGCCTAAGCACCTAGATTGCACCCACAGGACATGCCCAAGGACCTAGATTGCACCCACAGGACATGCCCAAGCCCCTAGATTGCACCCACAGGACATGCCCAAGCCCCTAGATTGCACCCACAGGACATGCCCTTGCTCATAGATTGTACCCACAGGACATGCCCAAGCACCTAGATTGCACCCACAGGACATGCCCAAGCCCCTAGATTGCACCCACAGGACATGACCATGCACCTAGATTGCAAAGCCAGATCTTTACCTCAGCCAGTCCCTCTGCCGGCAAGCCCCGATCGAGCCTCGCAGGACCCTCCTGATGGCAGCCCTGTGTGCAGAACATGCTTCATATCAACTTTGTCAAGTATATATATGTAAAAGTTTATATAATTTAGCAGAAATAAACAATACATGTAAGGGACATGTACTGGATGGACTCTGGACATATGTGTAAAAGGTTTCATAACCTGATAAACACTTTAACATTACATGTTAGTAGATAGAATAGAATTAGTTGGAAATTATATACTAGTGTTTAGTTCTGATACAGGAGGAATCTGTAATGAATCTTTTTTTTTTTTTAAACCTTTCTATCGGCTTTATTCATGACGGAGGGATTTGCAGGACATTCGCAGGGGAATTTGAAACTTAAAGCCAAAATAGCCAGGTTTGAAAAATCCCCCCATTCAGTTATGCTTCAAACTCTGCTATTTTGCCCTGCAATTCATTCATGAACACATCCCTCCATCAAACAGATTCCGGCCCAGCATCGCCATGGCAGGTGCTGAGTTGGAAAACTTCTCCCATTCAGACGAATTTGGAAATTTGGAGTAAATCCCTCTGTGTTAAGATTCGATTTTGTGAATGTTGATGTAATTTCTCTGTGTTTGTTTTTCCAGCTGATTAATGGGGGGGAGGATGTGCTGATATTTTACAATGACCGGGCCTCGTTTCCCATCCTGCTGCAAATGATGTGCTCGGAGCGTGATCGCGCCGATGAGGGCGGGGCTCTGGCCTATCACATCACGCTGGTGGAGCTGTTGGCGGCCTGTACTGAAGGGAAGAACGTTTACACAGAGATCAAGTGCAACTCGCTACTCCCTCTAGACGACATAGTGAGGGTGGTAACACATGACGACTGCATCCCCGAGGTACAATATCCCCTTCCCCGTCTGCGTCCTGTGCGATATAGAACATTACAAGTAAATGTGTAAAGAGTTCACCTGGGACAAGGTTCTAAAAGATGATGTAATCAGCAGGAACATTCCGTTGGTTTCCATGGCGATTCTGGGGGTAAAGTTCTAAAAGTGATGTAATCAGCAGGAACATTCCATTGGTTTCCATGGTGATTCTGGGGGTAACGTTCTAAAAGTGATGTAATCAGCAGGAACATTCCATTGGTTTCCATGGTGATTCTGGGGGTAACGTTCTAAAAGTGATGTAATCAGCAGGAACATTCCATTGGTTTCCATGGTGATTCTGGGGGTAAAGTTCTAAAAGTGATGTAATCAGCAGGAACATTCCATTGGTTTCCATGGTGATTCTGGGGGTAAAGTTCTAAAAGTGATGTAATCAGCAGGGACATTCCATTGGTTTCCATGGTGATTGCACTACTTTTAGAACCTTACCCAAAGGATTCCTCTTATGCTGTAGGGTTGTTTTAAATAGGACGAATGCTAGCACTCTATCCCTCACTACAGTCACTATCTTTACAAAATAGTTGGGATGAACATTTCATGTTAGTGATGTAACTGTACATTGGGCAGGGTCTGGTGAGATCTGTATATTATTCTATACATTGGGCAGGGTCTGGTGAGATCTGTATATTATTCTATACATTGTGCAGGGTCAGGTGAGATCTGTATATTATTCTATACATTGTGCAGGGTCTGGTGAGATCTGTATATTATCCTATACATTGTGCAGGGTCTGTGCAGCGATTACATTGTCTCGACCCCCCTGATCACAGTCTACCCCCCTTCCCCCATGACCTGATCAGTCTCCCTCTCCTCCTCCCCCCGTGACCTGATCACAGTCCCACCCTCCTCCCCCCGTGACCTGATCACAGTCTCCCCCTCCTCCCCCCGTGACCTGATCACAGTCTCCCCCTCCTCCCCCCGTGACCTAATCAGTCTCCCCCCCTCCTCCCCCCGTGACCTGATCACAGTCCCCCCCCTCCTCCCCCCGTGACCTGATCACAGTCCCCCCATGACCTGATCACAGTCCCCCCCTCCTCCCCCCGTGACCTGATCACAGTCCCCCCCTCCTGCCCCCTTGACCTGATCACAGTCCCCCCCTCCTGCCCCCGTGACCTGATCACAGTCTCCCCCTCCTGCCCCCGTGACCTGATCAGTCTCCCCCCCTCCTCCCCCCGTGACCTGATCACAGTCCCCCCCTCCTGCCCCCGTGACCTGCTCACAGTCCTCCCCTCCTCCCCCCATGACCTGATCACAGTCCCCCCCTCCTGCCCCCGTGGCCTGATCATAGTCCCCCCCTCCTCCCCTCGTGACCTGATCACAGTCTCCCCCCTCCTGCCCCCGTGACCTGATCACAGTCTCCCCCTCCTGCCCCCGTGACCTGATCACAGTCCCCCCCTCCTGCCCCCGTGACCTGATCACAGTCCCCCCCTCCTCCCCCCATGACCTGATCACAGTCCCCCCCTCCTCCCCCCGTGACCTGATCACAGTCTCTCTCTTGCCCACAGGTGAAAATCGCCTATGTTAACTTTGTAAATCATTGTTATGTTGACACCGAGGTGGAGATGAAGGAGATTTACACCAGTCACCACATCTGGAAGCTGTTTGAGAATTTCCTGGTCGACATGGCAAGAGTGAGTCCACGATGATATGTAACCGAGCGGGGTATTACCACGAGTGTCAGGGTGTGAGCAGGAGCAGCCTGCGGGGTATTACCACGAGTGTCAGGGTGTGAGCAGGAGCAGCCTGCGGGGTATTACCACGAGTGTCAGGGTGTGAGCAGGAGCAGCCTGGGGGGTATTACCACGAGTGTCAGGGTGTGAGCAGGAGCAGCCTGCGGGGTATTACCACGAGTGTCAGGGTGTGAGCAGGAGCAGCCTGGGGGGTATTACCACGAGTGTCAGGGTGTGAGCAGGAGCAGCCTGCGGGGTATTACCACGAGTGTCAGGGTGTGAGCAGGAGCAGCCTGGGGGGTATTACCACGAGTGTCAGGGTGTGAGCAGGAGCAGCCTGGGGGGTATTACCACGAGTGTCAGGGTGTGAGCAGGAGCAGCCTGCGGGGTATTACCACGAGTGTCAGGGTGTGAGCAGGAGCAGCCTGCGGGGTATTACCACGAGTGTCAGGGTGTGAGCAGGAGCAGCCTGCGGGGTATTACCACGAGTGTCAGGGTGTGAGCAGGAGCAGCCTGCGGGGTATTACCACGAGTGTCAGGGTGTGAGCAGGAGCAGCCTGGGGGGTATTACCACGAGTGTCAGGGTGTGAGCAGGAGCAGCCTGCGGGGTATTACCACGAGTGTCAGGGTGTGAGCAGGAGCAGCCTGCGGGGTATTACCACGAGTGTCAGGGTGTGAGCAGGAGCAGCCTGGGGGGGTATTACCACGAGTGTCAGGGTGTGAGCAGGAGCAGCCTGCGGGGTATTACCACGAGTGTCAGGGTGTGAGCAGGAGCAGCCTGCGGGGTATTACCACGAGTGTCCGGGTGTGAGCAGGAGCAGCCTGGGACCTGTGGACATCCACGCCATGTTCACCCGGGAAGGTGTCCGTACTTGCTATATGGGCTTATTTTTTTATTTAACCCTGTCTTGTCTCTCTCTATGCCATGGAAGGTTTGTAATACGACCACGGATCGGAAGCACGCAGACGTGGCGCTGGAGAGGTATGTGACGGAAGCCATCATGAATATCGTCAGCGGATTCTTCAGCTCTCCATTTTCAGACAACAGCACCAGCCTTCAGGTGAAACCAGCAAATATATATATATGTATGTACTCCCTGCTTCCACTGCTGTATTCGTACCTCCGTCAACTAGGCCAGCAGAGCCAGCGCTACTATCACTGGTGGCACATCCTCCCTCACTGACTTGCTCTGCCTGCGCAGACATCCGGGTAATCTGGCTCTGTGGACAGGGATGTGGGGTAATCTGGCTCTGTGGACAGGGATGTGGGGGCAATCTGGCTCTGGGGCCAGGGATATGGGGGTAATCTGGTGTAGTAGAAATATTATGGGGGGGTGCATGAGTTTAGTGAGGCCTAGGGCAGCTTTACCATCCAGATGAGTGATGTATTAAGCCTGGTCTATATTTAAATAAATGCAGAGCCCTGGGAGGATTAATGAGCAGCTGGTCACATATATCATCCTGATTCTGGAATATAACCTCTCAGGCAGCTCTCTGATTATCAGTGATTAATAGACAGGACCCAGCGCCTTACACACTGTCAGACTATTCCACAGGACACTGTGAGTGGGATGCAGGTTGTTTGGGAGGAATTAGAGCTGAGGAGCCATTATACACTTATAAATATAATAATTGCGCACTACAGACATTAACGCATGTGCTGTGTCTCTCCCCTTGTCTATATTATAATGATAGGTATTGTTTATTAAAGGGCATCTGTGACCTAAACACTGCTTATACTGTGACTGTATCACCCAAACACTGCTTATACTGTGACTCTATCACCTAAACACTGGTTATACTGTGACTGTGTCACTCAAACACTGCTTATACTGTGACTGTATCACCCAAACACTGCTTATACTGTGACTGTATCACCCAAACACTGCTTATACTGTGACTGTATAACCTAAACACTGCTTATACTGTGACTGTGTCACCTAAATACTGATTATACTGTGACTGTATCACCTAAACACTGCTTATACTGTGACTGTATCACCTAAACACTGCTTATACTGTGACTGCATCACCCAAACACTGCTTATACTGTGACTGTATCACCCAAACACTGCTCATACTGTGACTGTATCACCCAAACACTGCTTATACTGTGACTGTATCACCCAAACACTGCTTATACTGTGACTGTATCACCCAAACACTGCTTATACTGTGACTGTATCACCCAAACACTGCTTATACTGTGACTGTATCACCTAAACACTGCTATACTGTGACTGTATCACCCAAACACTGCTTATACTGTGACTGTATCACCCAAACACTGCTTATACTCTGCCTGTATCACCCAAACATTGCTTATACTCTGACTGTATCACCTAAACACTGCTTATACTGGGACTGTATCACCTAAACACTGCTTATACTGGGACTGTATCACCTAAACACTGCTTATACTGTGACTGTATCACCCAAACACTGCTTATACTCTGACTATATCACCCAAGCACTGCTTATACTGTGACTGTATCACCTAAACACTGCTTATACTGGGACTGTATCACCTAAACACTGCTTATACTGGGACTGTATCACCTAAACACTGCTCATGGGAATACAGAGAATAACAAAAGAGCAGAAATGATCTAAAATCACAAGCAGTCTCCTGTTTGATATCATTTGTGGCCAGACATGCATATCTGCCATGTTCAACAGGTAAATGTGTAATTTGCATATCAAGCCACAGGTGATGTTGTAAACAGGATATGTAATTGTATGTTTATGCCTTTGCTGCCATTCTGATCACACATTGTATAGATCATTTTATATTTTCCACATTCACAGTTTAAATATTAGGTGATAGAGACCCTTTGATGCACTGTGCAGGGGGGGGGGGGGGGGGGGGGAGATCAGTGAGTTTAACCCTTTGCTGCTCTCGCTGCAGACCCACCAGCCACTTTTCATCCAGCTTCTTCAGTCGGCCTTCAGAATTTATAACTGTACGTGGCCGAACCCAGCTCAGAAATCCACCGTGGAGTCCTGTATAAAGACCCTGGCAGAAGTGGGTACGTACCCAGCATGCAGTGACCCTTCTCTCGGGCTTCGGGCCTGGTCACACCTGGTGGATATTTGTTTCTCACTGAAAAAGTGTCATTTGCATGTCAAGCCCCAGGTGATGTCATAAGCGGGAGACAAACCACAAACACAAATGCCTCTGGTTCTGAGAATACAATGTATAGACCAGAGACGGCGGCAGGGACCGGATCATGGTAATATGGGTCTCCGATTAAATCTCGCCACGTCACTTGTGACATCATAGCGCAGAGCCCTGCCTATTGGAGGCGCCGCACACTTTGCTCGTCGGTTATGTTTATCCAGTCAGGCTGAGACCATCCCGCTGGCGGTCCCTACACCGGTATCTACATATCATCATGGGGGGCTGCGCAACATAGCACATGCCGTTTCTTCGCACGTTTGAGTCTGGTATTTTAGAATGGGATAATATGTCCTACAGTCACCAAGGGGTTAATATTCTGCCTTATTCTTCCCGTGGCTGCGCTGTATAAATAATTTCTAGCTCTGGCGCGGCGTTTTGGACAAGCCCCATCGATTTGATTAGAGCGCTAAACCCTCCTTCCTGCAGCAAAGAATCGTGGGATCGCCATCCCGGTGGATCTGGATAGCCAGGTAAACACCTTGTTTATGAAGAGCCATTCGAACATGGTCCAGAGGGCAGCCATGGGATGGAGGATGACCGCTCGTACCGGACCCCGCTTCAAGGAAGCCCTCGGGGGACCGGCCTTGGACTACAGAAACATCATAGAGAAGCTTCAGGTGTGTCTCCAGTAATGGGCATTACCTTTTTATAAAACCAAGAAATACAAAAACACATTTTTTGATAAAATATGTTGTTGTCTACCCCCCCCCCCCCCCCCCCGGGTCTTCAGTTGGTTTCACCCTGATAAAGATGGAGGCAGTAGAGAATACAAGCGTTGACAGCCCGAGATTACATTGTAGCCACTTATTGGAACACTGGCTAACATTGTAACAATGTGTTCCAGCCAATCAGATCTCATCTTCATTTTAACACCCAATAACATTTAAAGGAGAACTAAACATTTGTTTCTATTGGTGCCAATATAGAAGCAGAAGTGAGAAACTGATTGTCCCTTCTAAGAGGGCAGGTACTTCTGATATTAACTAGTGTAGCAAGAGACCCCCCCCCGACCCCCCGTCCAGACAGACAGACCCCGAGCGGGACATGCCTGTGCTTTGATTGGCTGTAAGTGCCCACTTTAACCATGTGCCAGCCTCCCGACCCGATTATAAATAGTTTAGTTTTCCTTTCAGGGAATCAGAGGGTTAATTAGTTTTACTGTGATATCCAGTTGGCCCCACAGGGTACCAGTGACTGAAGATGCCCCAGTCAGGGTTATTTGCTTTGTTTTTTCCCAGGATGTGGTGTTATCTCTGGAGCACCAGTTTAGTCCGATGTTATTGGCGGAGTTTTCTGTTCTCGTTGACGTATTACACAGCCCAGAGCTCCTTTTCCCAGACGGAAGCGACGCCAGAATCCGATGCGGAGCTTTCATGTCCAAGTGAGTGTTATGATTCCTATAAAGGATCGGATTCTTATGGGATTTTAACATGTGAATAAAGACACAGGAACTCAGCACTGCCTTGATGGAATTTATTCCTGAGGTCCAACACATAGGTTTCAACGCTTGAAAAAGAGAGTTTATATGTAGCTGCTTGACCTCTGGAATAAATTCCACTCACAGAGCACCGTAATAACCGGTAGAGGAACTGCTCCTCTCTGTGCGGGGGGGGTTATGTCCTCCCATTTTATCTTTTGTGATCCCCTAGCACAAGTAGCACAGATTTTAGCAGCTTGTACCCGTACTATATACTCCGGAGTGGTTAGTTATCTGCAGGGGCTGATTTTCAGTATCTCAGAATTTAGAGTGTTCTATTTAGGTCAGATGCAGCTCCTCAGGGGAGGGGCTACATTTACATTATCTCCTAATAGAAGTGAGGGGGACAAGAATTTTGTTGGCTGATCGAGCCGTGGGGGTTTGACTGTCAGTAACACATGCACTTCTGACCATCTGAATCCCATTAAGACAAGTTTACAACGCTAGCTCTCTGATTGGCTGTTAGCAACAAACTCACTGCCCTTATTCTCTGATTGGCTGCCAGCGAGAAACACACAGTTCTGGCTCTCTGATTGGCTGCCTCACCATCCTGTATGCCTGTTATGTTATAATCATGGCTCCATAAGATACAGGTAGAGCCGCTGTCATTCTCCCTCTAGTAGCATCTTCCCTGTGAAGCGTTACACCAGTCTCAGCAGAGTGTTTACCTACTCACCTTTCCATAATCCTGTGAGACTAATTAATGCTATCTCCCTCTATAGGTTAATTAATCACACCAAGAAACTCATGGAGAAAGAGGAAAAACTCTGTATTAAAATCCTGCAGACCCTCCGAGAAATGCTCGACAAAAAAGATAACTTCTTGGACCAGGTAACGTCCCAAATATTCCCCATTCCTCATTAAAGGGCCTCTGTCCCCTAAACACTGCTTATACTGGGAATGTGCAGAATAAAAAATGATCTGTACATTGTGTCGGCAGATTTGGAGCAAATGCATGAAATATATGCTTTCAAACATTTCTGTAGAGTCTCCTGATTATGACATCACCTGCGCCACGGTATGCAAATTACACTTTTCCCATTGAAACCCAGTTTATTTGCATATCAAGCCACAGATGATGTCATAAGCCGGAGACCCCCACGGACATTTTTCTGCTAGTTTAGGGATTTACTTACAATTCTGCCAACGCAATATATAGATCATTTCCCATTATGTTTTATTCTCGACAGTCTCAGTATAAATATTGATTAGAGGACCTTGGAGTCCATGCCAGGCATGGAGAGTAAAACCTACCTGCCAGATTATTATTATTATTATTATTATTAGAAGCTCAAGTAAAACATAAATGTTTAGTGGCTTTAATCTTATATTAAACAGTGTACTGGCACACTCTAACATCCTAATATCAGGCTATAAGGCTATCCTAGATATAAGATAAGGCCAGGGACTAATGACAGTATTACATTACTGAGAGGGTAGTGGATGTATGGAATAGTCTTCCAGTAGAAGTGGTAGAGGTTAATACAGTGAAGGAGTTTAAGCATGCATGGGATAGGTATAAGGCTATCCTAGCTATAAGATAAGGCCAGGGACTAATGAAAGTATTACATTACTGAGAGGGTAGTGGATGTATGGAATAGTCTTCCAGTAGAAGTGGTAGAGGTTAATACAGTGAAGGAGTTTAAGCATGCATGGGATAGGTATAAGGCTATCCTAGATATAAGATAAGGCCAGGGACTAATGAAAGTATTACATTACTGAGAGGGTAGTGGATGTATGGAATAGTCTTCCAGTAGAAGTGATAGAGGTTAATACAGTGAAGGAGTTTAAGCATGCATGGGATAGGTATAAGGCTATCCTAGATATAAGATAAGGCCAGGGACTAATGAAAGTATTACTTTACTGAGAGGGTAGTGGATGTGTGGAATAGTCTTCCAGTAGTAGTGGTAGAGGTTAATACAGTGAAGGAGTTTAAGCATGCATGGGATAGGTATAAGGCTATCCTAGATATAAGATAAGGTCAGGGACTAATGAAAGGATTACTTTACTGAGAGGGTAGTGGATGCATGGAATAGTCTTCCAGTAGAAGTGGTAGAGGTTAATACAGTGAGGGAGTTTAAGCATGCATGGGATAGGTATAAGGCTATCCTAGATATAAGATAAGGTCAGGGACTAATGAAAGTATTAAATTACTGAGAGGGTAGTGGATGTATGGAATAGTCTTCCAGTAGAAGTGGTAGAGGTTAATACAGTGAAGGAGTTTAAGCATGCATGGGATAGGTATAAGGCTATCCTAGATATAAGATAAGGTCAGGGACTAATGAAAGTATTAGATTACTGAGAGGGTAGTGGATGCATGGAATAGCGTCCTGCCAGCGTGGTAGGCGCATAAGGCTATCCTAGTATAAGATAAAGCCAGTTAGTAATGAAAGTATTCCTTAAATTGGACTAAATAGTTATTATCTGCCCGTGACACATTCTACGTTTCTATTATTAGGATATTTGTTAAACAGTCTGTTAAAGCGTCGGCTCCATTGAGTTGATATTCTTTATTTTGCACATGGTTTTATTATATGTGAAATGCTCTTCTCTTTACTACAGTATGAGCAGTGTTTGGGTGATACAGTCACAGTATAAGCAGTGTTTGGGTGATACAATCACAGTATAAGCAGTGTTTAGGTGATACAGTCACAGTATAAGCAGGGTTTAGGTGATACAGTCACAGTATATGCAGTGTTTGGGTGATACAGTCCCAGTATAAGCAGTGTTTGGGTGATACAGTCACAGTATAAGCAGTGTTTGGGTGATACAGTCACAGAATATGCAGTGTTTGGGTGATACAGTCACAGAATATGCAGTGTTTGGGTGATACAGTCACAGTATAAGCAGTGTTTAGGTGATACAGTCACAGTATAAGCAGTGTTTAGGTGATACAGTCACAGTATAAGCAGTGTTTGGGTGATACAGTCACAGTATAAGCAGTGTTTAGGTGATACAGTCACAGTATAAGCAGTGTTTGGGTGATACAGTCACAGTATAAGCAGTGTTTATGTGATACAGTCACAGTATAAGCAGTGTTTGGGTGATACAGTCACAGTATAAGCAGTGTTTAGGTGATACAGTCACAGTATAAGCAGTGTTTATGTGATACAGTCACAGTATAAGCAGTGTTTGGGTGATACAGTCACAGTATAAGCAGTGTTTGGGTGATACAGTCACAGTATAAGCAGTGTTTAGGTGATGCAGTCACAGTATAAGCAGTGTTTGGGTGATACAGTCACAGTATAAGCAGTGTTTAGGTGATACAGTCACAGTATAAGCAGTGTTTATGTGATACAGTCACAGTATAAGCAGTGTTTGGGTGATACAGTCACATTATAAGCAGTGTTTAGGTGATACAGTCACAGTATAAGCAGTGTTTGGGTGATACAGTCACAGTATAAGCAGTGTTTGGGTGATACAGTCACAGTATAAGCAGTGTTTACGTGATACAGTCACAGTATAAGCAGTGTTTACGTGATACAGTCACAGTATAAGCAGTGTTTAGGTGACAGAGACCCTTGAAACTTGCTTCAGTTTTAACTGTGTAATTGCTGCAGACATGCAAGGTTCCTGAAGTACAGAAGCATTTTGAAGTCTCTCCTGTTACCTGACAAGACTGGACGGTGTTGAGAATCTGTCAAGCAGACAGTTTGGCTCTATCCCTTGTAATGTCTGTTCTCTGTAGAGCATTTTTCAGGCAGTAGCACCTGTCACTGTCATTTCCTGGACACTTAAATCCTTACTGGAAGGAGAGATTGAACAGGACAGAATTATGAAGCAAAAGTTAAGAAATCATTTTTACTGAGTTTTACTGTCAGCAATTACCGATTATGCCTCACGCCATAATCACAGCGCTTCCTTCATCTTGACAAGTTTGACACAGCGAGCCAATGACAGTTGTAACCTCCGAGACAAGACCTGTTAAATGGACTATGTCACCTAAACACTGCTTATACTGTGACTGTCACCTACACACTGCTTATACTGTGACTGTATCACCTAAACACTGCTTATACTGTGACTGTATCACCTAAACACTGCTTATACTGTGACTGTATCACCTAAACACTGCTTATACTGTGACTGTATCACCTAAACACTGCTTATACTGTGACTGTGTCACCTAAACACTGCTTATACTGTGACTGTCACCTACACACTGCTTATACTGTGACTGTATCACCCAAACACTGCTTATACTGTGACTGTATCACCTAAACACTGCTTATACTGTGACTGTGTCACCTACACACTGCTTATACTGTGACTGTATCACCTAAACACTGCTTATACTGTGACTGTGTCACCTAAACACTGCTTATACTGTGACTGTATCACCTAAACACTGCTTATACTGTGACTGTGTCACCTAAACACTGCTTATACTGTGACTGTATCACCCAAACACTGCTTATACTGTGACTGTGTCACCCAAACACTGCTTATACTGTGACTGTATCACCTAAACACTGCTTATACTGTGACTGTATCACCCAAACACTGCTTATACTGTGACTGTCACCTAAACACTGCTTATACTGTGACTGTATCACCCAAACACTGCTTATACTGTGACTGTATCACCTAAACACTGCTTTATACTGTGACTGTATCACCCAAACACTGCTTATACTGTGACTGTATCACCCAAACACTGCTTATACTGTGACTGTATCACCCAAACACTGCTTATACTGTGACTGTATCACCCAAACACTGCTTATACTGTGACTGTATCACCTACACACTGCTTATACTGTGACTGTATCACCTAAACACTGCTTATACTGTGACTGTATCACCCAAACACTGCTTATACCGTGACTGTATCACCTAAACACTGCTTATACTGTAACTGTGTCACCCAAACACTGCTTATACTGTGACTGTATCACCCAAACACTGCTTATACTGTGACTGTATCACCCAAACACTGCTTATACTGTGACTGTATCACCCAAACACTGCTTATACTGTTACTGTATCACCTACACACTGCTTATACTGTGACTGTATCACCTAAACACTGCTTATACTGTGACTGTATCACCTAAACACTGCTTATACTGTGACTGTATCACCTAAACACTGCTTATACTGTGACTGTATCGCCTAAACACTGCTTATACTGTGACTGTATCACCCAAACACTGCTTATACTGTGACTGTGTCACCTAAACACTGCTTATACTGTGACTGTATCACCTAAACACTGCTTATACTGTGACTGTATCACCTAAACACTGCTTATACTGTGACTGTATCACCTAAACACTGCTTATACTGTGACTGTATCACCTAAACACTGCTTATACTGTGACTGTATCGCCTAAAACTGCTTATACTGTGACTGTATCGCCTAAACACTGCTTATACTGTGACTGTATCACCCAAACACTGCTTATACTGTGACTGTATCACCCAAACACTGCTTATACTGTGACTGTATCACCTAAACACTGCTTATACTGTGATTGTATCACCCAAACACTGCTTATACTGTGACTATCACCCAAACACTGCTTATACTGTGACTGTATCACCTAAACACTGCTTATACTGTGACTGTCACCTACACACTGCTTATACTGTGACTGTCACCTACACACTGCTTATACTGTGACTGTATCACCCAAACACTGCTTATACTGTGACTGTATCACCTAAACAATGCTTATACTGTGACTGTATCACCCAAACACTGCTTATACTGTGACTGTATCACCCAAACACTGCTTATACTGTGACTGTATCACCCAAACACTGCTTATACTGTGACTGTATCCCCTAAACACTGTTAGACTGAAGAGGGGAAAACAAGGGTCTCTAGCAGAAGGGGAGACACAGTCGCCGACCATACCGGGTTTCCTGTTTCCCAGGCATCTGCCAGTCAGAAGGCAAACTGACATGTACTATCACCCGCCAGCTTGTCCTCATACTAGGGGAGGGCAGGGAATATTTCACTTGGGATTCTGTAATAGAATCACAGGTTTCTTTCAGAATAATTTGCTCTTGTTTCAGAGTTTATTTCCGTCAATTCCTCCAGTGAATCAATAGATTTTACAGAAAGTTACAATCCAGCGGCAAATTGGCTAGAAATAATCTGCTAATAAACCTGATAAATCTCTTATTCACACCTTAAGTAATGAGGTAACGCGCTCTGTGAGCGTCTGGACTGGGTCTGGGGATGTGAACTGCGCAGGGGTCTGGCTGAGCTTAGGATACCGCGAGCTCTGCTCGTACACAAAGCACTTTCGGTTCCTGACGACTGGTTGCTGTAAAAGTGCAGTGACGCTGGCCGCAGGGGATTTTATATTCTTTAAAGAATATTAAGTGCCAGTAAAATAGTAAAACGAGGATGACCTCCCTGTCCGTCGCCCGGGGCTTGTAAGGCCATTCAGCAGCTGAATTATATACATAATAATTTATTGTAATTAACAGTAATCCTTCCAGATCCAGCCTGTGTGTATAACATCGCTCGTTAGCTGCTAATGAACCTGCCCCTCTCTGAATTCATTCTCCGTATTAGAGAATTGTCTATTGTCCAACCAGATGTCACTATTATCAGTTATTGGTTAGACTGTTATACTAGAGAATCACCTACTGATATAAATAGGTCAGGGCCGGAGGTTCATAACATTTACTGGCTCTATATTCAGTGATTGAGAAATATATGGGGAACCAGCTTCCTTTTCATAAGCATTCCCTCATTGGACTTCGTGTTATACAGTGGTATGGCCTCAACCTCCCTTTACACCCCGTGTCCCCCCTTTACACCCCGTGTCCCCCCTTTACACCCTTGTACCCCCTTTACACCCCGTGTCCGGCCCCCTCCTCCCTTTACACCCCGTTTCCTTTACAGCCCATGTCCCTTTACACCCCATGTCCGGCCCCCTCCTCCCTTTACACCCCATGTCCGGCCCCCTCCTCCCTTTACACCCCGTGTCCGGCCCCCTCCTCCCTTTACACCCCGTTTCCCTTTACACCCCATGTCCCTTTACACCCCGTGTCCGGCCCCCTCCTCTCTCTTTAGACCCCGTGTCCGGCCCCCTCCTCTCTCTTTAGACCCCGTGTCCGGCCCCCTCCTCCCTTTACACCCCGTGTCCGGCCCCCTCCTCCCTTTACACCCCGTTTCCCTTTACACCCCGTGTCCGGCCCCCTCCTCTCTCTTTAGACCCCGTGTCCGGCCCCCTCCTCTCTCTTTAGACCCCGTGTCCGGCCCCCTCCTCCCTTTACACCCCGTGTCTATCCCCCTCTGTCTCCTTCCGAGCCGTGACTCTCATTAGATCCCGTGTCTGGCTGCTGTACACACGTCTCCAGACACGTGATGCTGCATGTGAACAGACCGTGCGGCCGGACGAGATTGGCTGAGAGGAGAGAGCCGGACCACCTCAACCAGCGTGGGATTATGTAACGGCCGCAGTCTGGTGCATCACGTGACCCTGCATGAGACCAGCGGGGGTTTAGTGTGAATCTGCCCCCGCCTTGGGGCTCGCTTACCACAGAGACCCCTCTACGAGTCACTGGAGTATGGAGTATTGCTTCCTTTCTGCTCAGTGAAGAGAGATCGTTATAGTTTCAGTCCTGCGCGGCAGTGACAGGGTTAAGAGTCAGCGAGGGCAGGCCGGGGATTCACATGCCTGGATACAGCCCAATGTTTGACATGCACAGGCCACGGCTTGTTCCCAGAGTTAGTCAGCGGTGGGGAGAGAAAGGAGGGCTTTGTTGGCAGAGCTCGGGAGGGGGGGAGATGGGAATTGCCAGCAGTGTTGGCGAAGGTAAACATGGGGTGTACCTGCAAACCATACATAGCTTCATCTGTCTAAATGCATCCTCTGGTGTGTGTGCACCAGAGTACAGAGCTGGACCTCATCCCTGTCCACAGCATCAGATTGCCCCCACATCCCTGTCCACAGAGCCAGATTGCCCCCACATCCCTGTCCACAGAACCAGATTGCCCCCACATCCCTGTCCACAGCATCAGATTGCCCCCACATCCCTGTCCACAGAGCCAGATTGCCCCCACATCCCTGTCCACAGAACCAGATTGCCCCCACATCCCTGTCCACAGCATCAGATTGCCCCCACATCCCTGTCCACAGAGCCAGATTGCCCCCACATCCCTGTCCACAGAACCAGATTGCCCCCACATCCCTGTCCACAGAATCAGATTGCCCCCACATCCCTGTCCACAGCATCAGATTGCCCCCACATCCCTGTCCACAGAGCCAGATTGCCCCCACATCCCTGTCCACAGAACCAGATTGCCCCCACATCCCTGTCCACAGCATCAGATTGCCCCCACATCCCTGTCCACAGAGCCAGATTGCCCCCACATCCCTGTCCACAGAACCAGATTGCCCCCACATCCCTGTCCACAGAATCAGATTGCCCCCACATCCCTGTCCACAGCATCAGATTGCCCCCACATCCCTGTCCACAGAGCCAGATTGCCCCCACATCCCTATCCATTGCACTATATTGCTCCCTGGTCATGTAGTGGGGGCAGCCCGGAAGGCAGTGAGGGAGGATGTACAACCAACATCCACCCTCACTGGGAGAGCTGACTCTGCTGTCACCCCCTTCAGAGTGCTGCTGCCCACTTCAGTCTGCCGCCATAGGCCTTGTTTGCCAAAGCAGGAATACAACACTTGAAAAAATCTGTTCTCATCCTTGAGAGTTTGGAACAAGTGTAACCTTCCTCACCATCACCTTTCTTTCAGTAAACCAGTTTTACCCCAATTGGTCCAGTGTCTGTCAGACTAGTCCCTGAATCAAGAATAACAAAGCTAAACAGGGAGGACAAACTCCATTATTAGAGCTCCACAGCTTAACAACCCTCCCTGTAAATAAATAAACTAAGAGTGAAGCTTTGGTGATTCTCAGTGTGTATCTGTGCTACACATGTCTATTTGTCTTGCATGCACAACATACGTTTTGGTGGGGGCACACCTGATGGGAAAATCCCTCCACTTTAAAGTCCATGGGTAGTAGAAGCATTACTAACCTCATTTGCATGTACCCAGCATCCCTTGCAGTGATGGTAGTGGTTCTAAAAGTGGCCAGTCACCATGGTAACGAGTGCAACAGCCCTGCTGATTGCTCCACTTAGATACAGCCCATTTGGGGTTATGGTTACAGGTCAATTACCTGTCAAAGTTTTAAAAGTTGTCCAGTCACCATGGAAACCAATGGAATGTTCCTGCTGATTACATCACTTTTAGAATTTTACCCTCAGAATCACCATGGAAACCAATGGAATGTTCCTGCTGATTACATCACTTTTAGAACTTTACCCCCAGAATCACCATGGAAACCAATGGCATTTCCTGCTGATTATGTCACTTTTAGAACTTTACCCCCAGAATCACCATGGAAACCAATGGAATGTTCCTGCTGATTACATCACTTTTAGAACTTTACCCCCAGAATCACCATGGAAACCAATGGCATTTCCTGCTGATTATGTCACTTTTAGAACTTTACCCCCAGAATCACCATGGAAAACAATGGAATGTTCCTGCTGATTACATCACTTTTAGAACTTTACCCCCAGAATCACCATAGAAACCAATGGAATGTTCCTGCTGATTACATCACTTTTAGAACCTTGCCCCAGAATCACCATGGAAACCAATGGAATGTTCCTGCTGATTACATCACTTTTAGAACTTTACCCCAGAATCACCATGGAAACCAATGGAATGTCCCTGCTGATTACATCACTTTTAGAACTTTACCCCCAGAATCACCATGGAAACCAACGGAATGTTCCTGCTGATTACATCATCTTTTAGAACTTTACCCCAGAATCACCATGGAAACCAATGGAATGTCCCTGCTGATTACATCACTTTTAGAACTTTACCCCAGAATCACCATGGAAACCAATAGAATGTTCCTGCTGATTTCATCACTTTTAGAATTTTACCCCCAGAATCAGCATTATACAAAACTGCCATAGTGTCACTGACGTCACTTAAAGAATATATTCATTTATTAGTGACCCGGCAGACAGCTCCAGAAAAAGAGTGATGGGAGTAATGATCCAAGCGACAGCTGCTGCTCCACCGAAAAAACCTCTAAAATATCAGACCCAGTCAGAGCTCCTTCACATAGCGAATATATTCTCAACCTTCCCTCTCGCGTTTCCAAATAGTAGGGCCGCCGAGGACGAGCTGCCATAAATCCAGCAGTAGGGGGGCTGTTCGGTTACACGCCTCGGAGAGAACCATTTCTCAAAGTCAGCAGCGCAGAGTGCCAAGCTCTGCATCTTCGCGGCACTCTGGGAGTAAAATGTGCTGCTTTCTAATGTTAAATCACATCCTCCTCCTCTTTGCTGGGGCTGGAGAGGATGCCAGGCTCTTTACACAGACCCTGCCAGGATGCTCTGCCAATACCTAGATAAATCTCTTCATTATTGGCATCTGCTTCTCCACATTTTTATTCCTGATTCTCTCTCCGCCGTTCCTCTGCCCCCCCCCCCCCCCCTCTCCATTTCGTTGCCTGTTGGATTTTGGCATGATGTGGGATTAGTGCGTCTCCCATTCCCCCCCATGTGGCTGGACCAGGTGTTATTGTGCTTTGATGAGACCCAGGGAATGACAAACACTGCGTGTAAATGTTTTAGTGTGGATTCTGTGAGCAGATGCTCTGGCGCGGCCTGTGACTGTCGAAATGAATGTTTTTGGTTTTTACATATTTATTTCGTTTTCTTTTTCCTATTTTTTATCATCTTACAAATAATATCACTTAATGAAGGTGTGTGTCTTTCGTTACCCACAGGAACTCACCTAAACACTGCTTACAGTATGAGTATGAGCAGTGTTTGGGTGATACAGTCACAGTATAAGCAGTGTTTAGGTGATAATGTCACAGTATAAGCAGTGTTTGGGTGATACAGTCACAGTATAAGCAGTGTTTAGGTGATACAGTCACAGTATAAGCAGTGTTTAGGTGATACAGTCACAGTATAAGCAGTGTTTGGGTGATACAGTCACAGTATAAGCAGTGTTTGGGTGATACAGTCACAGTATAAGCAGTGTTTGGGTGATACAGTCACAGTATGAGCAGTGTTTAGGTGATACAGTCACAGTATAAGCAGTGTTTAGGTGATACAGTCACAGTATAAGCAGTGTTTGGGTGATACAGTCACAGTATAAGCAGTGTTTAGGTGATACAGTCACAGTATAAGCAGTGTTTAGGTGATACAGTCACAGTATGAGCAGTGTTTAGGTGATACAGTCACAGTATAAGCAGTGTTTAGGTGATACAGTCACAGTATAAGCAGTGTTTAGGTGATACAGTCACAGTATAAGCAGTGTTTGGGTGATACAGTCACAGTATAAGCAGTGTTTGGGTGGTACAGTCACAGTATAAGCAGTGTTTGGGTGATACAGTCACAGTATAAGCAGTGTTTAGGTGATACAGTCACAGTATAAGCAGTGTTTAGGTGATACAGTCACAGTATGAGCAGTGTTTAGGTGATACAGTCACAGTATAAGCAGTGTTTAGGTGATACAGTCACAGTATAAGCAGTGTTTAGGTGATACAGTCACAGTATAAGCAGTGTTTGGGTGATCCAGTCACAGTATAAGCACTGTTTAGGTGATACAGTCACAGTATAAGCAGTGTTTGGGTGATACAGTCACAGTATAAGCAGTGTTTGGGTGGTACAGTCACAGTATAAGCAGTGTTTGGGTGATACAGTCCCAGTATAAGCAGTGTTTGGGTGATACAGTCACAGTATAAGCAGTGTTTGGGTGATACAGTCACAGTATAAGCAGTGTTTGGGTGATACAGTCACAGTATGAGCAGTGTTTAGGTGATACAGTCACAGTATGAGCAGTGTTTAGGTGATACAGTCACAGTATAAGCAGTGTTTAGGTGATACAGTCACAGTATAAGCAGTGTTTAGGTGATACAGTCACAGTATAAGCAGTGTTTAGGTGATACAGTCACAGTATGAGCAGTGTTTAGGTGATACAGTCACAGTATGAGCAGTGTTTGGGTGATACAGTCACAGTATAAGCGTGTTTGGGTGATACAGTCACAGTATGAGCAGTGTTTGGGTGATACAGTCACAGTATAAGCAGTGTTTGGGTGATACAGTCACAGTATAAGCAGTGTTTGGGTGATACAGTCACAGTATAAGCAGTGTTTGGGTGATAGTCACAGTATAAGCAGTGTTTGGGTGATACAGTCACAATATAAGCAGTGTTTGGGTGATACAGTCACAGTATAAGCAGTGTTTAGGTGATACAGTCACAGTATAAGCAGTGTGTGGGTGATACAGTCACAGTATAAGCAGTGTTTGGGTGATACAGTCACAGTATAAGCAGTGTTTAGGTGATACAGTCACAGTATGAGCAGTATTTGGGTGATACAGTCACAGTATGAGCAGTGTTTAGGTGATACAGTCACACTATAAGCAGTGTTTGGGTGATCCAGTCACAGTATAAGCAGTGTTTAGGTGATACAGTCACAGTATAAGCAGTGTTTGGGTGATACAGTCACAGTATAAGCAGTGTTTGGGTGATACAGTCACAGTATAGGCAGTGTTTAGGTGATACAGTCACAGTATGAGCTGTGTTTAGGTGATACAGTCACAGTATAAGCAGTGTTTGGGTGATACAGTCACAGTATAAGCAGTGTTTAGGTGATAGTCACAGTATAAGCAGTGTTTGGGTGATACAGTCACAGTATAAGCAGTGTTTGGGTGATACAGTCACAGTATAAGCAGTGTTTAGGTGACAGTCACAGTATAAGCAGTGTTTGGGTGATACAGTCACAGTATAAGCAGTGTTTGGGTGATACAGTCACAGTATGAGCTGTGTTTAGGTGATACAGTCACAGTATGAGCAGTGTTTGGGTGATACAGTCACAGTATGAGCAGTGTTTAGGTGATACAGTCACAGTATAAGCAGTGTTTGGGTGATACAGTCACAGTATGAGCAGTGTTTGGGTGATACAGTCACAGTATAAGCAGTGTTTGGGTGATACAGTCACAGTATGAGCTGTGTTTAGGTGATACAGTCACAGTATGAGCAGTGTTTAGGTGATACAGTCACAGTATGAGCTGTGTTTAGGTGATACAGTCACAGTATGAGCAGTGTTTAGGTGATACAGTCACAGTATGAGCAGTGTTTAGGTGATACAGTCACAGTATGAGCAGTGTTTGAGTGATACAGTCACAGTATGAGCAGTGTTTAGGTGATACAGTCACAGTATGAGCAGTGTTTGGGTGATACAGTCACAGTATAAGCAGTGTTTGGGTGATACAGTCACAGTATGAGCAGTGTTTGAGTGATACAGTCACAGTATGAGCAGTGTTTGGGTGACAGTTTCTTTTCCCAGTGTATATGTTTTTCGTGTGATTAAGTATAGCGCGGTGTTACAGTCTTTGCTGCTTCGTCACTTGCTGATTTTACCACATGTCACCTTGGCAGCGATGTCGCTGATTGCCATCTTGAGACGATGATTGCGTTTAAAGCAGACGTGGCTCGTCCCCTTTTCACTACTTGTGCGCGGCGCTTTTGTCGGCCAGGGAAGGGTTAACGAGGCGCAGTTTGCTGAATGTTCCCAATCACCGCCAGACAATCCGGAGGAGATGACATTAAGGGTGTTTTATTTTTTATTGAATAATATTTCCCAGAATAAGAGTCTTGTTTTTAGTAAATTGTAAATTGTACCTGAGGCAGCACTTTACCGACGGAGGCGCTCGCAGGATGGCGAATGATGAAGCACTTTGGGGAAACTCATCAGATCCCATTAATCCTAAGGTTTCGCTTCCGCAGTAAAACTTGTTTTTTTTCCTTTGCCCGTCTCTTGGGAGATGAACTGCTCTGCGCGATTCACGCCTCGGTCTGTAACCAGGTCAGAGACAAGCGGGCCAACATGGCGCACCCCACCTTATCTTGTACACCTTTGTGCCGTCTGCAGATACAGACCCCCAACATAAAACATGTCAGGAAGTAAAACAATTAAAAAAGTGAGGGGGTAACGCCTGTATCATACATGTAGCGCTGGTCACCCCCTATATTCTCTACGCTGACCCTTTGTGTGATGGACCTCTGACAAACTGAGTTTTTATGTGCATTTCTGCACCTATTTCTGTTATAGGAGCAGAGGCTGCAACACTTCACTTCTGAAAGCCTAGTAATGTGGAAAACTTTCTGTCTTTTTATCGTATTGTTTTGTCTGTATCTGCATCTTACAGTCAGTATATCTGTCTAACCTGTCTGTCTCTATCCAACCTGTCTGTCTCTGTCCAACCTGTCTGTCTCTGTCCAATCTGTCTGTCTATGTCTATCTCTATCTCTGTATCTCTGTCTATCTATCTTTATCTATCTCAGAGCAAAGATTCTAAACAACATGTCCACCCCCCTGATAGAGCTATACAGAGCAAAGATTCTAAACAACATGTCCTCCCCCTGATAGAGCTATACAGAGCAAAGATTCTAAACAACATGTCCTCCCCCTGATAGAGCTATACAGAGCAAAGATTCTAAACAACATGTCCGCCCCCTGATAGAGCTATACAGAGCAAAGATTCTAAACATGTCCGCTCCCTGATAGAGCAATACAGAGCAAAGATTCTAACCAACATGTCCTCCCCCTGATAGAGCTATTCAGAGCAAAGGGGGCTCAATAAGAACCATTATTTGTAAATTACCACATTTCTATATAAAATGTCTGCACTTAGAGAAATCTTTCTATTAAACACAACTTCATTCTTTGCCGTCAGTTGCCCTTTAAATCGAAGCTGTCTGGCTACATGTTTGTAATGTCTGACTCCTACACCTAAACTCATGTGCCGTCTCCTTGGTAACCGTGTGTCCTACACGCAGTGCGCCGGTGACTCAGCCTACACAGGTCAGGAGACGCAACCTGCAAGCGATTTTATTTATTATCCTTCACAGTCTGGAACTCGCCGAGAGAGACGGTAATAATAATCCACAGACCCTGCGTCCGCGCGGTGACAGCTTAGATAAACCCTAATACACTGCCTGATTGTGCGTCGGGGAGCGCAGGCGAGTGAAACGCGTCTGGATCCAACAAACCCCTTTATCATTTTCTCGAAAAATCATTTCACGTTAATCAATAATAAAATCTATATCCGTCGCGTTAAAGAGACGCAAGTGAAAAAATGAGTGGCCTTAGTATGGAAGGTGCATCTGTTTATAATCTGAGTGGCAGCCATGATGCTTCACAGGCTGTGGGCGACCGTCTCGGCCTGCTAGTGCAGTGTAATACCTCTGTTATCACATACCAAAAACAGAGGGGACCTTCACCAGGACCGTAATCAGCTAATTAATGTTTGGCCCCATTGTAAGTCTGTCACTTTGTAAGATTTGAGGATGATTTATATATATATATTTTCCTCTCCGTTGCCTTATTCTGAAGTGTTACGATGTTTGCGTCAGGCAATCTCTCGCTGTGCTACAGACGCTTCGGATTACAACTCATCTCAGTTACCAGTAGTGCAGGAAGGCTTTCCAGAGGAGCGTCTGGGTAACCTGGGATTATCATCTAGCGGTGGTAATCATATCGCAGTGAAGAATGGCATGCTTTATTAGGGGATTTATTTATAGATAAAATAATAAATCATTAATTACAAATCCGCTCACGACTGACCTGGTGTGTTCAAAGCGGTGGGAGGTAAATATTCTAAACACGAGGGGTGAGTGGAGGGTACCAGTAGGGTGAGTGGAGGATGAGGGGTGGGTGAGTGGAGGGTAAGAGCAGGGTGAGTGGTGGGTAAGAGCAGGGTGTGTGGAGGATGAGGGGTGGGTGAGTGGAGGGTACCAGCAGGGTGAGTGGAGGATGAGGGGTGGGTGAGTGGAGGGTAAGAGCAGGGTGAGTGGAGGGTAAGAGAAAGGTGTGTGTAGGGTAAGAGCAGGGTGTGTGGAGGATGAGGGGTGGGTGAGTGGAGGGTAAGAGCAGGGTGAGTGGAGGGTGAGGGGTGGGTGAGTGGAGGGTAAGAGCAGGGTGAGTGGAGGGTAAGAGCAGGGTGTGTGGAGGATGAGGGGTGGGTGAGTGGAGGATGAGGGGTGGGTGAGTGGAGGGTAAGAGCAAGGGATGAGGGGTGGGTGAGTGGAGGGTAAGAGCAGGGTGTGTGGAGGGTAAGAGCAGGGTGAGTGGAGGATGAGGGGTGGGTGAGTGGAGGGTAAGAGCAGGGTTTGTGGAGGGTAAGAGCAGGGTGTGTGGAGGGTAAGAGCAGGGTGAGTGGAGGGTGAGGGTAAGAGCAGGGTGAGTGGAGGGGGAGGGTAAGAGCAGGGTGAGGAGTGGGTGAGTGGAGGGTAAGAGCAGGGTGAGTGGAGGGTGAGGGGTGGGTGAGTGGAGGGTAAGAGCAGGGTGTGTGGAGGGTAAGAGCAGGGTGAGTGGAGGATGAGGGGTGGGTGAGTGGAGGGAAAGAGCAGGGTGAGTGGAGGGAAAGAGCAGGGTGAGTGGAGGATGAGGGGTGGGTGAGTGGAGGGAAAGAGCAGGGTGAGTGGAGGGAAAGAGCAGGGTGTGTGGAGGATGAGGGGTGGGTGTGTGGAGGATGAGGGGTGGGTGAGTGGAGGGTAAGAGCAGGGTGAGTGGAGGGTAAGAGCAGGGTGAGTGGAGGATGAGGGGTGGGTGAGTGGAGGGTAAGAGCAGGGTGAGTGGAGGGTAAGAGCAGGGTGAGTGGAGGATGAGGGGTGGGTGAGTGGAGGGAAAGAGCAGGGTGAGTGGAGGGTAAGAGCAGGGTGTGTGGAGGATGAGGGGTGGGTGAGTGGAGGGTAAGAGCAGGGTGAATGGAGGGTAAGAGCAGGGTGAGTGGAGGATGAGGGTAAGAGCAGGGTGAGTGGAGGGTGAGGAGTGGGTGAGTGGAGGAGTGGGTGAGTGGAGGGTGAGGGTAAGAGCAGGGTGAGGAGTGGGTGAGTGGAGGGTAAGAGCAGGGTGAGTGGAGGGTGAGGGTAAGAGCAGGGTGAGGAGTGGGTGAGTGGAGGGTGAGGGTAAGAGCAGGGTGAGGAGTGGGTGAGTGGAGGGTAAGAGCAGGGTGAGTGGAGGGTGAGGGTAAGAGCAGGGTGAGGAGTGGGTGAGTGGAGGGTAAGAGCAGGGTGATGAGTGGGTGAGTGGAGGGGAAGAGCAGGGTGAGTGGAGGGTGAGGGTAAGAGCAGGGTGAGGGGTGGGTGAGTGGGGGGCCATTGTCATGGAAACACTACTTATAACAGGGATATAGTGACTGTGAATAAAATCAGGAATGTCTACCATGATCCGTGAGGAAAGCCGGATCTGTGCCTGTTCCAGCTGCAGGTCCTGTTTTTTTCGGCTTTGGAATCTCTCTGCTTCCTGGGATTCCCTGTGAATAGTTTTGCAGCAGATTCAATAAAAGTCACATATTACACCCTGCAAAAATACAGATAAATACAGATAATTTACATTCGTCAGCAGAGACCTGGCGGGTTTATATCTAAATAATCAGCATGGTGACTGCTGGGTTATTATTATTACCCCACACACTTTATAACATCAATGGGATTATCTTATGTTCCTCTGCTGGAAGGCTATTCAATGCATCCACCGCCCTCTCAGTAAAGTAATACTTTCATTAGTCCCTAGCCTTATCTTATATCTCGGATAGCCTTATATCTATCCCATGCATGCTTAAACTCCTTCACTGTATTAACCTCTACCACTTCTACTGGAAGACTATTCCATGCATCCACTACCCTCTCAGTAATGTAATACTTTCATTAGTCCCTGACCTTATCTTATATCTAGGATAGCCTTATACCAATCCCATGCATGCTTAAACTCCTTCACTGTATTAACCTCTACCACTTCTACTGGAAGACTATTCCATACATCCACTACCCTCTCAGTAATGTAATACTTTCATTAGTCCCTGGCCTTATCTTATATCTAGGATAGCCTTATACCTATCCCATGCATGCTTAAACTCCTTCACTGTATTAACCTCTACCACTTCCACTGGAAGACTATTCCATACATCCACTACCCTCTCAGTAATGTAATACTTTCATTAGTCCCTGGCCTTATCTTATATCTAGGATAGCCTTATACCTATCCCATGCATGCTTAAACTCCTTCACTGTATTAACCTCTACCACTTCTACTGGAAGACTATTCCATGCACCCACTACCCTCCTAGTAAATACTTTCTGATGTCACTTTTAAACCTCTAAGTCTTGTCTTGGTAGTGTTTTCCAGTTAGATCCCGTGCTTCTCTTTTATGTAAACCTTGTGTCCGGCGTGTGCATAGTGTCCATGTTCTTTCAGATGATGTGTTTTGGGGTCCGGGAGGAGGTGCAGTTTGCAGTGAAGCTGCCGGTACAGTCTGTGTGACATTGTGCTGCTTGTTTCAGGGTGCCACGTTACGAAAGATCCTCCTGAATCGGTATTTTAAAGGCGAACACAGATCCCCTCTGAATGCACCGCTGTCTGGAGGTTACGGCAAGGTGGCAGTGCCCACCGGAGGTACAGACCCCCGAAACATTAATTGACCATTGCCCATAGCTCCCCTGGTTTTTTTGGGAAGGGGGAGTTCTTAGTCTTATCATCCTTAGCCAGCCCTCAGCTACGACTTAAACGTAATGTAATTCCTGTCTCTCTGACGGATCCACCTGAGCTCAAGCAGGCAGGAAGCAGCTCTGAGAGGAGATACACTCGCTGTTTAGCAGTGCAGTAAAGTAACACTGAATAATTATTGGCATGCATTGTAATATCACCGAGGGAAATCTTCCTGTCATTTTATATTTACTTTTTGCAGCATTTTCGGGGCCTGATTCTGATAAGAAATGTGGGGTGTCGATGACTGATATCCAGTGTCTCCTGGACAAGGAAGGAGCCTCCGAGCTGGTAATAGACGTCATCGTCAGCACCAAAAATGACCGGATATTCTCTGAAGGTATCTTACTGGGTATAGCCCTCCTGGAAGGAGGAAACACTCAAATCCAGGTGAGTAATACAGACAAATCCCACAACGCTCAGCCACAGACTGCTGATCCCTCGTCTTCTACCACATATCCAGCAGTGGATTCCATTATGGTTTTTGATACCCCATCAAATATATTGCCTGCCGTGCATTTCACAGACCCCCCAATGCATTTTACGGACAATGTGCATTTTACTTCCTCCTGTGCCTTTTACAGACCCCCTGTGTATTGTTACAGACCCTCTATGCATTTCACAGACAATGTGCATTTTGGAAGACCCCTCTGTGTATTTTGCAGACACCCCCGTGTATATTTTGCAGACCTCCCCGTGTATTTTGCAGACCCCCCCCCCCGTGTATTTTGCAGGACCCCCCCCCCCCCGTGTATTTTGCAGACCCCCCCCCCCTCATGTAATTTGCAGATCCCCCTGTGTATATTTTGCAGATACCCCTGTGTATATTTTGCAGACCCCCCTGGGTATTTTTCAGAGCCCCCTCTCGTGTATTTTGCAGATCCCCCCTCGTGTATTTTGCAGTCCCCCGGTATAATTTGCAGATCCCCCTGTATATATTTTGCAGATACCCCTGTGTATATTTTGCAGACCCCCCGTGTATTTTGCAGACACCCCCCCCCCCCCCCCGTGTATTTAGCAGTTCCCCCTGTGTAATTTGCAGATCCCCCTGTGTATATTTTGCAGTTCCCCCTGGGTATTTTGCAGACCCCCCCGGGTATTTTGCAGACCCTCCCTGTGTACTTTGCAGACCCTCCATGTGTATTTTGCAGACCCCCCTGGATATTTTGCAGATTCCCCTGTGTATATTTTGCAGATTCCCCTGTGTATATTTTGCAGATTCCCCTGTGTATATTTTGCAGATCCCCCTGTGTATATTTTGCAGATCCCCCTGTGTATATTTTGCAGACCCCCCTGGATATTTTGCAGACCCCCCTGGGTATTTTGCAGATTCCCCTGTGTATATTTTGCAGATTCGCCTGTGTATATTTTGCAGATTCCCCTGTGTATATTTTGCAGATCCCCCTGTGTATATTTTGCAGACCCCCCTGGGTACTTTGCAGACCCTCCCTGTGTATTTTGCAGAGTGCATGCTTCTTGCACTTTATTTGTTGGTGATGCTGTTGTCAGGGGAGGGCTGGCAGCCTTAGGCCTGGGGGGCAAATCCAGTCAAGTGGCCCATTGCACCATCGAATCGCCTCCCCATCCACGGCCATCTTTTCCTTGTTTTATAACGAATATTGCCAGGATTTTCCCCCACAATATGCCAGGATTTGCCATTTAATATGCTAGAATTTTCCCTTACAAAATGCCAGGATTATGCCCCTCAGTATGCCAGGATTATGCCCCTCAATATGCCAGGATTTAGACACCCAATATGCCAGGATTTTCTCCTCAATATGCCAAGATGATGCCCCCTCAATATGCCAGGATTTTCCCCTAAATATGCCAGGATTATGCCCCTCAAAATGCCAGGATTATGCCCCTCAATATGCCAGGATTATGCCCCTCAATATGCCAGGATTATGCCCCTCAATATGCCAGGATTTAGACACCCAATATGCCAGGATTTTCCCTTCAATATGCCAAGATGATGCCCCCTCAATATGCCAGGATTTTCCCCTCAATATGCCAGGATTATGCCCCTCAACATGCCAGGATTTAGACACCCAATATCCCAAAATTTGGGCACCCCCCCCCCCCTACCCACGTTGCACACCTACGACATGACCCATAACCCACGTTGCACACCAGGACATGCCCCATCACCACATTTACATGCCTCCATCACCCCATTACATACACATTTCCAATATTATTTGCCATTAATATTCCCCAGCCAATTTGTCCCATAATATGCCAGTGTTATTCTGCAATTTAATATAACTCAGTAAATTTGCCCAATAATATTCCAAGGTTATCTGCAATTTAATATGCCCCTGCTAATTTGCCCAATATGCCAGTGTTAATTGCCATTTAATATTCCCCAGCCATTTTGCCCAATAATATGCCAGTGTTATTCTGCCATTTAATATTCCCCAGATGATTTGTCCAATAATATGCCAGTGTTATTCTGCCATTTAATATTCCCCAGCCAATTTGCCCAATAATATGCCAGTCTTATTTGCCATGTAATATTCCCCAGCCAATTTGCCCAATAATATGCCAGTCTTATTTTCCATGTAATATGCCCCAGCCAATTTGCCCAATAATATTCTAGTCTTATTTGCCATGTAATATGCCCCAGCCAATTTGCCCAATAATATGCCAGTCTTATTTGCCATGTAATATGCCCCAGCGAATTTGCCTAATAATATGCCAGTCTTATTTGCCATGTAATATGCCCCAGCCAATTTGCCCAATAATATGCCAGTCTTATTTGCCATGTAATATGCCCCAGACAATTTGCCCAATAATATGCCAGTCTTATTTGCCATGTAATATGCCCCAGCCAATTTGCCCAATAATATGCCAGTCTTATTTGCCATGTAATATGCCCCAGCCAATTTGCCCAATAATATGCCAGTGTTATTTGCCATGTAATATTCCCCAGCCAATTTGCCCAATAATATGCCAGTGTTATTTGCCATGTTATATTCCCCAGCCAATTTGCCCAATAATATGCCAGTCTTATTTGCCATGTAATATGCCCCAGCCAATTTGCCCAATAATATGCCAGTCTTATTTGCCATGTAATATGCCCCAGCCAATTTGCCCAATAATATGCCAGTCTTATTTGCCATGTAATATGCCCCAGCCAATTTGCCCAATAATATGCGTCTTATTTGCCATGTAATATGCCCCAGCCAATTTGCCCAATAATATGCCAGTGTTATTTGCCATGTAATATTCCCCAGCCAATTTGCCCAATAATATGCCAGTGTTATTTGCCATGTTATATTCCCCAGCCAATTTGCCCAATAATATGCCAGTCTTATTTGCCATGTAATATGCCCCAGCCAATTTGCCCAATAATATGACAGTCTTATTTGCCATGTAATATGCCCCAGAAAATTTGCCCAATAATATGCCAGTCTTATTTGCCATGTAATATGCCCCAGCCAATTTGCCCAATAATATGCCAGTCTTATTTGCCATGTAATATGCCCCAGCCAATTTGCCCAATAATATGCCAGTGTTATTTGCCATGTAATATTCCCCAGCCAATTTGCCCAATAATATGCCAGTGTTATTTGCCATGTTATATTCCCCAGCCAATTTGCCCAATAATATGCCAGTCTTATTTGCCATGTAATATGCCCCAGCCAATTTGCCCAATAATATGCCAGTCTTATTTGCCATGTAATATGCCCCAGCCAATTTGCCCAATAATATGCCAGTGTTATTTGCCATGTAATATTCCCCAGCCAATTTGCCCAATAATATGCCAGTGTTATTTGCCATGTTATATTCCCCAGCCAATTTGCCCAATAATATGCCAGTCTTATTTGCCATGTAATATGCCCCAGCCAATTTGCCCAATAATATGCCAGTCTTATTTGCCATGTAATATGCCCCAGCCAATTTGCCCAATAATATGCCAGTCTTATTTGCCATGTAATATGCCCCAGCCAATTTGCCCAATAATATGCCAGTCTTATTTGCCATGTAATATGCCCCAGCCAATTTGCCCAATAATATGCGTCTTATTTGCCATGTAATATGCCCCAGCCAATTTGCCCAATAATATGCCAGTGTTATTTGCCATGTAATATTCCCCAGCCAATTTGCCCAATAATATGCCAGTGTTATTTGCCATGTTATATTCCCCAGCCAATTTGCCCAATAATATGCCAGTCTTATTTGCCATGTAATATGCCCCAGCCAATTTGCCCAATAATATGCCAGTCTTATTTGCCATGTAATATGCCCCAGCCAATTTGCCCAATAATATGCCAGTCTTATTTGCCATGTAATATTCCCCAGCCAATTTGCCCAATAATATGCCAGTCTTATTTGCCATGTAATATGCCCCAGCCAATTTGCCCAATAATATGCCAGTCTTATTTGCCATATAATATGCCCCAGCCAATTTGCCCAATAATATGCCAGTGTTATTTGCCATGTTATATTCCCCAGCCAATTTGCCCAATAATATGCCAGTCTTATTTGCCATGTAATATGCCCCAGCCAATTTGCCCAATAATATGCCAGTCTTATTTGCCATGTAATATGCCCCAGCCAATTTGCCCAATAATATGCCAGTCTTATTTGCCATGTAATATTCCCCAGCCAATTTGCCCAATAATATGCCAGTCTTATTTGCCATGTAATATGCCCCAGCCAATTTGCCCAATAATATGCCAGTCTTATTTGCCATGTAATATTCCCCAGCCAATTTGCCCAGTAATATGCCAGTCTTATTTGCCATGTAATATGCCCCAGCCAATTTGCCCAATAATATGCCAGTCTTATTTGCCATGTAATATTCCCCAGCCAATTTGCCCAAAAATATGCCAGTGTTTTTTGCCCCCCCCCCCCCCCCTTACCTTTTTCCCTGGTGGCTAGTGGCAGGACTTCCCTGGTGGCTAGAGGCAGGACTTCCCTGGTGGCCAGTGGCTGGAGGACTTACCTGGTGGCAGGCAGCATGGTCCCTCCATGCTGCCTGTTCGGCCTCCCGGCGGTTGTACCGACAGGTCACGTGATCGGCGCCCGTCTGACGTCAGAGCGCCGATCACGTGACTGTCGGCACTTCCGTGTCGGCACACTGCACGGGGAGCCGAACAGGCAGCACGGAGGTTTCTCTGTGCTGCCTGTTCGGCTCCCCGTGCAGCTTTGCAGGCAGAGCGGAGGTGAGAGGGGATCTTCCGATCCCTTCTCACCTCAGTCTCTGCCTGCAAGCGCGTTTTTTTTTTTTTTTTTTTTTTTTTTAAAACACTGGCCCAGCGGCCGTGTTTTACATAGTTTAGGGCGGCCTGGGGGGCAATTGCCACCCTGCCCCCCGGCCCAGCCCGCCCCTGGCTGTTGTGCGTTACTCACGCCAGATATTCCTCCCCATTTTCAGGGCTCTTTTTACAAGCAGCTGAACGAGCAGAAGAAATCCGAGAAGTTCTTCAAGGTTCTGTACGATCGCATGAAATCCGCACAGCAAGAGATCCGGGCGACAGTGACAGTCAACACCATCGACCTGGGAATGAAAAAGAAAAACGAGGATTCTGATTCCTCAAATATCCCAACGAAGAGAGGTATAAACCAGGAATAAAGGACGGGTGTCAAATGGAAGTCCGTAAAACGGAAAGATAGACGTGTAGACGTTTTAAATAGAAATGCTACAAATAAAACACCTTATTGAGCCCTCTCTGCTCTCTCTGTATAGCTCTATCAGGGGGCGGACGTGTTAGGACAGATCATCTGATCCAAGATTCTAACGAACATGTCCGCCCCCTGATAGAGCTATACAGAGCAAAGATTCTAAACAACATGTCCGCCCCCTGATAGAGCTATACAGAGCAAAGATTCTAAACAACATGTCCGCCCCCTGATAGAGCTATACAGAGCAAAGATTCTAAACAACATGTCCATCCCCTGATAGAGCTATACAGAGCAAAGATTCTAAACAACATGTCCTCCCCCTGATAGAGCTATACAGAGCAAAGATTCTAAACAACATGTCCGCCCCCTGATAGAGCTATACAGAGCAAAGATTCTAAACAACATGTCCGCCCCCTGATAGAGCTATACAGAGCAAAGATTCTAAACAACATGTCCGTCCCCTGATAGAGCTATACAGAGCAAAGATTCTAAACAACATGTCCGCCCCCTGATAGAGTTATACAGAGCAAAGATTCTAAACAACATGTCCGCCCCCTGATAGAGCTATACAGAGCAAAGATTCTAAACAACATGTCTGTCCCCTGATAGAGCTATACAGAGCAAAGATTCTAAACACCATGTCCGCCTCTGATAGAGCTATATAGAGCAAAGATTCCAAACAACATGACTGTCCCCTGATAGAGCTATACAGAGCAAAGATTCTAAACAACATGTCTGCCCCCTGATAGAGCTATACAGAGCAAAGATTCTAAACACCATGTCCGCCTCTGATAGAGCTATATAGAGCAAAGATTCTAAACAACATGTCCGCCCCCTGATAGAGCTATACAGAGCAAAGATTCTAAACAACATGTCTGCCCCCTGATAGAGCTATACAGAGCAAAGATTCTAAACAACATGTCCGCCCCCTGATAGAGCTATACAGAGCAAAGATTCTAAACAACATGTCCGCCTCTGATAGAGCTATATAGAGCAAAGATTCTAAACAACATGTCCGCCCCCTGATAGAGCTATACAGAGGAAAGATTCTAAACAACATGTCTGCCCCCTGATAGAGCTATACAGAGCAAAGATTCTAAACAACATGTCCGCCCCCTGATAGAGCTATACAGAGCAAAGATTCTAAACAACATGTCTGCGCCCTGATAGCTATACAGAGCAAAGATTCTAAACAACATGCCCTCCCCCTGATAGAGCTATACAGAGCAAAGATTCTAAACAACATGTCCTACCCCTGATAGAGCTATACAGAGCAAAGATTCTAAACAACATGTCCACCCCTGATAGAGCTATACAGAGCAAAGATTCTAAACAACATGTCCGCCCCCTGATAGGGCTATACAGAGCAAAGATTCTAACCAACATGTCCGCCCCCTGATAGAGCTATACAGAGCAAAGATTCTAAACAACATGTCCGCCCCCTGATAGAGCTATACAGAGGAAAGATTCTAAACAACATGTCTGCCCCCTGATAGAGCTATACAGAGCAAAGATTCTAAACAACATGTCCTCCCCCTGATAGAGCTATACAGAGCAAAGATTCTAAACAACATGTCCGCCCCCTGATAGAGCTATACAGAGCAAAGATTCTAAACAACATGTCTGCCCCCTGATAGAGCTATACAGAGCAAAGATTCTAAACAACATGTCCTCCCCTGATAGAGATATACAGAGCAAAGATTCTAACCAACATGTCTGCCCCCTGATAGAGCTATACAGAGCAAAGATTCTAAACAACATGTCCTCCCCCTGATAGAGCTATACAGAGCAAAGATTCTAAACAACATGTCCGCCCCTGATAGAGATATACAGAGCAAAGATTCAAAACATGTCTGCCCCCTGATAGAGCTATACAGAGCAAAGATTCTAACCAACATGTCACCCAAGCACTGCTCATACTTTGAATGTAGAGAATAAGACATTATTTGTAAATTGTGTTGGCAGAATTGCAAGCAAAAGAAATATATTTGAAATGTGTCCGTGGGGGTCCCCTGCTGATGACATCACCTGTGGCTTGATATGCAAATGAATTGGTTTTCAATGGGAAATGTGTAATTTGCATACCGTGGCGCAGGTGATGTCATGGACATCCAGCTGAATGGAAGAATTATTATAACTCGGTCACTTTGGCCTTTAGTTTGAAATTCCCTTCTCAATTCCCTGCATCCCTCTCATGAATACATCCCTTGAGTTTTTGCTGGGGAGGAATCTGTCCATTGTATTAATTCACCCCACAGTCCTCTGTCCCCCGTATTTACCCTCCGTGCAGTAAGTATCCCCTCCCCCTTGTTATTTGCACTAATTATCCTGCAATCATTAGAATTAGACAAGGAGACGATTACAATGAAATGCTTGATAAAAAAACAGCAGAAAACAGCACTTCAAACAACCAAATAATAAATTAAATTTCCAGCTTCCTATCTAAACTGTTATGTGCCCCTCACAACTCTTCCCGTGTCATTCATTTCAGAAGATATTAAAGCAGGATAGTAGACATGTGTAAAACTAACATTTTCGTTTCGTTTTCGTCCATTCGGATTTCGTTCATTACTGCATTCGTTTCAGACGAAATTCGTTCTTTATTTTCCTTTTGTTTTATTCGTTCGTCTTATAGAATACGTGTAATACTATTGGCTTTCTATAAACCGAACGAGAGCCCCATTCATAAGAAATTCTTATGAATGGGGACTCTAGTTCGGTTTATAGAAAGCCAATAGTATTACATGTATTCCATAAACTGAATGTCGTTCATTATGTCGGTTTATGGAATGTATATGTAATGCTATTGGTATTCTATAAACCGACTTTATTTCGGTTTATAGAATGCCAATAGCACGAATGGACGAATGATTTTCGTTTATTAACCATTCGTTCATTCGTCTTTCGTTAGTTTAGCATTTTCGTTATTCGTTTTTCGGACGAATGGACAAAAATACTATTTTCGGACGAAAATGCATTCGTCCGAAAACGAATGCACATGTCTACAGGATAGTGTGCTTAAAGGAAGAAAACTGACACAACAAGAGGACATAGTCTGAAATTAGAGAGGCAAAGATTTAATGTAATATCAGGAAGTATTACTTTACTGAGAGGGTAGTGGATGCATGGAATAGTCTTCCAGTAGAAGTGGTAGAGGTTAATACAGTGAAGGAGTTTAAGCATGCGTGGGATAGGTATAAGGCTATCCTAGATATAAAATAAGGCCAGGGACTAATGAAAGTATTACTTTACTGAGAGGGTAGTGGATGCATGGAATAGTCTTCCAGTAGAAGTGGTAGAGGTTAATACAGTGAAGGAGTTTAAGCAAGCATGGGATAGGTATAAGGCTATCCTAGATATAAGATAAGGCCAGGGACTAATGAAAGTATTACATTACTGAGAGGGTAGTGGATGTATGGAATAGCCTTCCAGTAGAAGTGGTAGAGGTTAATACAGTGAAGGAGTATAAGCATGCGTGGGATAGGTATAAGGCTATCCTAGATATAAGATAAGGCCAGGGACTAATGAAAGTATTACATTACTGAGAGGGTAGTGGATGCATGGAATAGTCTTCCAGTAGAAGTGGTAGAGGTTAATACAGTGAAGGAGTTTAAGCATGCATGGGATAGGTATAAGGCTATCCTAGATATAAGATAAGGCCAGGGACTAATGAAAGTATTACATTACTGAGAGGGTAGTGGATGTATGGAATAGTCTTCCAGTAGAAGTGGTAGAGGTTAATACAGTGAAGGAGTTTAAGCATGCATGGGATAGGTATAAGGCTATCCTAGATATAAGATAAGGCCAGGGACTAATGAAAGTATTACATTACTGAAAGGGTAGTGGATGCATGGAATAGTCTTCCAGTAGAAGTGGTAGAGGTTAATACAGTGAAGGAGTTTAAGCATGCATGGGATAGGTATGAGGCTATCCTAGATATAAGATAAGGCCAGGGACTAATGATAGTATTACATTACTGAGAGGGTAGTGGATGTATGGAATAGTCTTCCAGTAGAAGTGGTAGAGGTTAATACAGTGAAGGAGTTTAAGCATGCATGGGATAGGTATAAGGCTATCCTAGATATAAGATAAGGCCAGGGACTAATGAAAGTATTACATTACTGAGAGGGTAGTGGATATATGGAATAGTCTTCCAGTAGAAGTGGTAGAGGTTAATACAGTGAAGGAGTTTAAGCATGCGTGGGATAGGTATAAGGCTATCCTAGATATACGATAAGGCCAGGGACTAATGAAAGTATTACATTACTGAGAGGGTAGTGGATGTATGGAATAGTCTTCCAGTAGATGTGATAGAGGTTAATACAGTGAAGGAGTTTAAGCATGCATGGGATAGGTATAAGGCTATCCTAGATATAAGATAAGGCCAGGGACTAATGAAAGTATTACATTACTGAGAGGGTAGTGGATGTATGGAATAGTCTTCCAGCAGAAGTGGTAGAGGGTAATACAGTGAAGGAGTTTAAGCATGCATGGGATAGGTATAAGGCTATCCTAGACATAAGATAAGGTCAGGGACTAATGAAAGTATTACTTTACTGAGAGGGTAGTGGATGTATGGAATAGTCTTCCAGTAGAAGTGGTAGAGGTTAATAAAGTGAAGGAGTTTAAGCATGCGTGGGATAGGTATAAGGCAATACTAGATATAAGATAAGGCCAGGGACTAATGAAAGTATTACATTACTGAGAGGGTAGTGGATGTATGGAATAGTCTTCCAGTAGAAGTGGTAGAGGTTAATACAGTGAAGGAGTTTAAGCATGCATGGGATAGGTATAAGGCTATCCTAGATATAAGATAAGGTCAGGGACTAATGAAAGTATTACATTACTGAGAGGGTAGTGGATGTATGGAATAGTCTTCCAGTAGAAGTGGTAGAGGTTAATAAAGTGAATGAGTTTAAGCATGCATGGGATAGGTATAAGGCTATCCTAGATATAAGATAAGACCAGGGACTAATGAAAGTATTACATTACTGAGAGGGTAGTGGATGTATGGAATAGTCTTCCAGTAGAAGTGGTAGAGGTTAATACAGTGAAGGAGTTTAAGCATGCATGGGATAGGTATAAGGCTATCCTAGATATAAGATAAGGTCAGGGACTAATGAAAGTATTACATTACTGAGAGGGTAGTGGGTGTATGGAATAGTCTTCCAGTAGAAGTGGTAGACGTTAATACAGTGAAGGAGTTTAAGCATGCATGGGATAGGTATAAGGCTATCCTAGATATAAGATAAGGCCAGGGACTAATGAAAGTATTACTTTACTGAGAGGGTAGTGGATGTATGGAATAGTCTTCCAGTAGAAGTGGTAGAGGTTAATACAGTGAAGGAGTTTAAGCATGCATGGGATAGGTATAAGGCTATCCTAGATATAAGATAAGGCCAGGGACTAATGAAAGTATTACTTTACTGAGAGGGTAGTGGATGCATGGAATAGTCTTCCAGTAGAAGTGGTAGAGGTTAATACAGTGAAGGAGTTTAAGCATGCATGGGATAGATATAAGGCTATCCTAGATATAAGATAAGGCCAAGGACTAATGAAAGTATTACATTACTGAGAGGGTAGTGGATGTATGGAATAGTCTTCCAGTAGAAGTGGTAGAGGTTAATACAGTGAAGGAGTTTAAGCATGCATGGGATAGGTATAAGGCTATCCTAGATATAAGATAAGGCCAGGGACTAATGAAAGTATTACTTTACTGAGAGGGTAGTGGATGTATGGAATAGTCTTCCAGTAGAAGTGGTAGAGGTTAATACAGTGAAGGAGTTTAAGCATGCATGGGATAGGTATAAGGCTATCCTAGATATAAGATAAGGCCAGGGACTAATGAAAGTATTACATTACTGAGAGGGTAGTGGATGTATGGAATAGTCTTCCAGTAGAAGTGGTAGAGGTTAATACAGTGAAGGAGTTTAAGCATGCATGGGATAGGTATAAGGCTATCCTAGATATAAGATAAGGCCAGGGACTAATGAAAGTATTACATTACTGAGAGGGTAGTAGATGTATAGAATAGTCTTCCAGTAGAAGTGGTAGAGGTTTATACAGTGAAGGAGTTTAAGCATGCGTGGGATAGGTATAAGGCTTTCCTAGATATAAGATAAGGCCAGGGACTAATGAAAGTATTACATTACTGAAAGGGTAGTGGATGCATGGAATAGTCTTCCAGTAGAAGTGGTAGAGGTTAATACAGTGAAGGAGTTTAAGCATGCATGGGATAGGTATAAGGCTATCCTAGATATAAGATAAGGCCAGGGACTAATGATAGTATTACATTACTGAGAGGGTAGTGGATGTATGGAATAGTCTTCCAGTAGAAGTGGTAGAGGTTAATACAGTGAAGGAGTTTAAGCATGCATGGGATAGGTATAAGGCTATCCTAGATATAAGATAAGGCCAGGGACTAATGAAAGTATTACATTACTGAGAGGGTAGTGGATATATGGAATAGTCTTCCAGTAGAAGTGGTAGAGGTTAATACAGTGAAGGAGTTTAAGCATGCGTGGGATAGGTATAAGGCTATCCTAGATATACGATAAGGCCAGGGACTAATGAAAGTATTACATTACTGAGAGGGTAGTGGATGTATGGAATAGTCTTCCAGTAGAAGTGGTAGAGGTTAATACAGTGAAGGAGTTTAAGCATGCATGGGATAGGTATAAGGCTATCCTAGATATAAGATAAGGTCAGGGACTAATGAAAGTATTACTTTACTGAGAGGGTAGTGGATGTATGGAATAGTCTTCCAGTAGAAGTGGTAGAGGTTAATAAAGTGAAGGAGTTTAAGCATGCGTGGGATAGGTATAAGGCAATACTAGATATAAGATAAGGCCAGGGACTAATGAAAGTATTACATTACTGAGAGGGTAGTGGATGTATGGAATAGTCTTCCAGTAGAAGTGGTAGAGGTTAATACAGTGAAGGAGTTTAAGCATGCATGGGATAGGTATAAGGCTATCCTAGATATAAGATAAGGTCAGGGACTAATGAAAGTATTACATTACTGAGAGGGTAGTGGATGTATGGAATAGTCTTCCAGTAGAAGTGGTAGAGGTTAATAAAGTGAATGAGTTTAAGCATGCATGGGATAGGTATAAGGCTATCCTAGATATAAGATAAGACCAGGGACTAATGAATGTATTACATTACTGAGAGGGTAGTGGATGTATGGAATAGTCTTCCAGTAGAAGTGGTAGAGGTTAATACAGTGAAGGAGTTTAAGCATGCATGGGATAGGTATAAGGCTATCCTAGATATAAGATAAGGTCAGGGACTAATGAAAGTATTACATTACTGAGAGGGTAGTGGGTGTATGGAATAGTCTTCCAGTAGAAGTGGTAGACGTTAATACAGTGAAGGAGTTTAAGCATGCATGGGATAGGTATAAGGCTATCCTAGATATAAGATAAGGCCACGGACTAATGAAAGTATTACATTACTGACAGGGTAGTGGATGTATGGAATAGTCTTCCAGTAGAAGTGGTAGAGGTTAATACAGTGAAGGAGTTTAAGCATGCATGGGATAGGTATAAGGCTATCCTAGATATAAGATAAGGCCAGGGACTAATGAAAGTATTACATTACTGAGAGGGTAGTGGATGTATGGAATAGTCTTCCAGTAGAAGTGGTAGAGGTTAATACAGTGAAGGAGTTTAAGCATGCATGGGATAGGTATAAGGCTATCCTAGATATAAGATAAGGTCAGGGACTAATGAAAGTATTACATTACTGGGAGGGTAGTGGATGTATGGAATAGTCTTCCAGTAGAAGTGGTAGAGGTTAATACAGTGAAGGAGTTTAAGCATGCATGGGATAGGTATAAGGCTATCCTAGATATAAGATAAGGTCAGGGACTAATGAAAGTATTACATTACTGAGAGGGTAGTGGATGCATGGAATAGCCTTCCAGTAGAAGTGGTAGAGGTTAATACAGTGAAGGAGTTTAAGCATGCGTGGGATAGGTATAAGTCTATCCTAGATATAAGATAAGGCCAGGGACCCGATTAGGTGTGAGGAGTTTATAGCTGGTAATCTTGTGGGCAGACCAGCTAGGTTGGATAGTTCTGCCGACGCGTTTTGTGTTTGCAGCATGGTCACACCAGGATCTCATTTCTCTTGCTGTGGTTTTGTCTCTGCCAGTGAGGGATTCGCAGTTGCACCTGAAGGATGGGATGAAGGGCCAGTTAGTGGAAGCCTCCTCGGCCACCTCGAAGGCATTCTGCATGTACCGCAAGGAGATGGACGCAGACATGGATGTCATGGGAGGGGGAGCCGATAACGGAGGGGCAGAGGAGAAGGCAGCAGAGGACGCAGTGACAATGAGTCCCATCATCTCCATCATGCAGCCCATCCTGAGATTCCTCCAGCTTCTCTGCGAGAATCACAACCTGGGCTTGCAGGTACCACGTTCCCCTGAGCGCAGCCCCCGTGCCCCCCGAGGCACCGCTGGGTGTGAATGCAGTGCAGGAAGTAGCGGGATGCACACACTGCCACCAGCATTACTGCATAGGCCTAGGACAGACAGAAGGGAGCGACAGCAGAGCCAGCTCTATCATTGGTGCTGGTACTTCCTCCCTCACTGCCTTGTATTGCCCCCACTAGCTCACCAGCGAGAAATCTGGCTCTGTGGAGAGGGATCTGGGGTAATCTGGCTCTGTGGAGAGGGATCTGGGGGTAATCTGACTCTGTGGAGAGGGATCTGGGGGTAATCTGGCTCTGTGGAGAGGGATCTGGGGGTAATCTGGCTCTGTGGAGAGGGATCTGGGGTAATCTGACTCTGTGGACAGGGATCTGGGGGTAATCTGACTCTGTGGACAGGGATCTGGGGGTAATCTGACTCTGTGGAGAGGGATCTGGGGGTAATCTGACTCTGTGGACAGGGATCTGGGGGTAATCTGACTCTGTGGACAGGGATCTGGGGGTAATCTGGAGTGGAGTGCCGCAACCCTCATTTTAGAAGGTGGATCAATAGAGGGGAATTTAACTTGGTCCTCTGCAGTTTCCCCACTGTGAGCGGGTTCGAGCCTCCTGACCGGCTCTGCCTCAGCAATGTGCCCTGTTTACTCAGGAGAGGCACAGATAGTGTGGGGGGGTCTCATCAGGTCTGGTCAGTTTATCTGTAGCTTGAATTAGATATTATTTATGTCCACACTACATCCTGATTTACACATTTCTCTTTTAGAACTTTCTTCGAAATCAAAACAACAAAACAAACTATAATCTGGTCTGTGAGACGCTGCAGTTTCTGGACTGTATTTGTGGCAGTACCACGGGTGGGCTGGGTCTGCTGGGGCTTTATATCAATGAAAGGAACGTGGCACTGGTGAACCAGACGTTGGAGAGCTTAACAGAGTACTGCCAAGGCCCGTGCCACGAAAACCAGGTGATCACAGGCGATATTATATACTGTGACTGTATCACCTAAACACTGCTTATACTGTGACTGTATCACCCAAACACTGCATATACTGTGACTGTATCACCTAAACACTGCTTATACTGTGACTGTATCACCTAAACACTGCTTATACTGTGACTGTATCACCCAAACACTGCTTATACTGTGACTGTATCACCCAAACACTGCTTATACTGTGACTGTGTCACCCAAACACTGCTTATACTGTGACTGTATCACCCAAACACTGCTTATACTGTGACTGTATCACCCAAACACTGCTTATACTGTGACTGTATCACCCAAACACTGCATATACTGTGACTGGATCACCTAAACACTGCTTATACTGTGACTATCACCTAAACACTGCTTATACTGTGACTGTATCACCTAAACACTGCTTATACTGTGACTGTATCGCCTAAACACTGCTTATACTGTGACTGTGTCACCTAAACACTGCTTATACTGTGACTGTATCACCTAAACAATGCTTATACTGTGACTGTGTCACCTAAATACTTCTTATACTGTGACTGTATGACCTAAACACTGCTTATACTGTGACTGTATCACCTAAACACTGCTTATACTGTGACTGTGTCACCCAAACACTGCTTATACTGTGACTGTATCACCCAAACACTGCTCATACTGTGACTGTATCACCCAAACACTGCTTATACTGTGACTGTATCACCCAAACACTGCTTATACTGTGACTGTATCACCTAAACACCGCTTATACTGTGACTGTATCACCCAAACACTGCTTATACTGTGACTGTATCACCCAAACACTGCTTATACTGTGACTGTATCACCCAAACACTGCTTATACTGTGACTGTATCACCCAAACACTGCTTATACTGTGACTGTATCACCCAAACACTGCTTATACTGTGATTGTCACCCAAACACTGCTTATACTGTGACTGTATCACCCAAACACTGCTTATACTGTGACTGTCACCCAAACACTGCTTATACTGTGACTGTATCACCCAAACACTGCTTATACTGTGACTGTGTCACCTAAACACTACTTATACTGTGACTGTATCACCCAAACACTGCTTATACTGTGACTGTATCACCCAAACACTGCTTATACTGTGACTGTATCACCCAAACACTGCTTATACTGTGACTGTATCACCTAAACCAGGGCTCGACAAACCCCGGGCGCCAGGTCGCCATGGCGACCAGGAAATCAGACCTGGCGCCCGGGTGCTGTTTGTCACAGAGTGCCCTTGCCGGCTGCCATCCGTTTTACTTTCAGCGCGAGGGGAGAAAGTCTGTGCGGATCACACGGACTGTAAGCTCCGCCCCCTCGCGCAACACGCTGTAGTGCCGATTGTCACGTGACAACACGGCACTCAGCAGGAACCAAAAGAAGATCGGGCTCCAGCATTAATGTCCCCCTCCCCTGCAATGCGGTAAGCAGCAGGGAGGGAGGACACCCTAAGAAATACATTTTTGTTCTTTGGTCTGTGTGTATGTATGAGTGAATGTAACTGGCTGTGGATGTATGTGTGCATGTAACTGGCTGTGGATGTATGAGTGAATGTAACTGGCTGTGGATGTATGTGTGCATGGAACTGGCTGTGGATGTATGTGTGAATGGAACTGGCTGTGGATGTATGTGTGCATGGAACTGGCTGTGGATGTATGTGTGAATGGAACTGACTGTGGATGTATGTGTGAAGGTAACTGGCTGTGGATGTATGTGTGAAGGGAACTGGCTGGGGATGTATGTGTGAATGGAACTGGCTGTGGATGTATGTGTGAATGGAACTGGCTGTGGATGTATGTGTGAATGGAACTGGCTGTGGATGTATGTGTGAATGGAACTGGCTGTGGATGTATGTGTGAATGGAACTGGCTGTGGATGTATGTGTGAATGGAACTGGCTGTGGATGTATGTGTGAATGGAACTGGCTGTGTATGTATGTGTGAATGGAACTGGCTGTGGATGTATGTGTGAATGGAACTGGCTGTGGATGTATGTGTGAATGGAACTGGCTGTGGATGTATGTGTGAATGGAACTGGCTGTGGATGTATGTGTGAATGGAACTGGCTGTGGATGTATGTGTGAATGGAACTGGCTGTGGATGTATGTGTGAATGGAACTGGCTGTGGATGTATGTGTGAATGGAACTGGCTGTGGATGTATGTGTGAATGGAACTGGCTGTGGATGTATGTGTGAATGGAACTGGCTGTGGATGTATGTGTGAATGGAACTGGCTGTGGATGTATGTGTGAATGGAACTGACTGTGTATGTGAGGTGGGTGTATGCGACTGTCTCCGTGCGTTTATGATATTGTGATGTGCCGTTGTCTGGCTCCTAAATTTTTTAGCTGGCTCCTAAAACTAAATTAAATTTGTCAAGCCCTGACCTAAACACTGCTTATACTGTGACTGTATCACCCAAACACTGCTTATACTGTGACTGTATCACCCAAACACTGCTTATACTGTGACTGTATCACCCAAACACTGCTTATACTGTGACTGTATCACCTAAACACTGCTTATACTGTGACTGTATCACCTAAACACTGCTTATACTGTGACTGTATCACCCAAACACTGCTTATACTGTGACTGTATCACCTAAACACTGCTTATACTGTGACTGTATCACCTAAACACTGCTTATACACTGACTGTATCACCTAAACACTGCTTATACTGTGACTGTATCACCTAAACACTGCTTATACTGTGACTGTATCACCTAAACACTGCTTATACTGTGACTGTATCACCCAAACACTGCTTATACTGTGACTGTATCACCCAAACACTGCTTATACTGTGACTGTATCACCTAAACACTGCTTATACTGTGACTGTATCACCCAAACACTGCTTATACTGCGACTGTATCACCTAAACACTGCTTATACTGTGCTTTTTCTTTCTTTTCAGACATGCATCGCGACTCACGAGTCTAACGGGATCGATATTATTATCGCTTTAATCCTAAATGACATCAACCCGCTGGGGAGATACCGCATGGACCTAGTGTTACAGCTCAAGGTGCGGATAATGCCGTCCCCGGGCTCCATGCTTATAATTCACACATTGTGTCCATTACACCTGTGATGACATCACCTTCTCCCGTCTGGCGTCACATGTCCGTTGTACATCGTATCACGCTCTTCCCTCATTGTGATTTCAGAATAACGCCTCCAAGCTGCTGCTGGCGATCATGGAGAGCAGACGTGACAGCGAGAATGCTGAGCGCATTCTGTATAACATGAGACCGGGAGAGTTGGTAAATATCACTCCTGACCAATCAGAGAGCGGCGCCAGCAGCGGGTTATTAATCAGTATAACTCTCTGTTTCCTCACCAGGTGGATGTGATAAAAACTGCGTATAACCAAGGACTGGATGCTGATCACGATGAGCACACATCCGACGAGCTTGTCTCACCGCGCGCTGTGGGCCACAATATCTATATCCTAGCGCACCAGGTAACGCTGCGGAAACACGGTCGCCAAATCAGGTCATTAGGTATTCGAGATGCACCTTAGTGTATAGATTTCGAGGAAGATGTGCTGAGGGTGAGAGTGTAGTTTGGGGTAGGGAGGGTGAGAGTGAAGTTTGGGGTAGGGAGGGTGAGAGTGTAGTTTGGGGTAGGGAGGGTGAGAGTGTAGTTTGGGGTAGGGAGGGTGAGAGTGAAGTTTGGGGTAGGGAGGGTGAGACTCTAGTTTGGGGTAGGGAGGGTGAGAGTGAAGTTTGGGGTAGGGAGGGTGAGAGTGTAGTTTGGGGTAGGGAGGGTGAGAGTGTAGTTTGGGGTAGGGAGGGTGAGAGTGTAGTTTGGGGTAGGGAGGGTGAGAGTGAAGTTTAGGGTAGGGAGGGTGAGAGTGTAGTTTGGGGTAGGGAGGGTGAGGGTGTAGTTTGGGGTAGGGAGGGTGAGAGTGTAGTTTGGGGTAGGGAGGGTGAGAGTGTAGTTTGGGGTAGGGAGGGTGAGAGTGTAGTTTGGGGTAGGGAGGGTGAGAGTGAAGTTTGGGGTAGGGAGGGTGAGAGTGAAGTTTGGGGTAGGGAGGGTGAGAGTGTAGTTTGGGGTAGGGAGGGTGAGAGTGTAGTTTGGGGTAGAGAGGGTGAGAGTGTAGTTTGGGGTAGAGAGGGTGAGAGTGTAGTTTGGGGTAGGGAGGGTGAGAGTGTAGTTTGGGGTAGGGAGGGTGAGAGTGTAGTTTGGGGTAGGGAGGGTGAGAGTGTAGTTTGGGGTAGGGAGGGTGAGAGTGTAGTTTGGGGTAGGGAGGGTGAGAGTGTAGTTTGGGGTAGAGAGGGTGAGAGTGTAGTTTGGGGTAGGGAGGGTGAGAGTGTAGTTTGGGGTAGGGAGGGTGAGAGTGTAGTTTGGGGTAGGGAGGGTGAGAGTGTAGTTTGGGGTAGGGAGGGTGAGAGTGTAGTTTGGGGTAGGGAGGGTGAGAGTGTAGTTTGGGGTAGGGAGGGTGAGAGTGTAGTTTGGGGTAGGGAGGGTGAGAGTGAAGTTTGGGGTAGGGAGGGTGAGAGTGTAATTTGGGGTAGGGAGGGTGAGAGTGAAGTTTGGGGTAGGGAGGGTGAGGGTGTAATTTGGGGTAGAGAGGGTGAGAGTGTAGTTTGGGGTAGGGAGGGTGAGACTCTAGTTTGGGGTAGGGAGGGTGAGAGTGTAGTTTGGGGTAGGGAGGGTGAGAGTGAAGTTTGGGGTAGGGAGGGTGAGAGTGTAATTTGGGGTAGGGAGGGTGAGAGTGTAGTTTGGGGTAGGGAGGGTGAGAGTGTAGTTTGGGGTAGGGAGGGTGAGAGTGTAGTTTGGGGTAGAGAGGGTGAGAGTGTAGTTTGGGGTAGAGAGGGTGAGAGTGTAGTTTGGGGTAGGGAGGGTGAGAGTGTAGTTTGGGGTAGGGAGGGTGAGGGTGTAGTTTGGGGTAGGGAGGGTGAGGGTGTAGTTTGGGGTAGAGAGGGTGAGAGTGTAGTTTGGGGTAGGGAGGGTGAGGGTGTAGTTTGGGGTAGGGAGGGTGAGAGTGTAGTTTGGGGTAGAGAGGGTGAGAGTGTAGTTTGGGGTAGGGAGGGTGAGGGTGTAGTTTGGGGTAGAGAGGGTGAGAGTGTAGTTTGGGGTAGGGAGGGTGAGAGTGTAGTTTGGGGTAGGGAGGGTGAGAGTGTAGTTTGGGGTAGAGAGGGTGAGGGTGTAGTTTGGGGTAGAGAGGGTGAGAGTGTAGTTTGGGGTAGGGAGGGTGAGAGTGTAGTTTGGGGTAGGGAGGGTGAGACTGTAGTTTGGGGTAGGGAGGGTGAGACTGTAGTTTGGGGTAGGGAGGGTGAGACTGTAGTTTGGGGTAGGGAGGGTGAGAGTGTAGTTTGGGGGTAGAGAGGGTGAGAGTGTAGTGTTGGGTAGGGAGGGTGTGAGTGTAGTTTGGGGTAGGGAGGGTGAGAGTGTAGTTTGGGGTAGGGAGGGTGAGAGTGTAGTTTGGGGTAGAGAGGGTGAGAGTGTAGTTTGGGGTAGAGAGGGTGAGACTGTAGTTTGGGGTAGGGAGGGTGAGAGTGTAGTTTGGGGGTAGAGAGGGTGAGAGTGTAGTGTTGGGTAGGGAGGGTGTGAGTGTAGTTTGGGGTAGGGAGGGTGAGAGTGTAGTTTGGGGTAGGGAGGGTGAGAGTGTAGTTTGGGGTAGGGAGGGTGAGAGTGTAGTTTGGGGTAGAGAGGGTGAGAGTGTAGTTTGGGGTAGGGAGGGTGAGAGTGTAGTTTGGGGTAGGGAGGGTGAGAGTGTAGTTTGGGGTAGGGAGGGTGAGAGTGTAGTTTGGGGTAGGGAGGGTGAGAGTGTAGTTTGGGGTAGGGAGGGTGAGAGTGTAGTTTGGGGTAGGGAGGGTGAGACTGTAGTTTGGGGTAGAGAGGGTGAGAGTGTAGTTTGGGGTAGGGAGGGTGAGAGTGTAGTTTGGGGTAGGGAGGGTGAGAGTGTAGTTTGGGGTAGGGAGGGTGAGAGTGTAGTTTGGGGTAGGGAGGGTGAGAGTGTAGTTTGGGGTAGGGAGGGTGAGAGTGTAGGAATCCGTGTTAATTTATACAGGTTTCCCCTGCTGACATGATTCATTTAAACTTAACCCTTGTCCCAGCGCTGGCACCGAGGGGGTTAACACTGGAACGCTAATAAGTATAATAAATGGTGTGATAGGAAGGGTTAAATGTATTATTGGGGACTGATAACCCCCCCCCCCCCCCCCCCCTTCTATTCTATTTGAATCCCCTCCTGCTGACAGTGTGCTTCCTTGGTTGGACAAAGATTACTTTTTCCTTTTTTTTTGGTAAGCCCCTCACTGACATCTCTTTATACCCCGGCCTTCCTTTTACCAGAAGTAAAGAGCTTTTCTTGTAAACTCCTGACCTGCTCCTCGGAGAGCCCCATAAACATGTCTGCAGGGTCAGGGAAATGACTTAATCAGACCAGTGATAAGATGCAGCTTCATTCTTTGTATACCATCGGATGTACAGACTCGACCCCAATAATAATAAATACATCTAAATCACTTACTATAAAAGTGACCTAAACATCTCTTGTGCACATAGAGAATAAAGCATGATTCTATAGATTAATGATCTATACCTTGTGTGAGCAGAACTGCAAAAAATGCAAATAATAAGAGCAATATATGGTTTAAATGTATCTCCTGCTTATGACATCACCTGTGACTTGATATGCAAATGAACACATTTTCAAGGGGATATCAAGCTGATGTCAGAAACAGGAGACAACCACACACCCAATTAAATGTCAGAATCAAAATAAGTTATTTTTAGTTGAAAGATTTCATCCCGCGTAGAGATGTTAAATAGAAAGGCTGCTTATTGAGCGCTCTCTGCTCCGTGTAACTTCATCAAATATTATTAACATTTTATTTTCTTAAAGAATTAATATTAAAAAAAATACAACAAAGCAAACACACCATGACTGGATCCTTTCTTATTATTTCCACACAGCTCTAATGATTAATGATATTATATGATTGGTGGTAATATAATTATTTGTATTTCATTCTTTACTCGAAGTCTGAGACTGAATTCAGCGAAGGGGTCGGCTGGGAATTTTTTGGGAGCAGTAATTAACTGTTGTTACACTGGTCTGGATCACTTATTATGTACATAACAATTACCATTAAACATGTCCTCAATCTGACCATCTCGGCCCCCATATATATTCTTTATATAATAAGAATGAGTAACAGACTGTGTGCTCATTATATGTAAATAAATCCCTGACTGCTCTGCAGGATTTCTTACTTTAATTGTTAGAAATGCAGGCTGTTATTATTGGTGTCAGCGGTGGGGTGAGAGGTATCAGGGGGGCAAGCAGGTTATTTTAATCCGATGTGACCTGTTTGTACCACTCGGACTCCTGGGAGGTGTTGGCAAATTCTCATCACCAGATATTCATTTAAAGCAATGATTACCATATGTTTTTGTGATTAGTGGATTAGGTGTGGTTAGTGGGTTAGGTGTGGTTAGTGGATTAGGTGTGGTTAGTGGGTTAGCTGTGGTTAGTTGTGATTAGTGGGTTTGTTGTGATTAGTGGGTTAGCTGTGGTTAGTTGTGGTTAGGGGTTAGTTGTGGTTAGTTGTGATTAGTGGGTTTGTTGTGATTAGTGGGTTAGCTGTGGTTAGGGGTTAGTTGTGATTAGTGGGTTAGTTGTGGTTAGTGGGTTAGTTGGGATTAGTGGGTTAGTTGTGGTTAGGGGGTTAGTTGTGGTTAGTTGTGATTAGTGGGTTAGTTGTGGTTAGTGGGTTAGTTGTGATTAGTGGGTTAGTTGTGGTTAGTGGGTTAGTTGTGGTTAGTGGGTTAGCTGTGGTTAGGGGTTAGTTGTGATTAGTGGTTTAGTTGTGATTAGTGGGTTAGCTGTGGTTAGTTGTGATTAGTGGTTTAGTTGTGATTAGTGGTTTAGTTGTGATTAGTGGGTTAGCTGTGGTTAGTTGTGATTAGTGGTTAGTTGTGATTAGTGGTTAGTTGTGATTAGTGGGTTAGTTGTGGTTAGTTGTGATTAGTGGTTAGTTGTGATTAGTGGTTTAGTTGTGATTAGTGGGTTAGTTGTGGTTAGTGGTTAGTTGTGATTAGTGGGTTAGTTGTGGTTAGTTGTGATTAGTGGTTAGTTGTGATTAGTGGTTTGTTGTGATTAGTGGGTTAGCTGTGGTTAGTTGTGATTAGTGGGTTAGTTGTGGTTAGTTGTGATTAGTGGTTAGTTGTGATTAGTGGTTTAGTTGTGATTAGTGGTTTAGTTGTGATTAGTGGGTTAGTTGTGGTTAGTTGTGATTAGTGGGTTAGTTGTGGTTAGGGGTTAGTTGTGATTAGTGGGTGAGCTGTGGTTAGTTGTGATTAGTGGGTTAGTTGTGGTTAGTTGTGATTAGTGGGTTAGTTGTGGTTAGTGGGCTAGTTGTGGTTAGTTGTGATTAGTGGGTTAGTTGTGGTTAGTTGTGATTAGTGGGTTAGTTTTGGTTATTTGTGATTAGTGGGTTAGTTGTGGTTAGTTGTGATTAGTGGGTTAGTTGTGGTTAGTGGGCTAGTTGTGATTAGTGGGTTAGCTGTGGTTAGTTGTGATTAGTGGGTTAGTTGTGATTAGTGGGTTAGTTGTGGTTAGTTGTGGTTAGTGGGCTAGTTGTGATTAGTGGGTTAGCTGTGGTTAGTTGTGATTAGTGGGTTAGTTGTGGTTAGTTGTGATTAGTGGGTTAGTTTTGGTTAGTTGTGATTAGTGGGTTAGTTGTGGTTAGCTGTGATTAGTGGGTTAGTTTTCGTTAGGGGTTATTTGTGATTAGTGGGTTAGTTGTGGTTAGTTGTGATTAGTGGGTTAGTTGTGGTTAGTGGGCTAGTTGTGATTAGTGGGTTAGCTGTGGTTAGTTGTGATTAGTGGGTTAGTTGTGGTTAGTGGGCTAGTTGTGATTAGTGGGTTAGCTGTGGTTAGTTGTGATTAGTGGGTTAGTTGTGGTTAGTGGGTTAGTTGTGGTTAGTTGTGATTAGTGGGTTAGTTGTGGTTAGTGGGCTAGTTGTGGTTAGTTGGGATTAGTGGGTTAGTTGTGGTTAGTTGTGATTAGTGGGTTAGTTGTGGTTAGTTGTGATTAGTGGGTTAGTTGTGGTTAGCTGTGATTAGTGGGTTAGTTTTCGTTAGGGGTTAGTTGTGATTAGTGGGTTAGTTGTGATTAGTGGGTTAGTTGTGGTTAGTTGTGATTAGTGGGTTAGTTGTGATTAGTGGGTTAGTTGTGGTTAGTTGTGATTAGTGGGTTAGTTGTGGTTAGCTGTGATTAGTGGGTTAGTTTTCGTTAGGGGTTAGTTGTGATTAGTGGGTTAGTTGTGATTAGTGGGTTAGTTTTCGTTAGGGGTTAGTTGTGATTAGTGGGTTAGTTGTGATTAGTGGGTTAGTTGTGCTAAGTGGGTTAGTTGTGGTTAGTGTTAGTGATGCACTGTTTGTGTAATAATTTAAGGACTATTATTATCCCCTGCTGCCTTCATCCCTTTGTTTCAGTTTGATCTTTCAGTCCGGTATTGCCGGGTATAGCGGCCGCAGGGACCGGGAAAGTAATGTATTTTCCCACGTCTTCCTTGCAGTTAGCGCGACATTACAAGACATTGCAACAGATGCTGAAACCAGGGACCGAACCAGAGGAAGGCAACGAGGCTTTGACCTATTACGCCAACCACACAGCGCAGATAGAGGTAAAGCCGGGGGGCGTAGTGTCAAACAAGATCTCACAATGAGGGAGACGTGTAGAAACTAAAGACATAATTATACATTGGGCGCATGTTTGTAGAACACCGCTATCAAACTGGAGGCCAAACAAGCCGAGTTTGAAGGATAGAAGAATGTTACCTTCTCAATTCCCTGCACTTCTCTATATATAGCCCTATATCTGGCCCTATCCTGTCTGGCCCTATCCTGTCTGGCCCTATCCTGTCTGGCCCTATCCTGTCTGGCCCTACCCTGTCTGGCCCTACCCTGTCTGGCCCTACCCTGTCTGGCCCTATCCTGTCTGGCCCTATCCTGTCTGGCCCTATCCTGTCTGGCCCTATCCTGTCTGGCCCTACCCTGTCTGGCCCTACCCTGTCTGGCCCTACCCTGTCTGGCCCTATTCTGTCTGACCCTATCCTGTCTGGCCCTACCCTGTCTGACCCTACCCTGTCTGGCCCTATCCTGTCTGGCCCTATCCTGTCTGGCCCTACCCTGTCTGGCCCTACCCTGTCTGGCCCTACCCTGTCTGGCCCTACCCTGTCTGGCCCTACTCTGTCTGGCCCTACCCTGTCTGGCCCTATCCTGTCTGACCCTATCCTGTCTGGCCCTATCCTGTCTGGCCCTACCCTGTCTGACCCTACCCTGTCTGGCCCTATCCTGTCTGGCCCTACCCTGTCTGGCCCTACCCTGTCTGGCCCTACCCTGTCTGGCCCTACCCTGTCTGGCCCTACCCTGTCTGGCCCTACTCTGTCTGGCCCTACCCTGTCTGGCCCTATCCTCTCTGGCCCTATCCTCTCTGGCCCTACCCTGTCTGGCCCTATCCTGTCTGGCCCTATCCTGTCTGGCCCTATCCTGTCTGGCCCTATCCTGTCTGGCCCTATCCTGTCTGACCCTATCCTGTCTGGCCCTATCCTGTCTGGCCCTATCCTGTCTGGCCCTATCCTGTCTGACCCTATCCTGTCTGACCCTATCCTGTCTGGCCCTATCCTGTCTGGCCCTATCCTGTCTGACCCTATCCTGTCTGACCCTATCCTGTCTGACCCTATCCTGTCTGACCCTATCCTGTCTGACCCTATCCTGTCTGGCCCTATCCTGTCTGGCCCTATCCTGTCTGGCCCTATCCTGTCTGGCCCTATCCTGTCTGGCCCTACCCTGTCTGGCCCTTATCTCAGTATTACACTGTTGGGAAATATGACGTATACAGTGTATATAATTGTAGCAAAGGCATAAAATAAGGGGAAAATGTGGTTTATATGTGTCTGTCGTGTTTCCCATTGAAAATTAGCGAATTTGCATATAAAACTACAGGTGATGTCATAAGCAGGAGACAACATTTAAACCACATTTTTCTCTTATTTTATGTATTTGCCACAGTTCTGCCAACACAATGTATCGATCATTTATCATTCTCTACATTCACTGTATTAAGCGGTGTTTAGGTGACAGAGACCTTCAATGTATTCCCGGATGGGCTGTATTCCCGGATAGGTTGTGTTCCCGGATGGGCTGTATTCCCGGATAGGTTGTATTCCCGGATAGGCTGTATTCCCGGATGGGCTGTATTCCCGGATGGGCTGTATTCCCGGATAGGTTGTGTTGCCGGATAGGTTGTGTTGCCGGATAGGCTGTATTCCCGGATAGGCTGTATTCCCGGATAGGCTGTATTCCCGGATAGGCTGTATTCCCGGATAGGCTGTATTGCCGGATAGGTTGTGTTGCCGGATAGGTTGTGTTGCCGGATAGGTTGTGTTGCCGGATAGGTTGTGTTCCCGGATAGGTTGTATTCCCAGATAGGCTGTATTCCCGGATAGGTTGTATTCCCGGATAGGTTGTGTTGCCCGATAGGTTGTATTCCCGGATAGCTTGTGTTCCCAGATAGGCTGTGTTCCCCGATAGGCTGTGTTCCCCGATAGGCTGTGTTCCCCGATAGGTTGTATTCCCCGATAGGTTGTGTTCCCGGATGGGTTGTATTCCCGGATAGGCTGTATTCCCAGATAGGCTGTATTCCCGGATAGGCTGTATTCCCGGATAGGTTGTATTCCCCGATAGGTTGTATTCCCCGATAGGTTGTGTTCCCCGATAGGTTGTGTTCCCGGATAGGTTGTGTTCCCGGATAGGTTGTGTTCCCGGATAGGTTGTGTTCCCGGATAGGTTGTGTTCCCGGATAGGTTGTATTCCCGGATAGGCTGTATTCCCGGATAGGTTGTGTTGCCGGATAGGTTGTATTCCCTGATAGGTTGTGTTGCCGAGTAGGTTGTATTCCCGGATAGGTTGTGTTGCCGGATAGGTTGTGTTGCCGGATAGGTTGTATTCCCGGATAGGTTGTATTCCCCGATAGGTTGTATTCCAGGATAGGTTGTGTTGCCGGATAGGTTGTGTTGCCGGATAGGTTGTATTCCCGGATAGGCTGTATTCCCCGATAGGTTGTATTCCCCGATAGGTTGTGTTCCCGGATAGGCTGTATTCCCCGATAGGTTGTGTTCCCGGATAGGTTGTATTCCCGGATAGGTTGTGTTCCCGGATAGGCTGTATTCCCCGATAGGTTGTGTTCCCGGATAGGTTGTATTCCCGGATAGGTTGTGTTCCCGGATAGGATGTATTCCCGGATGGGCTGTATTCCCGGATAGGTTGTATTCCCGGATAGGTTGTATTCCCGGATAGGTTGTATTCCCGGATAGGCTGTATTCCCGGATAGGTTGTGTTCCCGGATAGGTTGTGTTTCCGGATAGGCTGTATTCCCGGATAGGCTGTATTCCCGGATAGGCTGTATTCCCGGATAGGTTGTATTCCCGGATAGGTTGTATTCCCGGATGGACTGTATTCCCGGATAGGCTGTATTCCCGGATAGGCTGTGTTCCCGGATAAGCTGTATTCCCCGATAGGCTGTATTCCCCGATAGGTTGTATTCCCGGATAGGCTGTATTCCCGGATGGGCTGTATTCCCGGATGGGCTGTATTCCCCGATAGACTGTATTCCCCGATAGGCTGTATTCCCCGATAGGTTGTATTCCCGATAGGTTGTATTCCCGATAGGCTGTATTCCCGGATGGGTTGTATTCCCGGATGGGCTGTATTCCCGGATAGGCTGTATTCCCGGATAGGCTGTTGTTCCCGGATAAGCTGTATTCCCCGATAGGCTGTATTCCCCGATAGGTTGTATTCCCGATAGGTTGTATTCCCGGATGGGCTGTATTCCCGGATGGGCTGTATTCCCGGATGGGCTGTATTCCCTGTATTCCCAGCGCGCACGCAGTGTATGATAACTCCTACTGGGATGCTGCTTCTCTCTTCCAGATTGTCCGTCACGATCGTACGATGGAGCAGATAGTCTTCCCGGTGCCAAACATATGTGAATTCCTCACCCGCGAAACCATGTGGCGGGTTTTTAACACCAGCGAACGAGACGAACAGGGCAGCAAAGTGAACCACTTCTTCCAGCAAACAGAGGATATGTACAATGAGATGACCTGGCAGAGAAAGATCAGAAGTAAGGAGATCTGCGAGTCTGTCCATCAGGGCTAGAGTCTCCCCGGGGATATTGGGGATCCAGGGGCTGAGATATAACAACCAGTGCTAGGGTTAGGGCGGCAGACTAGAGGGTGGCGGCAGAGTCAGCGGTACCATTGCTACTGGTACATCCTCCCTCGCTGCCTGCACAGACCTGAAAAATGGGTGTCAGGTTTACAGATATAAAGGGTCTCGTGTCACTTTTCAGATTACTAGGGTAATGAGAATTATTTACGTTATTTGGACCTAGAAAGATGGGTGAGATAATCAGAGAGGGTGCACTGGTCTAAATATGTGACACAGGGAAACATTGTTTGGCAGTGAGACTCTTGGTGCTCTAATGTAAACCCATGGGAACCAATGGAATGTTCCTGCTGATTCCAGTCACCATGGAAACCAGTGGAATGTTACAGAGCAAATTATTATATGAAATTCAAATAAACCGGACCCTCCCTGCTCCGTACAGCTCTATCAGGGGAGAACCAAGATTCTAAACAACATGTCCGCCCCCTGACAGAACTATACAGAGCAAAGATTCTAAACAACATGTCCGCCCCCTGACAGAACTATACAGAGCAAAGATTATAACCAACATGTCTGCCCCCTGATAGAGCTATACAGAGCAAAGATTCTAAACAAGTCCGCCCCCTGATAGAGCTATACAGAGCAAAGATTATAACCAACATGTCTGCCCCCTGATAGAGCTATACAGAGCAAAGATTCTAAACATCATGTCCACCCCCTGATAGAGCTATACAGAGCAAAGATTCTAAACAACATGTCTACCCCCTGCTAGAGCTATACAGAGCAAAGATTCTAAACAACATGTCCGCCCCCTGATAGAGCTATACAGAGCAAAGATTCTAAACAACATGTCTGCCCCCTGATAGAGCAATACAGAGCAAAGATTCTAACCAACATGTCTGCCCCTGATAGAGCTATACAGAGCAAAGATTCTAACCAACATGTCTGCCCCCTGATAGAGCTATACAGAGCAAAGATTCTAAACAACATGTCCACCTCCTGATAGAGCTATACAGAGCAAAGATTCTAATCAACATGTCCACCCCCTGATAGAGCTATACAGAGCAAAGATTCTAAACAACATGTCCGCCCCCTGATAGAGCTATACAGAGCAAAGATTCTAAACAACATGTCCGCCCCCTGATAGAGCTATACAGAGCAAAGATTCTAAACAACATGTCCGTCCCGATAGAGCGATAGTGGGCTCAATAAGGTACTGTGTTTGTATTCTTTCATTAAATCTAATTAAAAGTAAAATCCCTGCACTTGATTAAATCTTTCAAATAAACAGAATGCATGTTTTGCCATCAGTTCTCCTTTAATCCATCTATATGTCTCGAACAGTTTCTCAGGTGTCAAATATTCCTTAAGTAACTTCCAATGAATGACTTCTGGTCAGATCCAGATAAAGCCCCCAATCAAACGGCCGCCACTTCCCCCAGTGTTGGCGTGTCTTTGCTCCTGGTAGAGACGCAGCTGAAGGCAGTTTGTGTAATTGATATTGTGTATTCTAGATGTACAGCGAGGTTTTGCATTCGCAGCCTGGGCTTTGTACACATTGTACCTGTTTAATATTTGATTAGTTAATCAGATCTTGTTGGCACGCTCTTCCTAAACGTGATATATATCACCGGCTGCTGGGAGGCAGGGTGTAAATAATTTAAACCTTGTTAGCCAAAAAAAAAAAATATGACATTTATTGTATTAATTACAAGAGATATTCAGGCCGAAGTGAGACCAAACAGAGCGTGAGTTTGGATTGATGTGATAATGGTGAATAAGCTCCGAGCGAGTGATGTTCATGGTTTTTCATTTTTTAAAGAAATGTTCTTTCCTTTTTTTTCAGAGGTAGTTTTGCAAATGTGTAAATAATAAGTCTGTTGTGTCTCCAGCTTATGGCATTGAAAAGTAGTTCCTTTGCATACCGTGCCACAGGTGATGTCATAAGCAGGGGACACAGACACAATCTAAACACAAAATGTTTACGTTACAAAAGTGATTCCCTTTCAAATTCTGAAATTGAGCCAGGCCGGTCTGGATGCTAATTACCGTCAGTTCATTACCATTTAGACTGAGCCCAGTGATGTTTTACTTGGAAGGTATTTTTGGCGGGGCCTCCAAATCCAGTGACATCGCATAAGGAGGAGCTTGGAGAGATGGGCGGGGCTTCTAAATTCAGTGACATTCTAATAAGGCGGGGCTTGGAGAGAGGCTGTTGCTGTAGCAACTCTTACACTTTATTTGATGCGACAGATGTGTTTATTTACTTATCAGGCACACTGCAGATAGCAGTGTATTATTTTAGTGCCGGGATTCAGGTATAAAGGATAACTCAGGTAATGAAGACCCTTTGTGACTGCGGAGTTGTACCCCAATCCGCCAGTAATGCCTTCCAGACGCGGTGTGAGTAACATACCGTCTGCCTGATTTCACCCCTCGCTCTACATATTAATACAGGAGATTAGTCCCTTTAAATGGAAGGATCCTGTCTGCACACAAACCAGCCCAATTACTCGATGCAAACCACACATTCTTCATTAACACGGATCCTGCCATCCCATCCAACGCCTCAATTAGTGAATTAAGGGTGAACAGGGAGAGGGTTACACCACCGGTCATATTATTAATATTCAAGTTTAGAAGAAGATATACTGTGATTTAGGATTGTAATAAAGATTGTTTCCTTTTAGAGATATAGAGTCGGGTGCTGGGGAGACTGTAATATCTGTATTTATGTTCAACTTCCTTCCTAAACCCCATTCGTTTCTCTCCTGCAGACAATCCCACCCTCTTCTGGTTCTCCCGACACATTTCGCTGTGGGGCAGTATTTCTTTCAACCTGGCTGTGTTCATTAACCTGGCCGTGGCTCTTTTCTATCCCTTTGGAGATGATGGAGATGAAGGTTGGTAATTAGTCTGTAACGAGCATAACATGATCTGTACATTGTGTTAGCAAATGCATGGGTTAAAGGACAACTGCGGCAAACGAATGGTTAAATGAAAGATTGTTAATGGAAGCCGACACTGTAAAGAGTAGTAGATACCTGGAATAACCTCCCAGCGGAAGCAGTAAGGCTGACACTGTAAAGAGTAGTAGATACCTGGAATAACCTTCCAGCGGAAGCAGTGAAGGCTGACACTGTAAAGAGAAGTAGATACCTGGAATAACCTTCCAGCGGAAGCAGTAAGGCTGACACTGTAAAGAGTAGTAGATTCCTGGAATAACCTTCAGGTAGTAGCAGTAAAGGCTGACACTGTAAAGAGTAGTAGATACCTGGAATAACCTTCCAGTGGAAGCAGTAAAGGCTGACACTGTAAAGAGTAGTAGATACCTGGAATAACCTCCCAGCGGAAGCAGTAAAGGCTGACACTGTAAAGAGTAGTAGATACCTGGAATAACCTTCCAGCGGAAGCAGTGAAGGCTGACACTGTAAAGAGAAGTAGATACCTGGAATAACCTCCCAGCGGAAGCAGTAAAGGCTGACACTGTAAAGAGTAGTAGATACCTGGAATAACCTTCCAGCGGAAGCAGTAAAGGCCGACACTGTAAAGAGTAGTAGATACCTGGAATAACCTCCCAGCGGAAGCAGTAAAGGCTGACACTGTAAGGAGTAGTAGATACCCGGAATAAACTTCCAGCGTAAGCAGTAAAGGATGACACTGTAAAGAGTAGTAGATACCTGGAATAACCTTCCAGTGGAAGCAGTAAAGGCTTACACTGTAAAGAGTAGTAGATACCTGGAATAACCTTCCAGCGGAAGCAGTAAAAGCTGACACTGTAAAGAGTAGTAGATACCTGGAATAACCTCCCAGCGGAAGCAGTAAAGGCTGACACTGTAAAGAGTAGTAGATACCTGGAATAACCTCCCAGCGGAAGCAGTAAAGGCTGACACTGTAAAGAGTAGTATATACCTGGAATAACATTAGAGTAGATGTGGTAAAGGCTGACACTGTAAAGAGTAGTAGATACCTGGAATAACATTAGAGTAGATGTGGTAAAGGCTGACACTGTAAAGAGTAGTAGATACCTGGAATAACATTAGAGTAGATGTGGTAAAGGCTGACACTGTAAGGAGTAGTATATACCTGGAATAACATTAGAGTAGATGTGGTAAAGGCTGTCACTGCTTATTAGCTGCTGTCATATTTGATGTTCACTCTTTATTTCACTATTGTGAGTGCTGATTCACCAACATTGTGTTTATCTTTCTGTATTCCCACCTTTAAATCCCGGCATCATGTTAAGGATCTCGTTACATGTATGTACTGAGCAGGTAACATGCCAGCGATAACATTGTCATTTACTGCACACGTTACCCCCAGTCACAACCCCTTTAATTCACTCCTGTAGCATGTCTCACCCCACTAGTAATTAAAATCCACACGGCATTGTACCTTAAAATGTCACTTCACAGAAACTCATCTCACCAAAAAGCAATCTCGGAGCTATTCACCAAACAAGAACTATAGGTAAAATGAATATGTCTGGGGACTAGAAGAGCTCAGCTGGCCATGGATAATGCAGAGTTACATCTTTACACACTGTCACTATATAACAATGCATTATACAGGACCAACTCTGTTCTTCTAGCAGGAGAAACTCACCAGGCCCTGCACAATGTGTAGAAGAATATATAGAAGAGCTCAGCTGGCCATGGATAATGCAGAGTTACATCTTTACACACTGTCACTTTATAACAATGCATTATACAGGACCAACTCTGTTCTTCTAGCAGGAGAAACTCACCAGGCCCTGCACAATGTATAGAAGAATATATAGAAGAGCTCAGCTGGCCATGGATAATGCAGAGTTACATCTTTACACACTGTCACTATATAACAATGCATTATACAGGACCAACTCTGTTCTTCTAGCAGGAGAAACTCACCAGGCCCTGCACAATGTGTAGAAGAATATATAGAAGAGCTCAGCTGGCCATGGATAATGCAGAGTTACATCTTTACACACTGTCACTTTATAACAATGCATTATACAGGACCAACTCTGTTCTTCTAGCAGGAGAAACTCACCAGGCCCTGCACAATGTATAGAAGAATATATAGAAGAGCTCAGCTGGCCATGGATAATGCAGAGTTACATCTTTACACACTGTCACTATATAACAATGCATTATACAGGACCAAATCTGTTCTTCTATCAGGAGAAACTCACCTGGCCCTGCACAATGTATAGAGGAATATATAGAAGAGCTCAGCTGGCCATGGATAATGCAGAGTTACATCTTTACACACTGTCACTTTATAACAATGCATTATACAGGGCCAACTCTGTTCTTCTAGCAGGAGAAACTCACCAGACCCTGCACAATGTATAGAAGAATATATAGAAGAGCTCAGCTGGCCATGGATAATGCAGAGTTACATCTTTACACACTGTCACTTTATAACAATGCATTATACAGGACCAACTCTGTTCTTCTAGCAGGAGAAACTCACCAGGCCCTGCACAATGTGTATATATAGAAGAGCTCAGCTGGCCATGGATAATGCAGAGTTACATCTTTACACACTGTCACTATATAACAATGCATTATACAGGGCCAACTCTGTTCTTCTAGCAGGAGAAACTCACCAGACCCTGCACAATGTATAGAAGAATATATAGAAGAGCTCAGCTGGCCATGGATAATGCAGAGTTACATCTTTACACACTGTCACTTTATAACAATGCATTATACAGGGCCAACTCTGTTCTTCTAGCAGGAGAAACTCACCAGACCCTGCACAATGTATAGAAGAATATATAGAAGAGCTCAGCTGGCCATGGATAATGCAGAGTTACATCTTTACACACTGTCACTTTATAACAATGCATTATACAGGGCCAACTCTGTTCTTCTATCAGGAGAAACTCACCTGGCCCTGCACAATGTATAGAGGAATATATAGAAGAGCTCAGCTGGCCATGGATAATGCAGAGTTACATCTTTACACACTGTCACTTTATAACAATGCATTATACAGGGCCAACTCTGTTGTTCTAGCAGGAGAAACTCAACAAACCCTGCACAATGTATAGAAGAATATATAGAAGAGCTCAGCTGGCCATGGATAATGCAGAGTTACATCTTTACACACTCTCATTTTATAACAAAGCATTATACAGGGCCAACTCTGTTCTTCTAGCAGGAGAAACTCACCAGACCCTGCACAATGTATAGAGGAATATATAGAAGAGCTCAGCTGGCCATGGATAATGCAGAGTTACATCTTTACACACTGTCACTTTATAACGATGCATTATACAGGGCCAACTCTGTTCTTCTAGCAGGAGAAACTCACCAGACCCCACACAATGTATAGAAGAATATATAGAAGAGCTCAGCTGGCCATGGATAATGCAGAGTTAAATCTTTACACATTGTCACTTTATAACAATGCATTATACAGGGCCAACTCTGTTCTTCTAGCATGAGAAACTCACCAGGCCCTGCACAATGTATAGAAGAATATATAGAAGAGCTCAGCTGGCCATGGATAATGCAGAGTTACATCTTTACACACTGTCACTTTATAACAATGCATTATACAGGGCCAACTATGTTCTTATAGCAGGAGAAACTCACCAGACTCTGCACAATGTATAGAAGAATATATAGAAGAGCTCAGCTGGCCATGGATAATGCAGAGTTACATCTTTACACCCTGTCACTTTATAACAATGCATTATACAGGGCCAACTCTTTTCTTCTAGCAGGAGAAACTCACCAGACCCTGCACAATGTATAGAAGAATATATAGAGAGCTCAGCTGGCCATGGATAATGCAGAGTTACATCTTTACACACTGTCACTTTATAACAATGCATTATACAGGGCCAACTCTGTTCTTCTAGCAGGAGAAACTCACCAGGCCCTGCACAATGTATAGAAGAATATATAGAGAGCTCAGCTGGCCATGGATAATGCAGAGTTACATCTTTACACACTGTCACTTTATAACAATGCATTATACAGGGCCAACTCTGTTCTTCTAGCAGGAGAAACTCACCAGACCCAGCACAATGTATAGAAGAATATATAGAAGAGCTCAGCTGGCCATGGATAATGCAGAGTTACATCTTTACACACTGTCACTTTATAACAATACATTATACAGGACCAACTCTGTTCTTCTAGCAGGAGAAACTCACCAGACCCAGCACAATGTATAGAAGAATATATAGAAGAGCTCAGCTGGCCATGGATAATGCAGAGTTACATCTTTACACACTGTCACTATATAACAATGCATTATACAGGACCAACTCTGTTCTTCTAGCAGGAGAAACTCACCAGGCCCTGCACAATGTATAGAAGAATATATAGAGGGGCTCAGCTGACCATGGATAATGCAGAGTTACATCTTTACACACTGTCACTTTATAACAATGCATTATACAGGACCAACTCTGTTCTTCTAGCAGGAGAAACTCACCAGACCCTGCACAATGTATAGAAGAATATATAGAAGAGCTCAGCTGGCCATGGATAATGCAGAGTTACATCTATACACACTGTCACTTTATAACAATGCATTATACAGGACCAACTCTGTTCTTCTAGCATTAATATAGGGAGATATGGTTATATTTATTTGGGGTTTCCTTTCTTCAGATTAATTTGGGAGAAGTAATACATTGTAATTAGTTTCTCTAGTTTTTTTACTCCTCTGTGTCAGTTCATGGGGAAGTTTGGTTAAAGACCCTTGGCAACTGCGAAAGTTTGATCAAACGAGTCCTAATAAGAGGGATTTGGAGTGACAGGCGTTGGGGGGGTGGGTGTAAAGAAGACTTCTTTCCGAGTTGAGGTCTCCGAGGGGGAGCTGAGATGACTGTCACTTTAAATGCTAAATATAGCGGTTCTCCAGATCTTACTTATAGGACCAAAGCGTCCTATCAAGACACCATGACAAGTATAAGGAGAAACCCCTCGCAGCTTCCGGCGTGTCTTGGGATTACTTTGTTCCCGGGGAAGGGATATATGCTTCTATCTGGACCGCTAATGATGTGATTAAGAAATAGAAGACATCGCTTTGCAAATCTCAGATTTCTCACATTGCTCCAGTATAAATTATTCACTGATTGACCGTAGCAATGAAATCGTATTAATGATATCCATTGTAATCTCCTGGGACAGCGGGGTCCCAGACATTGTTTCAAAAACACTTACTCCGGAGAGCACAGAATCTGCCGTACAGTGGGGTGTGACACCGGGGCGGTTTAAGGGGGTAACTAAATGTTTGGGGTAAAACAGGTCAGGTCTTGTGAAAGGCTGTGCTATCATCTTAACAAACTACTGTATATATCAGACGGAATCGGTTTTTATATATGCAAATAATGATTTATTATACCAGATTAAAATATCCGTTTTGTCCTGTGGGATCAGTGCTCATTTGAACTTCCCGTGTGCCCTCTATAATAGACAATGTTTATACACAGCCCGGGACAGTATATAACTTCCTTCCGTTCTTCTCTTTGTGTTTTCTATAGGTACCCTGCCGCCATTATTATCCATCCTTCTCTGGATCGCTGTAGCACTGTGCACAGCCATGCTCTTCATTTTACCCAAACCGTTTGGTATCCGCCCGTTCCTGGTATCTGTAATGCTTCGATCTATTTACACGCTGGGTTTGGGACCCACATTAATCCTCCTGGGAGCCGCTAATGTGAGTATTCAGGGGTCTGCGGGTTTGAACATACAGACACTGTGACATGTCGGCGACAAACAGTAGACATTAAAATACTATTTTAAAAGGAATAAGTCGCCTTAGGGAACGCAAGGGTCAAAGTGTAAGCTTTACTTCTGTGCAGGAGATCCGACCTGTGTCTTTACACGCACACAACACCCCCCCCCCCCCCCCCCCCGCTAGAGACGAGGGTCTCTGTGCTAGCAGAGAGGGAGAGAGACAGTCGCCAACCAGATCAGTCCGTTTCCCAGCGTACTAAATGCACCTAGCACTTTATCCGTATCCGCACTCTGTTACCTTTAATAATAATGGCTGTGTTTTGTAGAAGTTTGTTTGTTGTATCATTTTGTTTCTGTCCTTGCTGCAGCTGTGTAATAAAGTTGTGTTTTTGGTGAGTTTCGTGGGGAACCGTGGCACCTTCACCCGGGGTTACCGAGCCGTGGTTATGGACATGGCGTTTCTATATCACGTCGTCTACGTCATCGTCTGCATGCTGGGGCTCTTCGTGCACGAATTCTTCTACAGTTTTCTGGTGAGTGAACACAGCGGCGAACGAGGGGACAAAAAAACAACCTTAAATTAACACTCGCCCCTGTTTATTACCTTTCTGCCAGTTAAAGGGTTAAACCCAATTACAAGGGGTCTGTGAACCAAAACACTGCTCATGCGGTGGATATAGAGAATTAAAAATGATGGGAAATGATCTATACATTCGGCAGCACTGCAGAAAACGCATCAAATAAGATAAATATATTTTACTAACATCTGTGGTCTCTCCTCCTTATGACATCATCTGTGGGTGACTATGCAAATTACACAAGCCACAGGTGATTCATCAGCAGGGGAAACCACAGACACATGTAAAACACATTATTTAATGCATTTGCTGCATTTCTGGTAATCCAGTGTATAGATCATTTCTCATTCTCACCGGTCAGATTGAGATTACCGGCAGGAGGGGCGTGTTACAGATATATATATATATACGTGTTCCATACGTGTGGCCCTGCATATCACACCGTGACGCTGTCTGTTTCTGCCCAGCTCTTTGATCTCGTTTACCGTGAAGAAACTTTACTAAACGTTATAAAGAGTGTGACGCGGAACGGGCGCTCAATCATCCTGACCGCGGTGCTGGCTCTCATCCTCGTCTACCTCTTCTCCATCATCGGATTCCTCTTCCTCAAGGACGATTTTATCATGGAGGTCGACAGGCTGAAGACCAAGACTCCAGACCTGGGTACGCACAGACAGACGCTCCTCGCTGAGCTGGTCCGACACAAGATGGCTGCCGCCTAGTCTCGCTGTCCCTGTGTGTCACTAGTGTTAAATCTCTCCCTTTATGATTATAGATTAAGCAGTTACTGTAAATTATCACTCAGAGCAAGTGAAAAACTGATTTAATGAGGCCAGTTCCAAACATAGCGTCCAAAGAAATACTTTTTATAGAAGTGATGCAGTTTGTAGAGGAAAGGAAAATACCTGTCTGATCCTGTGTCTTCCTCAGCTCTTACAATCTCCTAAAACTGAAGATAAAGTGTAATACGGTTACCGCTGTTACTATAGTAACAGTCCCGCCCATCTCTCCAAGCCCCTCCTCCTTATTGGATGTCAGTGAATTTGGAAGCCCCGGAGAAATGATTTTCAATGTAAAACTACAGGAGAACTGGAACTTGTTTTAAAGTAAAAGTGCATTTCACAGATATTAAATACGTGTAAAATATACAGAGAATAATCCTGGTGGAACTGCTCCTTTATAAAGGTCTGGCTCTCAGGAGACCTGTCTGCAAAAATGAAGTTCTGTTTGGTTGAAAGATTACATCAAGTGTAGGTCGTTTTAAATAGAAATACTATAATGAAATAATAAAAGTAAAGCACCTTATTGAGCCCTCTCTGTTCTGTATAGCTCTATCAGGGAGTGGTCATTTTGAATCAGATGAAGGAAGACCTGATCCAAGATGCTAAACAACATGTCCGCCCCCTGATAGAGCAAAGATTCTAAACATGTCCGCCCCCTGATAGAGCTATACAGAGCAAAGATTCTACACAACATGTCCCCCCCTGATAGACCTATACAGAGCAAAGATTCTAAACAGCATGTCCTCCCCTGATAGAGCTATACAGAGCAAAGATTCTAAACAACATGTCTGCCCCCTGATAGAGCTATACAGAGCAAAGATTCTACACAACATGTCTGCCCCCTGATAGAGCTATACAGAGCAAAGATTCTAACCAACATGTCCGCCCCCTGATAGAGCTATACAGAGCAAAGATTCTAAACAACATGTCCACCCCTGATAGAGCTATACAGAGCAAAGATTCTAACCAACATGTCCGCCCCCTGATAGAGCTATACAGAGCAAAGATTCTAAACAACATGTCCACCCCCTGATAGAGCTATACAGATTCTAAACATGCCCGCCCCTGATAGTGCTATATGGAGTAGAGAGGGCTCAGTAAAGTACTTTATATTGTTTGATTAAAGCATTTCTGCATTTGATATAATCTTCCAATATCACATAACTTTTATTTTGCAGACCGTTTTCCTTCTTGCACGTTCCCCGGCACTGAGTGGGTTAATCTCGGCCTTGCGCGCAGTCTTTCTAATTCCAATATTCTCCTGAGAATCTCTCAGTCCAGCGGCTGCTTCTGCAATAACACAAGGCTGAAAAGCAATGTGTGTGCAATCCTGGCCCCCCCGCCCCCTGTGTCAGACCCTCACAAGCAACCCCTGTGCAATATCAACACCGGGTGGCACTGAGGAGATATCAGACCTCAGATAACCTTACACCTCCGGCTAATACCTGTATCTGACATGGGAAGAGGATTAAAGGGGCTCTGTCACCTAAACAACACTTATACTGTGACTGGAGAGAATAAAAATGATCTATACATTGTGTTGGCAGAATTGCAGCAAATGCATAAAAAAGGAGAAATATATGTTTTCCATGTGCCTGTGGAGTCTCCTGCTTATGACATCACCTGTGACTTTAAAAGCAAATGAACTATTTTTTCAAAGTGAAATGTGTAATTTGCATATGAGCACTTGGCGCAGCGCTCGCTTGTAGAACCTTTTGTGCTGGTGATCACACCAGCGCTTACTTATAAGTATATGAGCCGATCCTTAACAGTGTTAATGTTTATTCTATACACTGAGTTTCACCTCCCTCGTTAGCATCCCAGATAATTGTGCCATTCTCATTCCCTGTTAGATAACGCTGACCTCCCAACCGCATCACTGACGGCCATGATGGGGACATGTCATAAGGAAAACTGCACAGCTGCATCCCCTATACCCCTCCACGGTCAGTATATAGTAACTCTTATTATACATAGTGACATATAATGATCCTCTCCATCCCTCCACGGTCAGTATATAGTAACTCTTATTATACTTAATGACGTATAGTGATCCTCTCCATCCCTCCACGGTCAGTATATAGTAACTCTTATTATACATAGTGACGTATAGTGATCCTCTCCACCCCTCCATGGTCAGTATATAGTAACTCTTATTATACATAGTGACGTATAGTGATCTTCTCTATCCCTCCACGGTCAGTATATAGTAACTCTTATTATACATAGTGACGTATAGTGATCCTCTCCATCCCTCCACGGTCAGTATATAGTAACTCTTATTATACATAATGACATATAGTGATCCTCTCTATCAGTCCACGGTCAGTATATAGTAACTCTTATTATACATAGTGACGTATAGTGATCCTCTCCATCCCTCCACTGTCAGTATATAGTAACTCTTATTATACATAGTGACGTATAGTGATCCTCTCCATCCCTCCACGGTCAGTATATAGTAACTCTTATTATACATAGTGACGTATAGTGATCCTCTCTATCCCTCCACGGTCAGTATATAGTAACTCTTATTATACATAGTGACGTATAGTGATCCTCTCCATCCCTCCATGGTCAGTATATAGTAACTCTTATTATACATAGTGACGTATAGTGATCTTCTCTATCCCTCCACGGTCAGTATATAGTAACTCTTATTATACATAGTGACGTATAGTGATCCTCTCCATCCCTCCACGGTCAGTATATAGTAACTCTTATTTTACATAGTGACATATAATGATCCTCTCCATCCCTCCACGGTCATTATATAGTAACTCTTATTATACATAGTGATCCTCTCCACCCCTCCACGGTCGGTATATAGTAACTCTTATTATACATAGTGACGTATAGTGATCCTCTCCATCCCTCCACGGTCAGTATATAGTAACTCTTATTATACATAGTGACGTATAGTGATCCTCTCCATCCCTCCACGGTCAGTATATAGTAACTCTTATTATACATAGTGACGTATAGTGATCCTCTCCATCCCTCCACGGTCAGTATATAGTAACTCTTATTATACATAATAACATATAGTGATCTTCTCTATCCCTCCACGGTCAGTATATAGTAACTCTTATTATACATAGTGACGTATAGTGATCCTCTCCATCCCTCCACGGTCAGTATATAGTAACTCTTATTATACATAGTGACGTATAGTGATCCTCTCCATCCCTCCACGGTCAGTATATAGTAACTCTTATTATACATAATGACATATAGTGATCTTCTCTATCCCTCCACGGTCAGTATATAGTAACTCTTATTATACATAGTGACGTATAGTGATCCTCTCCATCCCTCCACGGTCAGTATATAGTAACTCTTATTATACATAGTGACGTATAGTGATCCTCTCCAACCCTCCACGGTCAGTATATAGTAACTCTTATTATACATAATGACATATAGTGATCCTCTCCATCCCTCCACGGTCAGTATATAGTAACTCTTATTATACATAGTGACGTATAGTGATCCTCTCCATCCCTCCACGGTCAGTATATAGTAACTCTTATTATACATAGTGACGTATAGTGATCCTCTCCATCCCTCCACGGTCAGTATATAGTAACTCTTATTATACATAGTGACGTATAGTGATCCTCTCCATCCCTCCACGGTCAGTATATAGTAACTCTTATTATACATAGTGACGTATAGTGATCCTCTCCATCCCTCCACGGTCAGTATATAGTAACTCTTATTGTACATAATGACATATAGTGATCCTCTCCATCTCTCCACGGTCAGTATATAGTAACTCTTATTATACATAGTGACGTATAGTGATCCTCTCTATCCCTCCACGGTCAGTATATAGTAACTCTTATTATACATAGTGACATATAGTGATCCTCTCCATCCCTCCACGGTCAGTATATAGTAAGTTTATTATACATAGTGACGTATAGTGATCCTCTCTATCCCTCCATGGTCAGTATATAGTAACTCTTATTATACATAGTGACGTATAGTGATCCTCTCTATCCCTCCATGGTCAGTATATAGTAACTCTTATTATACATAGTGACGTATAGTGATCCTCTCCATCCCTCCACGGTCAGTATATAGTAACTCTTATTATACATAGTGACGAATAGTGATCCTCTCCATCCCTCCACGGTCAGTATATAGTAACTCTTATTATACATAGTGACGTATAGTGATCCTCTCCAACCCTCCACGGTCAGTATATAGTAACTCTTATTATACATAATGACATATAGTGATCCTCTCCATCCCTCCACGGTCAGTATATAGTAACTCTTATTATACATAGTGACGTATAGTGATCCTCTCCATCCCTCCACGGTCAGTATATAGTAACTCTTATTATACATAGTGACGTATAGTGATCCTCTCCATCCCTCCACGGTCAGTATATAGTAACTCTTATTATACATAGTGACGTATAGTGATCCTCTCCATCCCTCCACGGTCAGTATATAGTAACTCTTATTATACATAGTGACGTATAGTGATCCTCTCCATCCCTCCACGGTCAGTATATAGTAACTCTTATTGTACATAATGACATATAGTGATCCTCTCCATCTCTCCACGGTCAGTATATAGTAACTCTTATTATACATAGTGACGTATAGTGATCCTCTCTATCCCTCCACGGTCAGTATATAGTAACTCTTATTATACATAGTGACATATAGTGATCCTCTCCATCCCTCCACGGTCAGTATATAGTAAGTTTATTATACATAGTGACGTATAGTGATCCTCTCTATCCCTCCATGGTCAGTATATAGTAACTCTTATTATACATAGTGACGTATAGTGATCCTCTCTATCCCTCCATGGTCAGTATATAGTAACTCTTATTATACATAGTGACGTATAGTGATCCTCTCCATCCCTCCACGGTCAGTATATAGTAACTCTTATTATACATAGTGACGAATAGTGATCCTCTCCATCCCTCCACGGTCAGTATATAGTAACTCTTATTATACATAGTGACGTATAGTGATCCTCTCTATCCCTCCACGGTCAGTATATAGTAACTCTTATTATACATAGTGACGTATAGTGATCCTCTCTATCCCTCCACGGTCAGTATATAGTAACTCTTATTATACATAGTGACGTATAGTGATCCTCTCTATCCCTCCACGGTCAGTATATAGTAACTCTTATTATACATAGTGACGTATAGTGATCCTCTCTATCCCTCCATGGTCAGTATATAGTAACTCTTATTATACATAGTGACGTATAGTGATCCTCTCCATCCCTCCACGGTCAGTATATAGTAACTCTTATTATACATAGTGACGTATAGTGATCCTCTCCATCCCTCCACGGTCAGTATATAGTAACTCTTATTATACATAATGACATATAGTGATCCTCTCTCTCCCTCCACGGTCAGTATATAGTAACTCTTATTATGCATAGTGACGTATAGTGATCCTCTCTATCCCTCCACGGTCAGTATATAGTAACTCTTATTATACATAGTGACGTATAGTGATCCTCTCTATCCCTCCACGGTCAGTATATAGTAACTCTTATTATACATAATGACATATAGTGATCCTCTCCATCCCTCCACGGTCAGTATATAGTAACTCTTATTATACTTAATGACGTATAGTGATCCTCTCCATCCCTCCACGGTCAGTATATAGTAACTCTTATTATACATAGTGACGTATAGTGATCCTCTCCATCCCTCCACGGTCAGTATATAGTAACTCTTATTATACATAGTGACGTATAGTGATCCTCTCTATCCCTCCACGGTCAGTATATAGTAACTCTTATTATACATAATGACATATAGTGATCCTCTCTATCCCTCCACGGTCAGTATATAGTAACTCTTATTATACATAATGACATATAGTGATCCTCTCTATCCCTCCACGGTCAGTATATAGTAACTCTTATTATACATAGTGACGTATAGTGATCCTCTCTATCCCTCCACGGTCAGCATATAGTAACTCTTATTATACATAGTGACGTATAGTGATCCTCTCTATCCCTCCACGGTCAGTATATAGTAACTCTTATTATACATAATGACATATAGTGATCCTCTCTATCCCTCCACGGTCAGTATATAGTAACTCTTATTATACATAGTGACGTATAGTGATCCTCTCCATCCCTCCACGGTCAGTATATAGTAAATCTTATTATACATAGTGACGTATAGTGATCCTCTCCATCCCTCCACGGTCAGTATATAGTAACTCTTATTATACATAGTGACGTATACAATGTGATACGGCTCTAATCCAAGGTGACCGCTAACTATTTAATCCTCATGCGATGTGCAGTGTCCATGGCGGTTTCTGGTTCTCAGGGAGTTAATTTGCGTGCTGTACTCCATGTTTAATCAGCATTTTGTTTGTAGTCTGAGAATCCCCACAGCTTCCTCCAAACAGCGTAAACAAGATCATTTGACAGACAGTCTAAATCAAGTAACATCATGGCAAACGAGGATCCCTCTCAAGGGCTTTTTGTGGACAGGGGGTGAGTGGAGAAGGGGGGACGTGTATCCGCAGTCACCTTCACAGCTGGGAATCTGTGCACAAGGCCTGGGGTTTTTTTTTCTCACAATGAGTAATTGATAGGCCTCAAAGCACTTTACATGTGACTTATACTGAGCCAGATTATGTTGAAAGGCGGTAGGGGGGGGGGTGTTTTAACTCCCTGTGGCTGGGAGAGAGTCTGGTGGGCCGCACGGGCAAGCGAAGTCGTTACAAAACTGGCTCAATCTCATCTCACAACCTGGATCCACAAATGTGTAAAATAGCCATTCCCTGAGAGACCCAGAGCTCTGCCGGGGGGCATGTCTGGCTGTATCCGTTACACATGCTATATGGTCATTAGCGCTCACGTTAGCCTGCAGCCTCAGCTGTTTGATCCATGGAGTCGGCAAGTGAAATTTCTAGCAGGGGTTATACAGGAGATGTGGGATTTACTGTGCATGAAATACACCGTAATCCAGCTGTTTGCTTTGGTTTTTAATAGTAGGCTATTTCATTTTGTTCTGGTTTCTATGTGTAGTTTTACAGCGCTGTGGTGTTATTTTACATTTTAGTTCAGCATCACGCAGGTATACCAGACATTACCAGGGAGGTCCTTTCCCAAATGATCAGGTTAAAGCATCTAAACACTTCAATCTTGGCAGGTATGTGTACAGTCTGCGCGTGCTTGACGGTACCGCAATGGAGAACAAACTGCTGGAGCCATTATTCATGGACCCTTCCATGTGGGGGAGTGTTTTTGATTTATGTTTCCTTAGACATTACGGTTGCTATTATCTAAAAGAACAGCAAAAATCAGACATGAGAAGCTGAGCTGGGAACATTCTCCATCTAATCTTTCCTGTTTAATGTCAGGTTTTTGCAGTTCACATACAGTTCACTTTTATTGAATAGCCCCCTGAACCACTTCCGGGCGTCCCAGACTTTCTCAGAAGCTAATTTACTGGTCTGGTAATGTCAACCCCTAGCACGAGAGACAAATGGATTATAAAATAACACCACAGCGCTATAAAATAACACATTTAAATCAACCACATAACAGCCTATCAGTGTAAAACAACAGAAATATCTGAAAGAAAGTGGAATGTTTCTTTAAACAATTGTTGAGTGCCTGCCGTACCTCACTATCACTTTACAGTCTCATGTAGTAGACAGATCTGTCTTATCTAAAACATATTTCTTAGACACTGTAGCTGGAAGTACTGCTTTAAAAGTGATAAATTTGGGGGTCCGTTTAGTTCCAATAGCTCAGCTATTAATTACAGGTCTCTTGCCAAATCTGTGAATTCACAGACCTGGATTAGTGGTGATAATGTAGAATCATCTCAAAAAGTGCGCTGTTTTATGCGCTGGGGCTCCGCGCCACTCCACTGGCCCCGCCCACGGTTTGCCCCGATGTACCTCTTGGTGTCTTGCTTCATTCCCTCAGTAAACACGTGTTTGTCTTGCTCCACAAATATCTCCCGACAGAGAACTCGCAGAGAGATGAAGCAGATCTTTTAACCTTCACTTTATTAATAAAAGCGTAAGTCATAGGGATGAATAGATGTTATATTTGTGTCTGTACGTAGGCTGAATCTCCCTGCAGAGCGGCCACCAGACTCACAGAAAGAAAGGGAAAAAATAATAACTCCGTATGATAAATGTTGGGAGGGGAATTGTTTACGGCAGCTGGTAAAGTTTAAATTGATTTGGATGCTGTGCGTCTGTCTGCCAGACATCTGGGGAAAAGTTCTACACGTGATCCAGTCACCATGGAAACCAAGGAATGTTCCTGCTGATTACATCACTTTTAGAACCTTGCCCCCAGAATCACCATGGAAACCAATGGAATGTTCCTGCTGATTCCATCACTTTTAGAACCTTACCCCCAGAATCACCATGGAAACCAATGGAATTTTCCTGCTGATTACATCACTTTTAGAACTTTACCCCCAGAATAACCATGGAAACCAATGGAATTTTCCTGCTGATTACATCACTTTTAGAACTTTAACCCAGAATCACCATGGAAACCAATGGAATGTTCCTGCTGATTCCATCACTTTTAGAACTTTACCCCCAGAATAACCATGGAAACCAATGGAATTTTCCTGCTGATTACATCACTTTTAGAACTTTACCCCAGAATCACCATGGAAACCAATGGAATGTTCCTGCTGATTCCATCACTTTTAGAACCTTACCCCCAGAATCACCATGGAAACCAATGGAATTTTCCTGCTGATTACATCACTTTTAGAACTTTACCCCCAGAATCACCATGGAAACCAATGGAATGTTCCTGCTGATTCCATCACTTTTAGAACCTTACCCCCAGAATCACCATGGAAACCAATGGAATTTTCCTGCTGATTACATCACTTTTAGAACTTTACCTCAGAATTATTGCATTTTTAAAATAACCCCCACTGTGTCAGCACCAAGCTTAGGGTGTTGACCCTTACATATTTGGGATCCCCATCCCATTACCGGCAGGCTGGTACAAAAACTGGCTTTGGGGCCTATGTTAAGCCTGAGGAGGCAGTACCATGGCCGTTGTTTTTTTGGGAAGGTTTGACAGCCCCATTCACATCACATTCAGTGACTACCAAAAGTTATGGAAGGTCTACCGTGCAAGGCTTACACAGGATGAAAATGAATCTCCAGTATGTTTCACCAATTAAAATCAGCATCAGGGTTTGATCTGCACCTTTAATACAGTCCGTGTTTAATACAGTCCGTGTTTATTACAGTCCGTGTTTAATACAGTCCGTGTTTAATACAGTGCGTGTTTAATACTGTCCGTGTTTAATACAGTCCGTGTTTAATACAGTGCGTGTTTATTACAGTCCGTGTTTAATACAGTGCGTGTTTAATACAGTGCGTGTTTAATACAGTGCGTGTTTATTACAGTCCGTGTTTAATACAGTGCGTGTTTAATACAGTCCGTGTTTAATACAGTGCGTGTTTAATACAGTGCGTGTTTATTACAGTCCGTGTTTAATACAGTCCGTGTTTAATACAGTCCGTGTTTAATACAGTCCGTGTTTAATACAGTGCGTGTTTAATACAGTCCGTGTTTAATACAGTCCGTGTTTAATACAGTCCGTGTTTATTACAGTCCGTGTTTAATACAGTCCGTGTTTATTACAGTCCGTGTTTATTACAGTCCGTGTTTAATACAGTCCGTGTTTATTACAGTCCGTGTTTAATACAGTGCGTGTTTAATACAGTGCGTGTTTATTACAGTCCGTGTTTAATACAGTGCGTGTTTAATACAGTCCGTGTTTAATACAGTGCGTGTTTATTACAGTCCGTGTTTAATACAGTCCGTGTTTAATACAGTCCGTGTTTAATACAGTGCGTGTTTAATACTGTCCGTGTTTAATACAGTCCGTGTTTAATACAGTCCGTGTTTAATACAGTCCGTGTTTATTACAGTCCGTGTTTAATACAGTCCGTGTTTATTACAGTCCGTTTTTTAATACAGTCCGTGTTTAATACAGTGCGTGTTTAATACAGTCCGTGTTTAATACAGTCCGTGTTTAATACAGTGCGTGTTTAATACAGTCCGTGTTTATTACAGTCCGTGTTTAATACAGTCCGTGTTTAATACAGTCCGTGTTTATTACAGTCCGTGTTTATTACAGTGCGTGTTTAATACAGTCCGTGTTTAATACAGTGCGTGTTTATTACAGTCCGTGTTTAATACAGTCCGTGTTGTACCTTCTACATCCTCTTTCCCAGGATGCACCTGATCTCCTCTCACTTTGCAGTTTCTGTAAATTGTCTTATTCCAGATGATAAATAGGAGCCGGATTTGATGTATAGAGTACAGTGGATCCAGCGATGGCTTCATGCCTGGGATTTTCCCTAATTCGGTATTTAGCGGAGTATAATGGGCTCAGGATATCTACTTTGCGTGATGTGAAACCATCGTTTGCAAATCTTTTCACCTTGCTAGAAAATCAATGCTGTTTGATTGACAAGAAATCTCCATTTAGCTGTCAATTCTAATTATTTCTCATCCAGCCAATCTGTCCGTTTGCCTGCAATCAACTGGACAGGAATGTTTATCTCAAACAGCAAATCGACTCAAAAAAAGCAAACAAATAATAATTTTAAAAAAAGCTCTTATTGACAAAAAAAAAAACCCTATTTCCCGGATGCTTTCTGTTAATTATTATCCTGTGCAATACATGTATCACAGTGTATTGTGCATGTGTTGTCCTCACAGAGGAATAAATAGAAAATGGAAGCACAAAATCAAACCCCTAAACCAGCATAAATAATCTTATAATGGTGGATCTGTAAACACTATAGTTACATACAGAACACATGAGCACATTCACAGAAACAAACCTGAAACAAAATGAGATGGAATAAAATGTGCAGGAGATTCTACTCAGTGGTCCCAATCTGGCCTGATATTTGGCTAGAACTTCAGAGAGATCTGTAATTCCCAGTATGGCCCAATTTTGCTTTCGCAACACCGGAGATCATCCCGAAGTGGCCCCTAGAAGTGGATGGCTGATGCTACCATTTTGGCAACAAAACTCCTGTAGAGTTCAGCTGCCTAAACGACGGCGGAAAAATCAGCCACACTGGGTGCTTTTCGGGGGCGATTCGAGATCACTTTGGTGGTCTCTCAGTAGACCGAAGGCGACTAGGATGACCGAAAGTCATCTGATTGGGTTCGAAACTCAGATTTACAATTTACTCAAACAAAACCGACCCTGAAATGACCTTATTTTATGCAGGGCTGAGAAAAACTTGAAATATTAAATAGTATTCACATCTAACCAAGGCTTAATTGCGGCTGGTCGGAAGTAAGAGAAATTGGGGAGAAAGACACATAAAACACCACAGCGGAAAAATTGTGCAACACCATACAAATATAAAATAATAGTAAAGTAAAATAATGTTACGAAACTCTCTCACCCCATCCCGGGCAGGAACGATGTCCAGAACAGATCTCCGCTGGCTTGGAGATGCAGATCTCAGATAGTTTTTAGATAGAAACATATATATATGTGTGTGTGTGTGTTGGCAGATAACCATCTCAGTTCTCCAGTCTTCCTGTTGACTTCTTTGGGATTAATTTGGCTCCATTCACGATATCCCAGGTCCTCCCTATAGAATCCACCACTTTGTTCTGGTTTATTTTGGCTGATTTTGGTGGGGTATCGGCTATAATATCGGAATCTCAGACATATTCGGAGGCACATCGGGGCTACATGAGTCCAGACTTCAGAGGCACCATGTCACAGCCGCAAATCAGCAGATATAGGGTCGACCCTTTAGGAGACCCACCAGTATTGGAGTACCTTGCCGCAGTGGTGAGCTAAGCATCATATGGCCATGTAACGTAGCCACATCTCCATTTTATTCATCTCAGATGTGTTTTTTTGTCGTTTGTAAACTTTATACCTAAGGTTTTGTCTTTGTGAGTATACTACTCCCTTTATGTCTTGTTCTCACAGAGGAAGATGGCAAAGAGGGTGAGATGGAGCGGGCTTGCGATACCCTCCTAATGTGCATTGTCACTGTACTCAACCAAGGGCTCCGGAATGGGGGTGGAGTAGGGGACGTTCTCAGAAAACCCTCCAAGGACGTAAGTATTTAGATTTTTTCTCCTTCTATTTTCCCCAAGTGGAAAAGGGTTAAAAAACGTTTTGATTCTTTTGGTGAAGAAAAAGGTAAAAAATAACCTTGAGAGACACTGTAACCCACTAGCACACGTCTAGGGTTCCATGTCTTGGCCCAATTGAGTCGTTGGGTATTCCCATCTGATTATGCTTCTGAGCTGCAAGATTTAATTGCTTGGTAGGGTTATCCTTGCCCTGTCAGTTCTAGATTGTGAGCTCTTGGGTAAAGGTATTGATTCGCTGTTCCCAGTGCTTTAGTCCCTGGCCTTATATTATATCTAGGATAGCCTTATACCTATCCCATGCATGCTTAAACTCCTTCACTGTATTAACCTCTACCACATCTACTGGAAGTCTATTCCCTGCATCCACTACCCTCTCATTAAAGTAATACTTTCATTAGTTCCTGGCCTTATCTTATATCTAGGATAGCCTTATACCTATCCCATGCATGCTTAAACTCCTTCACTGTATTAACCTCTACCACTTCTACTGGAAGACTATTCCATGCATCCACTACCCTCTCAGTAATGTGATACTTTCATTAGTCCCTGGCCTTATCTTATATCTAGGATAGCCTTATACCTATCCCATGCATGCTTAAACTCCTTCACTGTATTAACCTCTACCACTTCTACTGGAAGACTATTCCATACATCCACTACCCTCTCAGTAATGTAATCCTTTCATTAGTCCCTGGCCTTATCTTATATCTAGGATAGCCTTATACCTATCCCACGCATGCTTAAACTCCATCACTGTATTAACCTCTACCACTTCTACTGGAAGACTATTCCATGCATCCACTACCCTCTCAGTAATGTAATACTTTCATTAGTCCCTGGCCTTATCTTATATCTAGGATAGCCTTATACCTATCTCACGCATGTTTAAACTCCTTCACTGTATTAACCTCTACCACTTCTACTGGAAGACTATTCCATACATCCACTACCCTCTCAGTAAAGTAATACTTTCATTAGTCCCTGACCTTATCTTATATCTAGGATAGCCTTATACCTATCCCATGCATGCTTAAACTCCTTCACTGTATTAACCTCTACCACTTCTACTGGAAGACTATTCCATGCATCCACTACCCCCTCAGTAATGTAATACTTTCATTAGTCCCTGGCCTTATCTTATATCTAGGATAGCCTTATACCGATCCCATGCATGCTTAAACTCCTTCACTGTATTAACCTCTACCACTTCTACTGGAAGACTATTCCATACATCCACTACCCTCTCAGTAATGTAATACTTTCATTAGTCCCTGGCCTTATCTTATATCTAGGACAGCCTTATACCTATCCCATGCATGCTTAAACTCCTTCACTGTATTAACCTCTACCACTTCTACTGGAAGACTATTCCATGCATCCACTACCCTCTCAGTAATGTAATACTTTCATTAGTCCCTGGTCTTATCTTATATCTAGGATAGCCTTATACCCATCCCATGCATGCTTAAACTCCTTCACTGTATTAACCTCTACCACTTCTACTGGAAGACTATTCCATGCATCCACTACCCTCTCAGTAATGTAATACTTTCATTAGTCCCTGGCCTTATCTTATATCTAGGATAGCCTTATACCTATCCCACGCATGCTTAAACTCCTTCACTGTATTAACTTCTACTGGAAGGCTATTCCATGCATCCACTACCCTCTCAGTAAAGTAATTCTTCCTGATATTACATTTAAATCTTTGCCCCTCTAATTTCAGACTATGTCCTCTTGTTGTGGTAGTTTTTCTTCTTTTAAATACACTGTAACGGGAGGGTAGGTAGAATGCAGAGACTCTCTAGTAATTTACATGACTCTGTCTTCCAGGAGCCGCTCTTTGCTGCCAGAGTGGTGTACGATCTTCTCTTCTACTTCATTGTTATTATTATTGTTCTCAATCTGATATTCGGAGTCATCATAGACACCTTCGCGGATCTCAGGAGCGAAAAGCAGAAGAAGGAGGAGATTTTGAAGACCACGTGTTTTATCTGCGGTGAGTTTCTCCCAATCTCAGATACATTTTCAGCGTAGAAACACTGCGCAGGTCTACATTGCACTTATTAATGCTATATACAGGCGTTATAAAACATTGAGTGCTAGCTGGTCCCCAGGACAAGGCAAAAGGGGCATTAGAGGCAGCTAGGAATGAAAGGAACAGAGGCTAGAGCAACAATTCTGGATAAGTTCTAAAAGTGGAGCAGTCACCATGGAAACCAATGGAATGTCTCTGCTGATTACATCACTTTTAGAATGTTTCCCCCAGAATCACCATGGAAACCAATGGAATGTTCCTGCTGATTACATCACTTTTAGAATGTTTCCCCCAGAATCACCATGGAAACCAATGGAATGTTCCTGCTGATTACATCACTTTTAGAATGTTGCCCCCAGAATCACCATGGAAACCAACGGAATGTTCCTGCTGATATGCAAATTAACTCGTTTTAAATGGGAAATGCGTAATCTATTAGGTCACAGGTGATGTCATAAGAAGATTTTTCTCCTAATTTAGGATTAGCTGCAAATTTTCTTACACAGTATGGAGATCATTTTCAATCATTTTGTATGCTCTACACTCACAGTTAAATCAGTATTTAGGTGATATAGTGCCTTTAAGGCACTGAGATGGGAGAAGTTTTCCAATGTGACCTTAAATTTAAAATTCCCTCATCCATAGAAAGCGTCCTGTGCGTTTATCGCAGCCCCCCGGCCCCTGTGCAGGATTTATTTCCACACTATACATGGATTTATTTGCCTTTTGTGCCCGTTTCCCCCCAGGGCTGGAGAGAGACAAGTTTGACAATAAGACGGTGTCTTTTGAGGAACATATTATGTCAGAACATTGCATGTGGCATTATCTCTACTTCATCGTCCTGGTGAAAGTGAAAGACCCCACCGAATACACCGGACCTGAGAGCTTCGTGGCCAAAATGATCGCAGTAAGTTCTCTCCAATTCTCTGTGACTCTCCTCTGGGTCAATGTATAACCCCGTGAGGGGTAAAATGTATGGCATTTAATAGAAAGGGGTCAAAAATACAGTCATTTTATTAACTAGTACAAGGATCCCTAGCCCTTTCTATCAGCTCGTCAGTAGATCATTATCCCACCTTACAATATGCTCAGTAGATCCCTGTCTCATCCGCTGATCAATAGATCCGTAACCCATCCTATCAGCTGATCAATAGATCCGTAACCCGTCCTATAAGTTGATCAATAGATCCGTAACCCGTCCTATCAGCTGATCAATAGATACGTAACCCGTCCTATCAGCTGATCAATAGATCCGTAACCCGCCCTATCAGCTGATCAATAGATCCGTAACCCGTCCTATCAGCTGATCAATAGATCCGTAACCCGTCCTATCAGCTGATCAATAGATCCGTAACCCGTCCTATCAGCTGATCAATAGATCCGTAACCCGTCCTATCAGCTGATCAATAGATCCGTAACCCGTCCTATCAGCTGATCAATCAATAGATCCGTAACCCGTCCTATCAGCTGAGAAATAGATCCCGTACCTATCAGTTGGTCGGTAGATCCCTTAAAATAAGGAAAACTATCGCAACAAGAAGACATTCAGATTTTGTTTTTAAGCAGAAATTTGCCAGACTAGATGTTTTTATCGACCAGCAACACTTTGTCCTGGGGGGAGCGGCAGCCTTCGTCCTGGGGTAGGGGGGGTCGGAAGCCTTTGTCCTGGGGTGTGGGTGGAGCGGAAGCCTTCGTCCTGGGGTAGGGGGGGGGCGGAAGCCTTTGTCCTGGGGTGGGGGTGGAGCGGAAGCCTTTGTCCTGGGGTAGGGGGGGGCGGAAGCCTTTGTCCTGGGGTGTGGGTGGAGCGGAAGCCTTTGTCCTGGGGGGGGGGGGGGGTGGAGCGGAAGCCTTCATCCTGGGGTGTGGGTGGAGCGGAAGCCTTTGTCCTGGGGAGGGGGGGGGGTGGAGCGGAAGCCTTCATCCAGGGGTGTTGGTGGAGCGGAAGCCTTCGTCTTGGGGTGTGGGTGGAGCTGAAGCCTTTGTCCTGGGGGGGGGGGGGGGGCGGAGCGGAAGCCTTTTTCCTGGGGTGTGGGTGGAGCGGAAGCCTTCGTCCTGGGGTGTGGGTGGAGCGGAAGCCTTTGTCCTGGGGGGGGTGGAGCGGTAGCCTTTTTGTCCTGGGGGGAGCGGCAGCCTTTGTCCTGGGGGGAGCGGCAGCCTTTGTCCTGGGGGGAGCGGCAGCCTTTGTCCTGGGGGGAGCGGCAGCCTTCGTCCTGGGGGGAGCGGCAGCCTTTGTCCTGGGGGAGACTTACAGATAGGCAGACAAGACACACAGACAGAGCAGTGTTTGGGCTGAATGCATTAATACCCATCTCCACTTAGCCTATTCTACCTCAGATATCAAAATGCAGAGGGGGAGAAAGTCAGTGAGGGTTGAAACCCAGCCTTGGTGGTCTCTATCCCAACCGACTGATCCCAGCCAGAGCTGCATCTGAGGAAGACTACCCATTATGCATTGGGTACATCCCAGCCCATCAAGTCAACTTACGGAGCAGTTTAGGGGGGGATTGCCCTCTTGCCAGCCCTCCCTGGTCAATAGATCCCTTAGATCAGTGGAACCAGATCTGTGTTAGACTTGCAAAGTATGGCTAATCCTGGAGGAAGATACTGAATTCCTGTCTACCTCTGAGGCTCAGTACAGGCCACTGAATACTGGATCTTCCTCACATGGGGCAGATTCCTCAGTCTGCTCCCTGACAGTATTTACCAAGTCTTCATTACATCCAAACAGATTGTGCAGTGTGGGAGGCAGAGATCACAATGGGATATATTATGACTTCATCTGTTTAAACAGACGTTCTAACACAGAGCATATCTCTGGTGTCCCCCATCTCCCCCGATAATAATGACAAATCCTGCTAGTCGCATTCATTACTTTCTATTTATTATTGGAATTATATTCCCCGATTCTCACGTTGGATTTTGTCCTTGTCACTCGCATTTTAAAGGGAACAAAACCCAAACCAGAGTCACCTAAACATCACTTATACTGCGAATGCAGAGAATAAAACACGATGAACAATGATCTATACATTGACTTGCAGCAAATACATAAAGTAAGAGAGATATAGGTTTTAAATGTGTTTTTAGAGTCTCATATCTATGACATAACCATGTGGAGTGATATGCAAATGATACATTACCCAATGAAACCATTGGTGATGTGATCAATAGAAGACACAGCAGAAACCTTTAAACAGTGTATAGATCATATATAATCAGTTATACAATATGCTTAGCACTGTGCACAGGCAGCATTGTGTCTGTCCAAAGTTGGGGGAATCCTGGTTGGGGGAATCCTGGTCGGGGGAAGGCTGGTTGGGGGAATCCTGGTTGGGGAAAGGCTGGTTGGGGGAATCCTGGTTGGGGAAAGGCTGGTTGGGGGAATGGGGGAAGGCTGTTTGGGGGAATCCTGGTTGGGGGAAGGCTGGTTGTGGGAATCCTGGTTGTGGGAATCCTGGTTGGGGGAAGGCTGGTTGGGGGAATCCTGGTTGGGGGAAGGCTGGTTGGGGGAAGGCTGGTTGGGGGAATCCTGGTTGGGGGAATCTTTGCTCTGTATATCTCTCTCAGGGTACACTGAGATAGTCTCACTATGACCTGTTCCTGTTAGTTTTATTATTTTGTGGCTATCCCGAAAGGAATTACCTCTCGGAAAACATTCCAGGAAATCCCTTTACCCCTAGTGACAGTGTCACTGGCCATAAAACAATCATGTGTCCTCCCAGTGAAACCTGATTATACAGCCAATAAAACACAAACTCTATATAGAAACCAAGACTGTGTCACCAGCAGATAAGAACCATTATCTTATATCTAGGATAGCCACTACCCTCTCAGTAATGTAATACTTTCATTAGTCCCTGGCCTTATCTTATATCGAGGATAGCCTTATACCTATCCCATGTATGCTTAAACTCCTTCACTGTATTAACCTCTACCACTTCTACTGGAAGACTATTCCATACATCCACTACCCTCTCAGTAATGTAATACTATCATTAGTCCCTGGCCTTATCTTATATCTAGGATAGCCTTATACCTATCCCATGCATGCTTAAACTCCTTCACTGTATTAACCTCTACCACTTCTACTGGAAGACTATTCCATACATCCACTACCCTCTCAGTAATGTAATACTTTCATTAGTCCCTGGCCTTATCTTATATCTAGGATAACCTTATACCTATCCCACGCATGCTTAAACTCCTTCACTGTATTGACCTCTACCACTACTACTGGAAGACTATTCCATGCATCCACTACCCTCTCAGTAATGTAATACTTTCATTAGTCCCTGACCTTATCTTATATCTAGGATAGCCTTATACCTATCCCATGCATGCTTAAACTCCTTCACTGTATTAACCTCTACCACTTCTACTGGAAGACTATTCCATACATCCACTACCCTCTCAGTAATGTAATACTTTCATTAGTCCCTGGCCTTATCTTATATCTAGGATAGCCTTATACCTATCCCACGCATGCTTAAACTCATTTACTGTATTAACCTCTACCACTTCTACTGGAAGGCTATTCTATACATCCACTACCCTCTCAGTAATGTAATACTTTCATTAGTCCCTGGCCTTATCTTATATCTAGGATAGTCTTATACCGATCCCACGCATGCTTAAACTCCCTCACTGTATTAACCTCTACCACTTCTACTGGAAGACTATTCCATTCATCCACTACCCTCTCAGTAATGTAATACTTTCATTATTCCCTGACCTTATCTTATATCTAGGATAGCCTTATACCTATCCCATGCATGCTTAAACTCCTTTACTGTATTAACCTCTAACACATCTACTGGAAGGCTATTCCATGCATCCACTACCCTCTCAGTAATGTAATACTCTCATTAGTCCCTGGCCTTATTGTATATCTAGGATAGCCTTATACATGCATGCTTTAGTTATAGCATGAATGGGGGAGGCAGTCACCGACCTGACCGCCTGTCTCTTCCCAGGTATACATGGCGGCGGCCGGTCAGATTAGCTGCCAGTTTATCTTCACACTCTGGGCACCAAACGTTCATCTTGTCTTTCTGAATTAGAAGCACAAGTGGAAAGAACGTTCAGTTTATTATTATTATTAATATATTACTTCTTGGACGGAGGAAGCGAGTGGGGAGACTTTATATTAATATACTAAATGACATCATTGGACCCGGTCATGGACCGGCTGGATCTGTCTCTCTTACCTGGAATGCCAGAGAGATTGGGGATACCCTGGGGTGCGCATGTTACCCCCTCGCAGTGCTTCTCTGGTGTTAATTTCCAGACGGTTCTCACATTTGGTTTAGAAATTTGTTTATTTCGTTCAAGAAGCTGAAAAACTATTTATATCAACAGCATCTGCTCAGCCGAGAGCCAGGAATACTCACTTTACGCGCAGTGTAGATTGTCAGCTCTGACACCAAGCCCTCGTCATTAGCATTGATTCTCAAATCTAGTGACCCGTAATGGTCACAGAAATGAACATATTGGTCCCATAGTTGCCAATCTCCCTAATTTAGCCAGAACAGTCCCACTGACAGTAGTTTAGTTGTTTCTGGGCAGGGTAAGCAGTGATTCTGGATGTCACATCCTTGGAGTCATCCGGACCCCACCCACGTCATCCGGACCCCACCCACGTCATCCAGACCCCACCCACATCGGCTGGTCCCTCCCCTTCTTCCAGTGATCGGAGGTCTGATGCTCGGGTTATAATGTACAAAGGGGTGATGATGTAATAACGCACAGACGGTGATGATGTAATAACGCACAGGAGGTGATGATGTAATAACGCACAGGTCGTGATGATGTAATAACTCAGGCCGTGATGATGTAATAACGCACCGGCCGTGATGATGTAATAACTCACAGGCCGTGATGATGTAATAACGCACAGGTCGTCATGATGTAATAACGCACCGGCCGTGATGATGTAATAACTCACAAGCAGTGATGATGTAATAACGCACAGGAGGTGATGATGTAATAACGCACTGGAGGTCATGATGTAATAACGCACATGCCGTGGTGATGTAATAACGCACATGCCGTGGTGATGTAATAACACAGAGGAGGTGATGATGTAATAATGCACAGGAGGTGATGATGTAATAACGCACAGGAGGTCATGATGTAATAACGCACATGCCGTAGTGATGTAATAACACAGAGGAGGTGATGATGTAATAATGCACAGGAGGTGATGATGTAATAACGCACAGGAGGTGATGATGTAATAACGCACAGGCGGTGATGATGTAATAAGGTATATATTCTCTGCTGTGGCAGGATAAGAATCTGGATTGGTTTCCGCGGATGCGCGCCATGTCTCTCGTCAGCAGCGAGAGTGATAACGAGCAGAACGAGATCCGCAACCTGCAGGATAAACTGGAGACCACCATGAGCCTCGTCAAACTGCTGTCCGGGCAACTGGCCGAACTTAAAGAGCAGGTAACACCCCCTCCTGCACCACGCAGCCCCCTCCTGCGTTACGCTGCCCCCTCCTGCGCTCCCCATCCCCCTCCTGCACTACGCAGCCCCCTCCTGCGCTCCCCTGCCCTCTCCTGCGCTCCCCTGCCCTCTCCTGCGCTCCCCTGCCCTCTCCTGCGCTACGCTGCCCTCTCCTGCGCTCCCCTGCCCTCTCCTGCGCTACGCTGCCCTCTCCTGCGCTCCCCTGCCCTCTCCTGCGCTACGCTGCCCTCTCCTGCGCTCCCCTGCCCTCTCCTGCGCTCCCCTGCCCTCTCCTGCGCTACGCTGCCCTCTCCTGCGCTCCCCTGCCCTCTCCTGCGCTACGCTGCCCTCTCCTGCGCTCCCCTGCCCTCTCCTGCACTACGCAGCCCCCTCCTGCGCTCCCCTGCCCTCTCCTGCGCTCCTCTGCCCTCTCCTGCGCTACGCTGCCCTCTCCTGCGCTCCCCTGCCCTCTCCTGCGCTACGCTGCCCTCTCCTGCGCTCCCCTGCCCTCTCCTGCGCTACGCAGCCCCCTCCTGCGCTCCCCTGCCCCCTCCTGCGCTACGCAGCCCCCTCCTGCGCTCCCCTGCCCCCTCCTGCACTACGCTGCCCTCTCCTGCGCTCCCCTGCCCCCTCCTGCGCTACGCTGCCCCCTCCTGCGCTCCCCTGCCCCCTCCTGCGCTCCCCTGCCCCCTCCTGCGCTACGCTGCCCCCTCCTGCGCTCCCCTGCCCTCTCCTGCGCTATGCTGCCCCCTCCTGCGCTCCCCTGCCCCCTCCTGCGCTACGCTGCCCCCTCCTGCGCTCCCCTGCCCTCTCCTGCGCTATGCTGCCCTCTCCTGCGCTCCCCATCCCCCTCCTGCGCTCCCCTGCCCCCTCCTGCGCTACGCTGCCCCCTCCTGCGCTCCCCTGCCCCCTCCTGCGCTACGCTGCCCCCTCCTGCGCTCCCCTGCCCTCTCCTGCGCTATGCTGCCCTCTCCTGCGCTCCCCTGCCCTCTCCTGCGCTATGCTGCCCTCTCCTGCGCTCCCCTGCCCTCTCCTGCGCTATGCTGCCCCCTCCTGCGCTCCCCTGCCCTCTCCTGCGCTCCCCTGCCCTCTCCTGCGCTATGCTGCCCTCTCCTGCGCTCCCCTGCCCTCTCCTGCGCTCCCCTGCCCTCTCCTGCACTACGCTGCCCTCTCCTGTGCTCTCCTGCGCTCCCCTGCCCTCTCCTGCGCTGTGCTGCCCCCTCCTGTGCTCCCCTGCCGCCTTCTGCGCTACGCTACCTCCTCCTCCGCTACGCTGCCCCCTCCTCCGCTACCCTGCGCTCCCCTGCACTCTCCTGCACTACGCTGCCCCCTCCTGCACTACGCAGCCCTCTCCTGCGCCATGCTGCCCCCTCCTGCACTACGCAGCCCTCTCCTGCGCCATGCTGCCCCCTCCTGTGCTACGCTACCTCCTCCTCCGCTACGCTGCCCCCTAATCTGCTACCCTGCACTATGCTGCCCCCTCCTGCACTACGCTGCGCTCTCCTGCGCTCCCCTGCCCTCTCCTGCGCTACGCAGCCCCCTCCTGCGCTCCCCTGCCCCCTCCTGCGCTCCCCTGCCCCCTCCTGCGCTCCCCTGCCCTCTCCTGCGCTCCCCTGCCCCCTCCTGCGCTACGCTGCCCTCTCCTGCGCTACGCTGCCCTCTCCTGCGCTCCCCTGCCCCCTCCTGCACTACGCTGCGCTCCCCTGCCCCCTCCTGCGCTACGCTGCCCTCTCCTGCCCCCTCCTGCGCTCCCCTGCCCCCTCCTGCGCTCCCCTGCCCCCTCCTGCTCTCCCCTGCACCCTCCTGTGCTACGCTGCCCTTTCCTGCCCTACGCTGCCCTCTCCTGCCCTACGCTGCCCTCTCCTGCCCTACGCTGCCCTCTCCTGCCCTACGCTGCCCTCTCCTGCCCCACGCTGTCACCTCCTGCCCTACGCTGTCACCTTCTGCAAGCCCCCTTCTGCGGTTCACTGCTCCCTCCTGTGTAAAAGAGCAGTCTGTAGAGATTGTAAAAGTGAATTTTTCCTGGTAGAAGTTTTGCCCCCCACAGCCCCCTCTCCTGTACATTAATAACGTGTTCTGGAGGCCGCACTTTATTACTTTTCTGTATTAATTCGCTCACCGCAGAGACCCCCCTGACCCCTGTACACGGACCCCCAGGGATCCTGACCCGCAGCCTCAGAGAGGGTAAACTGCTCTCAACCCAAACTAATAATCTCTTCCTTTACAAGCCGTCCCTGTCTGTCCTCCGACTGATCAGACAGTTAGTAACACACTGTTGTGAAAGATTGAACTGCAGGCAATTGAGAAGGGAACCGAAGGCCAAAATAGGAGTTGGAAAAATTCTCCCATTAAGCTGAGTTTGGCTACTTTGGTCTGAAATTCCCTGGAAATCCATCTTTCATGAGAATAAAAATCACCCATTGAAATGTTATAGATGATCCTGCTAAAGGGGCAGGAAATAGAAATCCTACAATGCAATTTGCATATCGAGCCCTGGATGATGTCATAAGCCGGAGACACATTTACAACCTATCTTTCTCTAATTTCATGCATTTGCTTCTGCCAATAATGTATAGATCATTTCTCATCATTCTCCACATTCTCAGGGTAAGGGATGTTTAGGTGACAGAGGCCCTTTAATGATTCTGCCAGTCTGTGTGACTGCAGCGGTTTGGCCGGGATTATACATATATATATATGGGTTTTTTTTCTCCAGATGACAGAACAAAGGAAGAATAAACAAAGACTGGGTTTTCTGGGGTCCACGTCCTCCCATGTGAATCATCATGTCTCTCCACACTGATGCCGCAGCAGAGAGGGGATTGTACACCGACGAGCTGGTCCTGGAAGGATTGAGCCTCGCGATTAAGGACAGACGCAGTGCGTCACGAGCGCACGGTCTGTCTCCATGTGACTGCGCCAAGAGCACGCTGGGTTATCCGGCGAGGCCTGCGGTCTGCTGAGCCAATGCTGCTTACAAACATTAAGACTTATTTGATTATTATTATTTTATAGGTTTAAAACATTCATCTCATGATTATAGACTAAATAAAACTGGAAGCGAGTCTTTTTCAGCGACCGGCGCTGTCTGTAAGGGGAGTAGCACCGGATTGCTTCGTCCCCAGGTTATCATCTCAGTTTTTGGGTTCTTTCTGTTGGGATCTCGAAGCACAAACTGCATCTAACTTGGCAAAACATTGAAACTAGGTGTGGAGATCAGGCGTATTGGAGGTGGATCCAAGGGATCTATACAATCTCCTTTACAAAGAGATCTGAGCCGCCAGAGGGATCTCTGGTGTAAAACCACCCGGTACAAAGATTAGTTTGCTTTACAATTCTCATCTTTATTCTCCAGGCCTTAATCTGAAACTTTAAGAAACTCTTTCAGCTACTACTATTACCAAACATTTCAACCAATCTGAACCCCGTCCTTCCATCACATTACTACAAGCCTCCAATTAATCAGCCCCGCAGAAATATTAAACACACGAAATGTATCATCATTAAATAACTGAGCAGGGTAATGAAGTATAAGTATATAAACCCTCCTGGTGCCATCTTTAGTGATCAAGTTAGCAAAAAAGCGCAGGGACATCTAGAGGGAACAGTAAGAAAACAGTGTAGTAGGTGCATGGAACTGCTCCCAGGATGGTGGGACAGAATAATGAAATTCAGGATTTATTTCTGCATTCGGAATAACATTACATTTCCAGGGTCCGGAGTCACCCATCCAAACTGGATTATTCTCACTGGATCATAATTAAAATAGTATTAACAGGCGAAGCGCTGCAAGATGGCGTCTGAAAGAATTACGCTTTTGCTACAGAGAAAAGCACAGAATTCTTTATTATTTTTCATATATATTTGTTGTGCTTGTTTGCAATGCTTTTTAAAAATGCTCTTTTTATTTTGCTTTTTAAACACAAATTGATTATTTGATAAAACTGACGACCAAACTGCAAAATCATTAGTTCAATAGTGGCTTCGACACCTTGGTAATTTGGGAGAATATTATAGAAACATAGAATGTGTTGGCAGATAAGAACCATTCGGTCCATCTAGTCTGCCCAATTAATATCATCATATTATGTATCTTTTAATGTAGGGAGAGAACTGGATCATGACAATTCTTATTAAGGGAAATGAATGTAAAGATATTAATTAGAGTTTATCTGGGTTATAATATAGAGAAAGGGTTGGGTAATGTGTTTTTTAGTATTTTTTTTGCTTGTTAATTGAATAATCATGTCATGCTGATGATTTCGTTTTTATGGGACTCTCAGACCCCCCCTGTTCATTTCTGTGACTCATTTTAAATCCCCTCTCGGGGGGGTAACTTTGTCACGTTTGTACTTCAGTGAAAATTAATCCAAAATGCTGAAAAAAGGCTGATAACGTGTGTTTGTTACGATGCTGAATTAATCAGTGATTTTGCACTAGTTACGATGTGTATTATAATGTACTGTGTTTAGGCGTGAATGTCGCGAGTATTATTTGGGGGGGCTTCTCTTGAAACCCCACTTCTCAGCTGAACTTGTACACAGAGGGTCCCGCAGTTGCAAAAGGGGTCTGCCTTTCGTTCAGTTTGTTTCCTGAATCCAGCGGACCTAAACCAGAGGCGGATAAAATCCCAATCTTACCAAGAAATGGGACGGCGAATTCTCCTTCTCAGCTGAATGGCGCGAAGAGACGGTTAAAGGGAATCAAGTTTGGTATTTTATTTATGTTTTAAAAAGAAATGTAATTTCCTGGTAATTTTCATAAAAGTCTGTATTCTTCCGAAGCTGTTTGTTTATTTTAATCTCACATTTTACCCCTGCATTTCAAACTAGGAAGCCGTTTTGGGAGTTACCCTTCTGAGAGGGGGATGGAAGACAGTTCCACTGAGCTTATTTTCAGTATGTTTAATATATATGAAATGCAATTATTTTTTACTATAAAAACAATTTACAGTTTTTCTGTAGTTTTATATTGAAAATAATTTCTGCGGAGTTTCTAAATTCATTGACATTCCATAAGGCGGAGCTTGGAGAGAGAGGTGGGGCTTCTAAATTCAGGGACATTCCATAAGGCGGAGCTTGGAGAGAGAGGCGGGGCTTCTAAATTCATTGACATTCCATAAGGCGGAGCTTGGAGAGAGAGGCGGGGCTTCTAAATTCAGCGACATTCAATAAGGCGGAGCTTGGAGAGAGAGGCGGGGCTTCTAAATTCATTGACATTCCAATAAGGCGGGGCTTGGAGAGAGTGGCGGGGCTTCTAAACTCAGTGACATTCCAATAAGGAGGGGCTTGGAGAGAGTGGCGGGGCTTCTAAATTCATTGACATTCCATAAGGCGGAGCTTGGAGAGAGAGGTGGGGCTTCTAAATTCAGGGACATTCCATAAGGTGGAGCTTGGAGAGAGAGGCGGGGCTTCTAAATTCAGCGACATTCAATAAGGCGGAGCTTGGAGAGAGAGGCGGGGCTTCTAAATTCAGGGACATTCCATAAGGCGGGGCTTGGAGAGAGAGAGGCGGGGCTTCTAAATTCAGGGACATTCCATAAGGCGGAGCTTGGAGAGAGAGGCGGGGCTCCTAAATTCAGGGACATTCCATAAGGCGGAGCTTGGAGAGAGAGGCGGGGCTTCTAAATTCAGGGACATTCCATAAGGCGGAGCTTGGAGAGAGAGGCGGGGCTTCTAAATTCAGGGACATTCCATAAGGCGGAGCTTGGAGAGAGAGGCGGGGCTCCTAAATTCAGGGACATTCCATAAGGCGGAGCTTGGAGAGAGAGGCGGGGCTTCTAAATTCAAGGACATTCCATAAGGCGGAGCTTGGAGAGAGAGGCGGGGCTTCTAAATTCAGGGACATTCCATAAGGCGGAGCTTGGAGAGAGAGGCGGGGCTTCTAAATTCAGGGACATTCCATAAGGCGGAGCTTGGAGAGAGAGGCGGGGCTTCTAAATTCAGGGACATTCCATAAGGCGGAGCTTGGAGAGAGAGGGGGGAGTATTTTCAGACATTGTAGGTAGTACTGCCCCTCTAAGCATTGGTGGAATAAACGAGACATTTTACAGACATTCTCGAATTATAGATCGGCACCAAATTGGGGCAGAGGGTAAGGAGAATTCATTGAATGAGTTATTTTGACAACGCAGATTGTCAGCCCTTAGATATGGTATAATCTGTGACCTCGCAGACAATGGATTTGGGCAGCGGCCAATGAATTACACGGAATATATTGTTATTTACAAACTATTTCGCTTGTCGTGAGTGCGACGCTTCTCAGACGGACACAAGCAAGTCCATTTAAAGGGGACGTAGCTGGTTCAAAAACACTGGAACTTAGAAGACAGAAGACGCTCCCCCCCCCCCCCCGCTCTCTAATATCATATTAAAACACGCCCCATTTGGCTTCCATTGCACAGAGCAGGCAATACTAGCCAACATTCTCCCTGGAAGTCCCAGGTCAATCGGGGGTGGAGCCTAAAGGGGCGGAGTTACACCATAGACATGCAAGTTCATACTAAATAAATAGAGAAATACAGGGGACCAAGAAGGACCCCTTCAGGCCAAAGAAGCCGAGTTAAAATAATTCTCTAATACAGCTGAATGGGAGATTTTTTCCAATTCCGCTACTTTGGTCTTATGTTTGAAATTCCCATCTCAATTCTCTTTACTGAGTCAAACTTACACCTTTTAAACACAATGCTGCGTGTGCACCGGGATACGCCTCTATGTACACAGTATTAATGTCGGGACGGATCCGAATTTCATGGGACAGGACTGTTGGCCACTATGGCATGGCTGTAAGAGTGATGGTTCTTCTCACACGTTGGTCTGTGAGCAGGTCATTTGCAAGTTGCACAGCCAATCGCATTGGAAGCAGATTATGACTCTTCCCCCGCTGGAGGCGTGGTTCACGTCAGGCCCCACCCACCAGATCATAGAGAACCAACATGGCGGCCTGGACGTCACAGTTTGACTTCTAGCATGTACCGCGCTCTATACAAACATGGTACCGAAGCCTTATGAAAGTTGTTCCCTCTGATTCCCTGAATTATCGGGTGGGTTTATTCCTGCCTAATGTGAGCTCTTTAAAATCTTGTCATTTTGGGTCAGTGGATGAATCTTTTGCATTGTTCACCTGATAAATGTTGGAATTGTAAATACAAATTAATTGTGTGTACGTGTTTATTAGACCGGGAGTTTTAACTCAGCAGGATAATACATTAAAAATAATCCTATTTATTATTATTATTGCACAAGGGCATGCTGGGAATCAGTCCTGCGGCAGTGCACCCTCCAGACTGTAGCACAGGAATGCAGGACACTGAGTGGGCTGTTTGTGCTTTGCCAGTCAGTCCTGCCTAGCGCTCTATAGGGGGGCAGCACTCAGCTCCGCTAGACCCAGCGCCTGGCCAGGTTATATAACTCTGAGGTGCAGTGAGTATCAGGTATAACCCCGGTTAGGGGTTCTGCGAGGGGTTAGTAAGTGGTTAAGTTGGCAGTGTGTGGAGCAGTGGGCTGACACTCACGTGACTGAACATTTCAGCACAAGCTGTTGTATCCAGAGTTTGTTTCTATGACTCCAACTGGCTTTCAGACAAAGCCTCCTTTATTAAACTCTGTCTAGACACCAGAAAAATCAATGTTTCTATAAAGGTAGAACCCGAGATGTGTCAACCAGTAAACACGCTCCACAGATCAGAACAGGAACTCTGCAAAAAAATAACCCCTCTGCGGAAAAATAACCCCTCTGCGGAAAAATAACCCTTCTGCGGAAATATAACCCCTCTGCGGAAAAATAACCCCTCTGCGGAAAAATAACCCCTCTGCGAAAATATAACCCCTCTGCGGAAAAATAACCCCTCTGCGGAAAAAAATAACCCCTCTGCGGAAAAAAATAACCCCTCTTCGGAAAAATAACCCCTCTGCGGAAATATAACCCCTCTGCGGAAAAATAACCCCTCTGCGGAAAAAAAACCCCTCTGCGGAAATATAACCCCTCTGCGGAAATATAACCCCTCTGCGGAAATATAACCCCTCTGCGGAAAAAAATAACCTCTCTGCGGTAATATAACCCCTCTGCGGTAATATAACCCCTCTGCGGAAAAATAACCTCTGCAAAAAAAATAACCTCACTGCGAAAAAATAACCCCTCTTCGAAAATATAACCCCTTTGTTGCAAAATAACCCCTCTGCAAACTTGGAGACAGCGACAATCTCCCTGGACCCCCAGAGTGGGGAGGTAGACAGCCACAACCGCCATATGATTAAAACAAAAAGGAAGAATTAAACTTGTGTAGCTTCATCATAACACTAATACTGGCCAGTTGTGGCATGTGGGGGGCTGATGGTTTGGTTGTTTATTTAATTACTCATTACCTAATATCAGCTTCAAACTTTAATGCACTGTGCACAGGCAGCAATGTATATGTCTAAGAGACATAAAGGGGGCTATTAACTGAAACGTGGCTTGAGGGGAGTCATTTCACCAGCTTGGCTATACATTGTGCAGGGTCAGACCTGCTGGGTTGGCTTAGCTGGGAGATCTCAGCAGGTTTGTCCCTGAGCAATGTATAGCTAACCTGGTGAGATGACATCACGCCTCATTCGTGACAACATGACTGCAGAGTGTGAGATGTGCCTGGCAGACGCTCTCGTCTCCATGTGGAATAGGTTCTGCAGTGCAGAGTGTTACAAGAAAGATGGGTTCCCAGACACACATATGGTCTTTGATGTTGGTGGAATCTCGAGAGAGCCACCGATCCTAGCCAGAGACTTCACATGTAGACCTCCCGTGGTCAGCCGCTTGGCCACTTCCCCGAGACCTTTTCACTCTGTCTACGTGTTTTATTGGCGTGGGATTGTGTCACGTTCAGGAATGTACACACATTTCCCACACGGGAGCGATGAATTGGCTTCCAAGAAAATCCTCCTTCCAAGAGCCAAATTCCTCTTCCTTTCTAGAAGAAAAATATGGGTTATAATAGAAGATGATCACGTTTGCCTTTAATTCACGGCCAACTGTGTCCTGTCTTAAAGGCAGCAGCAGATGTTGTCTCCGCTTAGAGGATAAAGTCATATCCCAGAAACCACAGGTTTGGATGAACCCGTCTCATTCCACTTGGAAATCCACAGACTTGGACCTGGAGATGGGGCTTGGACGAGATCCGATGGGCGGAAGCATTCATCTCGCTGTAGGTGGTGGAAATTCTGTACAGATAAAAAAAAACAAAAAAACATACGACCCTCTCTTCAAAAGGCTTCTCCAGACAGACACAGGAAATCAAAACTTCTCTGAATTTGTAGACTTGAATGTCTAATATTTAATTCAGCCTCCGCAGCTCTTCATTACACTTGGGGAATGGGATGGGAATATCTCCTTTTGGAAACCATCCCTTAGATTGGTCAAAAAAATGTTCCATCCACTGAGAAAATCCAAGGTTTAAATCATAAATAAAAAGCCTGACGCGTTTCACTTTAGTTGCTAACATATAAGACTATAATAAAGAGCACCAAATGATTCATAATTTTGTTCTGTTTTATTTATTTTTTTCCACCACACCAGATTGCCCCCACATATCTTGCAATAGTCCAAGATTGCACCCACATATCTTGCAATAGTCCAAGATTGCCTTCACGTACCCCACCACAGAGCCAGCTGTCCCTCTGATGATCTGGTAGGACTGGCTCTGCTGCCGCCCCTTCAGCTTGCTGCCGCCCCCTCCGGTCTGCAGCCCTAGGCCTATAAGAAATACAGCACTGAAGAGATATTTATTCATACAGCAAACACCTGCTCATTTGAAGGAAATAGTTAGCCAGGAAGTCTGTGTTTGTCCAAAACAAGAAAAATATATCATTTGTGAGAATAGAAAGTAAAAAAAAACGCCAAACTGGACATTTTTGTTTATTAAACTGCAGTAGACGGTAAGAGACGGTGTGAGTTTAGTATATTGACGTCCGCCGTGTTATCTGCTGCTGTGTTTTGTGGAGAATTCATTGTACAAAGAGTGAGCGGAGTAGAGTAATGGATGTGATTCCATGACCCATTTATCTCCAGCTTCCACGCTTTAGTAAATCAGTCACAGAGTCTTGTACAGATGGAGCTGGTGATACAATCTCTGGAGATAAAATGAATCGAACGCTATGTATTTTTCTCGTCAGTCATCATAAAACACTTGATTTGACGCTGAAAATGTAAAAATTAAATTAAATAAAACACATGTCTGCCCCCTGATAGAGCTATACAGAGCAAAGATGCTAAACAACATGTCCGCCCCCTGATAGAGCTGTACAGAGCAAAGATTCTAAACAACATGTCCGCCCCCTGATAGAGCTATACAGAGCAAAGATGCTAAACAACATGTCCGCCCCCTGATAGAGCTATACAGAGCAAAGATGCTAAACAACATGTCCGCCCCCTGATAGAGCTATACAGAGCAAAGATGCTAAACAACATGTCTGCCCCATCATAGAGCTATACAGAGCAAAGATTCTAACCAACATGTCCGCCCCCTGATAGAGCTATACAGAGCAAAGATTCTAAACAACATGTCTGCCCCCTGATAGAGCTATACAGAGCAAAGATGCTAAACAACATGTCGGCCCCCTGATAGAGCTATACAGAGCAAAGATTCTAAACAACATGTCCGCCCCCTGATAGAGCTATACAGAGCAAAGATGCTAAACAACATGTCGGCCCCCTGATAGAGCTATACAGAGCAAAGATTCTAAACAACATGTCTGCCCCTGATAGAGCTATACAGAGCATAGATCCTAAACAACATGTCCGCCCCCTGATAGAGCTATACAGAGCAAAGATTCTAAACAACATGTCCGTCCCCTGATAGAGCTATACAGAGCAAAGATTCTAAACAACATGTCCGCCCCCTGATAGAGCTATACAGAGCAAAGATTCTAAACAACATGTCCACCCCTTGATAGAGCTATACGGAGAATTTTGTGTGTACAATTGATATAATATTTCAATAAACATGACCTCATTGTTTGCTACCTTTAATTAATTCAGGACTCTGGGTGGGCGAATACTGTTGGTCTGTGTGGTCTGGATTGGGGTGGAGGTTCTGACAAAGCAGCTAGAAATCCCCCAATGCCCACCTTGTAATGTGAATCTGCTCAGGAAGCTTTGACATCATGAAATGACATATTTACATAACTTAGTAACTGTATCTGCCGGTACGATCCTAGACGAGAGCACAGGGGGATGAGTCAGAGAGTCTGCATTGTTAGAAATAGATCTCCTTGCTTATAAACCTTATCTAGAAGCCCCAGTAATGAAGGGGAGAGGGGCGAACACATTGTGGGTCAGGTATTAGTAGTCACACAAATAAAACTATCAAGAAGTTTGAAAGACATTTTCTTCTTTATAAAAGTCAATTTTACCCCACCTTTTTCCCCACAGTTTTGCACCACATATTTGGCTACACTTTAAGGCTTCAGGAAAGCTGCTACATTTCACGGAGCTCCTTGTGGGTGGGGCATAAGGCAGACAGGGCGGGGCATGCGCAGAAGGGCATCCTGGGAGGAAACTAACAATGACACCATTTTCTTTTCACACAAACTTTTTGCCTTAAGTTAAGGCCATTCTGAAAGATGAGAAATCCAGCAGTGTATAGTATGACCGAGTATCTTGTCCGAGGCGCTCACGTTTCTTCACACCATGTAATGACATGTTAATGCCGGTGATTTTCCTGCCAATCCCCAATGCAATAATGACAAGTCTTGGGCGACGGCTGGGCTGGTTTTATGTAATCCTCTATTATATAATTGAATAATTCCGGACGGAGTTGTAATATGCTAATACCAGCTTGTTATGTGTTATTTATTGCCTCACACCAGCGACCTGAAGCGTATTATTATTATTATTATTATCTTTTTCACAATACACCCTTAATCTCTGCACATATGAAACTCTTCCCATGTGACCCAAGCGACATGCATTGCCAGCAAAGCTCCATTTAATCTGCCCTATCTCCGGCTGTTATATAATTCTGCGCACACCGGACGAGGGGATCCCCAGAGTTTTATTATTAGTTATTATCGAGATTAGTTTTCTATAAAGACAAGTGAAATTTGTACAAGGAAAAAAAGAAAGATTACAGGGCCGGAAATGGGACAAATAAATAGGATTGTTTTAAACATGGAGGGAAAAAATGTGATTTGCGTCTGAATCAAGGGCCTTGCAGATTTGGGCAGCGAAATACAGATTGCGTCATATTCAGCGCAGACTCCATGAGATGGGGATTTAAAGAGAGATAATACCCGGAGCAATGATTTGATACGGCTCAGACCTTCCTCGCGAAACGTGCAGGGGGGAGAAAGACTGACAAGTGAACTGCAAAATCCAGACATTAATAGATGAGCTGGAAAAAGTCCCCACCTTGCCTGTCATTCCAGCTCGGCTACTGAGGTCTGGTTTCTGCAGCTCACTTGTCTCACAGTATGATAAGAAGTATCCGGATTTCTCAGCAGGTTAATTAGTGTCTGTTATTATGTAACAAGATTACATAGATTGATTAACAGGTTTGTGCTGAGAGCCAGGGAGGGGGACGCATGGCACATTATCAATGACATTTTAAATGCTTTTAAAGGGCCAGTTCCACATACAGATTCCAACTTAAATAGCATGGAAAGAAACATCTCTCTGATTACGTCCTCAACTGCTAATTAGGAGTTACTGCTGTTACTATAGCAACAGTCCCGCCCATCTCTCCAAGCCCCTCCTTATTGGAATGTCACTGAATTTAGAAGCCCCGCCCATCTCTCCAAGCCCCTCCTTATTGGAATGTCACTGAATTTAGAAGCCCCGCCCATCTCTCCAAGCCCCTCCTTATTGGAATGTCACTGAATTTAGAAGCCCCGTCCATCTCTCCAAGCCCCTCCTTATTGGAATGTCACTGAATTTAGAAGCCCCGCCCACCGCTCCAGGCCCCTCCTTATTGGAAGTGTCACTGCATTTAGAAGCCCCGCCCATCTCTCCAAGCCCCTCCTTATGGAATGTCACTGAATTTAGAAGCCCCGCCCACCGCTCCAAGCCCCTCCTTATTGGAATGTCACTGAATTTAGAAGCCCCACCCATCGCTCCAAGCCCCTCCTTATTGGAATGTCACTGAATTTAGAAGCCCCGCCCATCTCTCCAAGCCCCTCCTTATTGGAATGTCACTGAATTTAGAATCCCCGCCTCTCTCTCCAAGCCCCTCCTTATTGGAATGTCACTGGATTTAGAAGCCCCGCCCACCGCTCCAAGCCCCTCCTTATGGAATGTCACTGAATTTAGAAGCCCCGCCCACCGCTCCAAGCCCCTCCTTATTGGAATGTCACTGAATTTAGAAGCCCCACCCATCGCTCCAAGCCCCTCCTTATTGGAATGTCACTGAATTTAGAAGCCCCGCCCACCGCTCCAAGCCCCTCCTTATTGGAATGTCACTGAATTTAGAAGCCCCGCCCACCGCTCCAAGCCCCTCCTTATTGGAATGTCACTGAATTTAGAAGCCCCACCCATCGCTCCAAGCCCCTCCTTATTGGAATGTCACTGAATTTAGAAGCCCCGCCCATCTCTCCAAGCCCCTCCCCATTGGCATGTCACTGAATTTAGAAGCCCCGCCCACCGCTCCAAGCCCCTCCTTATTGGAATGTCACTGAATTTAGAAGCCCCGCCCACCGCTCCAAGCCCCTCCTTATTGGAATGTCACTGAATTTAGAAGCCCCACCCATCGCTCCAAGCCCCTCCTTATTGGAATGTCACTGAATTTAGAAGCCCCGCCCACCGCTCCAAGCCCCTCCTTATTGGAATGTCACTGAATTTAGAAGCCCCGCCCACCGCTCCAAGCCCCTCCTTATTGGAATGTCACTGAATTTAGAAGCCCCACCCATCGCTCCAAGCCCCTCCTTATTGGAATGTCACTGAATTTAGAAGCCCCGCCCATCTCTCCAAGCCCCTCCTTATTGGAATGTCACTGAATTTAGAAGCCCCGCCCATCTCTCCAAGCCCCTCCCCATTGGCATGTCACTGAATTTAGAAGCCCCGCCCACCGCTCCAAGCCCCTCCTTATTGGAATGTCACTGAATTTAGAAGCCCCGCCCACCGCTCCAAGCCCCTCCTTATTGGAATGTCACTGAATTTAGAAGCCCCACCCATCGCTCCAAGCCCCTCCTTATTGGAATGTCACTGAATTTAGAAGCCCCACCCATCGCTCCAAGCCCCTCCTTATTGGAATGTCACTGAATTTAGAAGCCCCGCCCATCTCTCCAAGCCCCTCCTTATTGGAATGTCACTGAATTTAGAAGCCCCGCCCACCGCTCCAAGCCCCTCCTTATTGGAATGTCACTGAATTTAGAAGCCCCGCCCATCTCTCCAAGCCCCTCCTTATTGGAATGTCACTGAATTTAGAAGCCCCGCCCACCGCTCCAGGCCCCTCCTTATTGGAAGTGTCACTGCATTTAGAAGCCCCGCCCATCTCTCCAAGCCCCTCCTTATGGAATGTCACTGAATTTAGAAGCCCCGCCCACCGCTCCAAGCCCCTCCTTATTGGAATGTCACTGAATTTAGAAGCCCCGCTGAAATTATTTTGTTAATATATATTAATTATATGTAAAACTACAGATGGAGTGCAGATTGTTTTGCAGTAAAATGAGTGCATTTCACAGATATGGCACACAGAAAACAAGCCCCTTTAGATAAAGTAATATAGGCCCAAGAATCCTACGGTAATGTATAATTAAATCCTAATATGAAATGTTTCTTTCCTTTGGGAATGAGGGGCAGGGGGCCCCGGCTGCAGGGGGTGTCGCACGGCACAATATGTAGCTCAGTTAGGAACTGCTTTCAGTTCTGCTTTCAGGATAACAAGTCTGCCAATTACTAGAAATAGTGTCCACTTCTCCTTTCAGACAGTCCGCCTGCCACCAACACCCCACGAGCCTTTCCCAAATCAGGTCAGAGTAACCTCATGTACCTCCCACATCCAGGAGAAACCCTGGTCATTTCAAAAGGGCTCTGTCACCTAAACATCGCTCATCCTGCGAGTGTAGAGCATAAAACATTATCTATACATTGCATTATTTCAGGTATTTGCTGCCAATCTGGTAAGAGAAATATATGTTGTAAATGTGTCTCCAGATTATGACATCACCTCTGGCATGATATGCAAATCAACGAAATTTTCAGTGGGAAATGTGGAATTTGCATACCGTGCCACTGGTGATGTCATAATCTGGAGACACATTTCAACATATATTTCTCTTATTTTCTGCGATGTATAGATCTTTTCTAAATTCACAGTATAAATGCAGTATAATGTGGTGTGGACACTAAATAGGTGACAGTAGGTACAGCCTCGACCTCTCTTTCCCCCAGTGTTCAAGAGTTTGAAGATACAAATATTTATATTACTGGAGACAGAAATTCAAAGTAATGTGGAAAAAACCCTCAAGACACAAAGTGAAATAACCTTCCTCCAAACACCGACTGTTATGTCATTATTGGCTCCTTAAAGCAGAAATGGACATGAATATCTATTATTATCAATATGTTTCAGGCTATTTAATTAGTGTGTGATGAACCAAGAAGGAATGGCAGCAAGGAATGAACAAACAAGTATTGTTACCTTTAATACAGGTATAAGAATGGGAGTCTAGTGCAATGTTATAATAATTCTCTGTGAGTCATATTCATTTATCGTGTGTCACAATATCTCCTCAAAGGAGACGCACAGACCAACTACATGAATAGCTTGAAATAAAAAATAAGAATAAAAAAAATAATGATATTTATGTGTAAGTTTTTCTACTTGGGGGTACTTTATTTTAATTTTCTGTTTCATTCATTCCATATCTGTATGTTAAATACAATAACAATTGCTGTTGTTTTATTCTGTTTGTTTGTAAGTAAATTAGAATTAAAATACCCAAAAATAAAATGTCATAGCAGAATAGAGGGGAGGACTGAGACTCTGCACCTCTGTCCCGGGCTATATGTATAGACTGTCTAGTACAGCTGTGCATGAGAGGTTATCTGACTCTGCACCTCTGTCCTGGGCTATGTGTACAGACTGTCTAGTACAGCCGTGCATGAGAGGTTATCTGACTCTGCACCTCTGTCCCAGGCTATGTGTACAGACTGTCTAGTACAGCCGTGCATGAGAGGTTATCTGACTCTGCACCTCTGTCCCAGGCTATGTGTATAGACTGTCTAGTACAGCTGTGCATGAGAGGTTATCTGACTCTGCACCTCTGTCCTGGGCTATGTGTATAGACTGTCTAGTACAGCCGTGCATGAGAGGTTATCTGACTCTGCACCTCTGTCCCGGGCTATGTGTATAGACTGTCTAGTACAGCCGTGCATGAGAGGTTATCTGACTCTGCACCTCTGTCCTGGGCTATGTGTATAGACTGTCTAGTACAGCCGTGCATGAGAGGTTATCTGACTCTGCACCTCTGTCCTGGGCTATGTGTATAGACTGTCTAGTACAGCCGTGCATGAGAGGTTATCTGACTCTGCACCTCTGTCCTGGGCTATGTGTATAGACTGTCTAGTACAGCTGTGCATGAGAGGTTATCTGACTCTGCACCTCTGTCCTGGGCTATGTGTACAGACTGTCTAGTACAGCCGTGCATGAGAGGTTATCTGACTCTGTGCCTCTGTCCCAGGCTATGTGTATAGACTGTCTAGTACAGCTGTGCATGAGAGGTTATCTGACTCTGCACCTCTGTCCTGGGCTATGTGTATAGACTGTCTAGTACAGCTGTGCATGAGAGGTTATCTGACTCTGCACCTCTGTCCCGGGCTATGTGTACAGACTGTCTAGTACAGCTGTGCATGAGAGGTTATCTGACTCTGCACCTCTGTCCCATGCTATGTGTATAGACTGTCTAGTACAGCTGTGCATGAGAGGTTATCTGACTCTGCACCTCTGTCCCGGGCTATGTGTATAGACTGTCTAGTACAGCCGTGCATGAGAGGTTATCTGACTCTGCACCTCTGTCCCAGGCTATGTGTATAGACTGTCTAGTACAGCTGTGCATGAGAGGTTATCTGACTCTGCACCTCTGTCCTGGGCTATGTGTATAGACTGTCTAGTACAGCCGTGCATGAGAGGTTATCTGACTCTGCACCTCTGTCCCAGGCTATGTGTATAGACTGTCTAGTACAGCTGTGCATGAGAGGTTATCTGACTCTGCACTTCTGTCCTGGGCTATGTGTATAGACTGTCTAGTACAGCCGTGCATGAGAGGTTATCTGACTCTGCACCTCTGTCCTGGGCTATGTGTATAGACTGTCTAGTACAGCCGTGCATGAGAGGATATCTGACTCTGCACCTCTGTCCCGAGCTATGTGTATAGACTGTCTAGTACAGCTGTGCATGAGAGGTTATCTGACTCTGCACCTCTGTCCTGGGCTATGTGTATAGACTGTCTAGTACAGCTGTGCATGAGAGGTTATCTGACTCTGCACCTCTGTCCTGGGCTATGTGTATAGACTGTCTAGTACAGCTGTGCATGAGAGGTTATCTGACTCTGCACCTCTGTCCAGAGCTATGTGTATAGACTGTCTAGTACAGCTGTGCATGAGAGGTTATCTGACTCTGCACCTCTGTCCTGGGCTATGTGTATAGACTGTCTAGTACAGCTGTGCATGAGAGGTTATCTGACTCTGCACCTCTGTCCTGGGCTATGTGTATAGACTGTCTAGTACAGCTGTGCATGAGAGGTTATCTGACTCTGCACCTCTGTCCTGGGCTATGTGTATAGACTGTCTAGTACAGCCGTGCATGAGAGGTTATCTGACTCTGCACCTCTGTCCTGGGCTATGTGTACAGACTGTCTAGTACAGCCGTGCATGAGAGGTTATCTGACTCTGCACCTCTGTCCTGGGCTATGTGTATAGACTGTCTAGTACAGCTGTGCATGAGAGGTTATCTGACTCTGCACCTCTGTCCTGGGCTATGTGTATAGACTGTCTAGTACAGCTGTGCATGAGAGGTTATCTGACTCTGCACCTCTGTCCTGGGCTATGTGTATAGACTGTCTAGTACAGCTGTACATGAGAGGTTATCTGACTCTGCACCTCTGTCCTGGGCTATGTGTACAGACTGTCTAGTACAGCCGTGCATGAGAGGTTATCTGACTCTGCACCTCTGTCCCGGGCTATGTGTATAGACTGTCTAGTACAGCCGTGCATGAGAGGTTATCTGACTCTGCACCTCTGTCCCATGCTATGTGTATAGACTGTCTAGTACAGCCGTGCATGAGAGGTTATCTGACTCTGCACCTCTCTCCCGGGCTATGTGTATAGACTGTCTAGTACAGCTGTGCATGAGAGGTTATCTGACTCTGCACCTCTGTCCTGGGCTATGTGTATAGACTGTCTAGTACAGCTGTGCATGAGAGGTTATCTGACTCTGCACCTCTGTCCCGGGCTATGTGTATAGACCGTCTAGTACAGCTGTGCATGAGAGGTTATCTGACTCTGCACCTCTGTCCTGGGCTATGTGTATAGACTGTCTAGTATAGCTGTGCATGAGAGGTTATCTGACTCTGCACCTCTGTCCTGGGCTATGTGTATAGACTGTCTAGTACAGCTGTGCATGAGAGGTTATCTGACTCTGCACCTCTGTCCTGGGCTATGTGTATAGACTGTCTAGTACAGCCGTGCATGAGAGGTTATCTGACTCTGCACCTCTGTCCTGGGCTATGTGTATAGACTGTCTAGTACAGCCGTGCATGAGAGGTTATCTGACTCTGCACCTCTGTCCTGGGCTATGTGTATAGACTGTCTAGTACAGCTGTGCATGAGAGGTTATCTGACTCTGCACCTCTGTCCCGGGCTATGTGTATAGACTGTCTAGTACAGCCGTGCATGAGAGGTTATCTGACTCTGCACCTCTGTCCCGGGCTATGTGTATAGACTGTCTAGTACAGCCGTGCATGAGAGGTTATCTGACTCTGCACCTCTGTCCTGGGCTATGTGTATAGACTGTCTAGTACAGCTGTGCATGAGAGGTTATCTGACTCTGCACCTCTGTCCTGGGCTATGTGTATAGACTGTCTAGTACAGCTGTGCATGAGAGGTTATCTGACTCTGCACCTCTGTCCTGGGCTATGTGTATAGACTGTCTAGTACAGCTGTGCATGAGAGGTTATCTGACTCTGCACCTCTGTCCTGGGCTATGTGTACAGACTGTCTAGTACAGCCGTGCATGAGAGGTTATCTGACACTGCACCTCTGTCCCGGGCTATGTGTATAGACTGTCTAGTACAGCCATGCATGAGAGGTTATCTGACTCTGCACCTCTGTCCCGGGCTTTGTGTATAGACTGTCTAGTACAGCTGTGCATGAGAGGTTATCTGACTCTGCACCTCTGTCCTGGGCTATGTGTATAGACTGTCTAGTATAGCTGTGCATGAGAGGTTATCTGACTCTGCACCTCTGTCCCGGGCTATGTGTATAGACTGTCTAGTATAGCTGTGCATGAGAGGTTATCTGACTCTGCTCCTCTGTCCCAGGCTATGTGTATAGACTGTCTAGTACAGCTGTGCATGAGAGGTTATCTGACTCTGCACCTCTGTCCCGGGCTATGTGTATAGACTGTCTAGTACAGCTGTGCATGAGAGGTTATCTGACTCTGCACCTCTGTCCTGGGCTATGTGTATAGACTGTCTAGTACAGCCGTGCATGAGAGGTTATCTGACTCTGCTCCTCTGTCCCATGCTATGTGTATAGACTGTCTAGTACAGCTGTGCATGAGAGGTTATCTGACTCTGCTCCTCTGTCCCAGGCTATGTGTATAGACTGTCTAGTACAGCTGTGCATGAGAGGTTATCTGACTCTGCTCCTCTGTCCCAGGCTATGTGTATAGACTGTCTAGTACAGCTGTGCATGAGAGGTTATCTGACTCTGCACCTCTGTCCCGGGCTATGTGTATAGACTGTCTAGTACAGCTGTGCATGAGAGGTTATCTGACTCTGCACCTCTGTCCTGGGCTATGTGTATAGACTGTCTAGTACAGCTGTGCATGAGAGGTTATCTGACTCTGCACCTCTGTCCCGGGCTATGTGTATAGACTGTCTAGTACAGCCGTGCATGAGAGGTTATCTGACTCTGCACCTCTGTCCCGGGCTATGTGTATAGACTGTCTAGTACAGCTGTGCATGAGAGGTTATCTGACTCTGCACCTCTGTCCCTGGCTATGTGTATAGACTGTCTAGTACAGCTGTGCATGAGAGGTTATCTGACTCTGCACCTCTGTCCTGGGCTATGTGTATAGACTGTCTGTACAGCTGTGCATGAGAGGTTACCTGACTCTGCACCTCTGTCCTGGGCTATGTGTACAGACTGTCTAGTACAGCTGTGCATGAGAGGTTATCTGACTCTGCTCCTCTGTCCTGGGCTATGTGTACAGACTGTCTAGTACAGCTGTGCATGAGAGGTTATCTGACTCTGCTCCTCTGTCCTGGGCTATGTGTATAGACTGTCTAGTATAGCTGTGCATGAGAGGTTATCTGACTCTGCTCCTCTGTCCCGGGCTATGTGTATAGACTGTCTAGTACAGCTGTGCATGAGAGGTTATCTGACTCTGCACCTCTGTCCCAGGCTATGTGTATAGACTGTCTAGTACAGCCGTGCATGAGAGGTTATCTGACTCTGCACCTCTGTCCCGGGCTATGTGTATAGACTGTCTAGTACAGCTGTGCATGAGAGGTTATCTGACTCTGCACCTCTGTCCCGGGCTATGTGTGCAGACTGTCTAGTACAGCTGTGCATGAGAGGTTATCTGACTCTGCACCTCTGTCCTGGGCTATGTGTACAGACTGTCTAGTACAGCTGTGCATGAGAGGTTATCTGACTCTGCACCTCTGTCCTGGACTATGTGTACAGACTGTCTAGTACAGCCGTGCATGAGAGGTTATCTGACTCTGCACCTCTGTCCTGGGCTATGTGTATAGACTGTCTAGTACAGCTGTGCATGAGAGGTTATCTGACTCTGCACCTCTGTCCCGGGCTATGTGTATAGACTGTCTAGTACAGCCGTGCATGAGAGGTTATCTGACTCTGCTCCTCTGTCCCAGGCTATGTGTATAGACTGTCTAGTACAGCTGTGCATGAGAGGTTATCTGACTCTGCACCTCTGTCCAGGGCTATGTGTATAGACTGTCTAGTACAGCCGTGCATGAGAGGTTATCTGACTCTGCACCTCTGTCCCATGCTATGTGTATAGACTGTCTAGTACAGCCGTGCATGAGAGGTTATCTGACTCTGCACCTGTGTCCTGGGCTATGTTCCTGCTGATGACATCACTTTTAGAACTTTACCCCAGAATCACCATGGAAACCAATGGAATGTCCCTGCTGATTACATCACTTTTAGAACTTTGCCCCAGAATCACCATGGAAATTAATGGAATGTTCCTGCTGATGACATCACTTTTAGAACTTTACCCCAGAATCACCATGGAAACCAATGGAATGTTCCTGCTGATTACATCACTTTTAGAACTTTACCACAGAATCACCATGGAAACCAATGGGATGTTCCTGCTGATTACATCACTTTTAGAACTTTACCCACAGAATCACCATGGAAACCAATGGAATGTTCCTGCTGATTACATCACTTTTAGAACTTTGCCCCAGAATCACCATGGAGACCAATGGAATGTTCCTGCTGATGACATCACTTTTAGAACTTTGCCCCAGATGTGACCTTTTGTGATTAACCCCTGATTTTAGTGCAGATCGTTGGTCACTTTTTATGTATTTATCTGGCAGATTCTTTCCTTCCCTGTTTAATCCCACACTGGGTGAATAGAAAGGGAAGTTTAGTATTTGGGGAAGTGATCTGCTGCAGGGGCTGTGAGTAATGAATGGTCAGGCCTCTCGCTCTTTGTTTCTTTCAAATGAATCCCCAGCCCCTGAAACGCAATGTTTGGATCCAGTCCCTGCGGCTGAGCTCAGGAAAACATCCAGATTATACATTTTAAGTCTCTTCCCAAGTTTGCCAGACCTTCATCACGTGAAGATGCTGGGCTGGGAGAGGGGTCATGGGATGGGATGGGGGGGGGGGGGGGGGGGACGACGTACACTCACCTCTCTCAATTAGATGTAGCCATTACATCTTTGGCTTGGATTAAAAATCGCAGAGAAAGGTAGAGGTTAGAATGGGGAGAAAAAGGTTACAAATAGGGGGTGGGGGGCAAGAGTTTGGGGAATTTTGCTCAGGTCCTTTCAGAGCCTTAAACTGACCCTGCATTGGGGTTGTAGTCTAGGCACAGAGCCGCCTCTCCGTGAGGGAAGCCGTGACTCAGGAATATGGAATTTATTCAGATTAAAACTGACTCAGGAGACTCGGAATATCTCATGTTGTTCAGATTGTGGATGGTTTATAATCCCCGGACCCCATGACCCGGAATCTCCTCCACCACCTTTATCTTTAATTATTTCCCCGAAATGAAGTGAACTTTGGATCTCCTCCTTCATTACAACACAACTCCAGACAACACTGGTCATTCCTGCCACTTTCTCTAAATGAGCAGGTCCAGCAAGCTTATTCTCTGCACGTGTTTAATATCTGTAAAATACACTTATTTGTACTTTATAGCAAGTTCTCCTGCAGTTTTACATTGAAAATAGTTTTTATCGGGGCTTCTTAATTCAGTGACATTCCAATAAGGCGGGGCTTTGAGAGATGGGCGGGACTGTTACTACGGTAACAGCAGTGACCCTATTACATGTTATTTGCAGTTTTTAGGAGACTGGGAGAGTTGAGTAAAAACTGTTGAGACAGATCTGTTCTTTTTCTTCGTATGATGGAGGACTTATTGAAAGATATTATGTTGATGCTGTAAGTGGAAAGCAAACAATTAACACCCGATACAGGGGACAAACAGCATCGAAATCCTGAAACCGGAGCACATTTTGGATAATTGGTCCTTTCAGAAAGGGGATTATGGGAGGGAGGAGATCTGACCGGAGAAGACTTTCTATAGATAATACCGCATTAATATTAGACTCACCCAGATGTACAATGGTGACAAATAATCCCATCATTACCTTGTGTATTACATTACTGAGAACGAAAGGTTTGGGGGGAGACTTCATGTCTGGTTTTAAAGGATGACTGTTGGCCAAAAATTAAGTTCTATTAAATGGAAAGATTTCATCAAATGTAGGAAATATAAATAGAAAAGCTTTCATGAAAAAATACAAACGAAGTACCTTATTGAGCCCTCTTTGCTCTGTATAGCTCTATCAGGAGGCAGACATGTTGTTTAGAATCTTTGCTCTGTTTAGCTCTATCAGGGGTCGGACATGTTGTTTAGAATCTTTGCTCTGTTTAGCTCTATCAGGGGTCGGACATGTTGTTTAAAATCTTTGCTCTGTATAGCTCTATCAGGGGGCGGACATGTTGTTTAGAATCTTTGCTCTGTATAGCTCTATCAGGGGAGGACATGTTGTTTAGAATCTTTGCTCTGTATAGCTCAATCAGGAGGTGGACATGTTGATTAGAATCTTTACTCTGTATAGCTCTATCAGTGGAGGACATGTTGTTTAGAATCTTTGCTCTGTATAGCTCAATCAGGAGGTGGACATGTTGATTAGAATCCTTACTCTGTATAGCTCTATCAGGAGGTGGACATGTTGTTTATATTCTTTGCTCTGGATAGCTCTATCAGTGGGTGGACATGTTGTTTAGAATCTCTGCTCTGTATAGCTCTATCAGGAGGCAGACATGTTGTTTAGAATCTTTGCTCTGTATAGCTCTATCAGGGGCAGGCATGTTGTTTAGAATCTTTGCTCTGTATAGCTCTATCAGGGGTGGACATGCTGTTTAGAATCTTTGCTCTGTATAGCTCAATCAGGAGGTGGACATGTTGATTAGAATCTTTACTCTGTATAGCTCTATCAGTGGAGGACATGTTGTTTAGAATCTTTGCTCTGTATAGCTCAATCAGGAGGTGGACATGTTGATTAGAATCTTTACTCTGTATAGCTCTATCAGGAGGTGGACATGTTGTTTATATTCTTTGCTCTGGATAGCTCTATCAGTGGGTGGACATGTTGTTTAGAATCTCTGCTCTGTATAGCTCTATCAGGAGGCAGACATGTTGTTTAGAATCTTTGCTCTGTATAGCTCTATCAGGGGCAGGCATGTTGTTTAGAATCTTTGCTCTGTATAGCTCTATCAGGGGTGGACATGCTGTTTAGAATCTTTGCTCTGTATAGCTCTATCAGGGGGTGGACATGTTGTATAGAATCTTTGCTCTGTATAGCTCTATCAGGGGGCAGACATGTTGTTTAGAATCTTTGCTCTGTATAGCTCTATCAGGGGGCGGACATGTTGTTTAGAATCTGTGCTCTGTATAGCTCTATCAGGGGGTGGACATGTTGTTTAGAATCTGTGCTCTGTATAGCTCTATCAGGGGAGGACATGTTGTTTAGAATCTTTGCTATGTATGTATAGCTCTATCATGGGGCGGACATGTTGTTTAGAATCTGTGCTCTGTATAGCTCTATCAGGGGCAGGACATGTTGTTTATAATCTTTGCTCTGTATAGCTCTATCAGGGGGTGGACATGTTGTTTAGAATCTTTGTTCTGTATAGCTCTATCAGGGGGCGGACATGTTGTTTAGAATCTTTGCTCTGTATAGCTCAATCAGGAGGTGGACATGTTGTTTATATTCTTTGCTCTGTATAGCTCTATCAGGGGGTGGACATGTTGTTTAGAATCTGTGCTCTGTATAGCTCTATCAGAGGGCGGACATGTTGTTTAGAATCTTTGCTCTATATAGCTCTATCAGGGGACGGACATGTTGTGTAGAATCTTTGCTCTGTATAGCTCTATCAGGGGGCGGACATGTTGTTTAGAATCTTTGCTCTGTATAGCTCTATCAGGGGGCGGACATGTTGTTTAGAATCTTTGCTCTGTATAGCTCTATCAGGGGACGGACATGTTGTGTAGAATCTTTGCTCTGTATAGCTCTATCAGGGGGCGGACGTGTTGTTTAGAATCTTTGCTCTGTATTGCTCTATCAGGGGGCAGACATGTTGTTTAGAATCTTTGCTCTGTATAGCTCTATCAGGGGAGGACATGTTGATTAGAATCTTTGCTCTGTATAGCTCTATCAGGGGGCGGACATGTTGTTTAGAATCTTTGCTCTGTATAGCTCTATCAGGGGAGGACATGTTGTTTAGAATCTTTGCTCTGTATAGCTCTATCAGGGGAGGACATGTTGATTAGAATCTTTGCTCTGTATAGCTCTATCAGGGGGCGGACATGTTGTTTAGAATCTTTGCTCTGTATAGCTCTATCAGGGGAGGACATGTTGATTAGAATCTTTGCTCTGTATAGCTCTATCAGGGGGCGGACATGTTGTTTAGAATCTTTGCTCTGTATAGCTCTATCAGGGGGAGGACATGTTGTTTAGAATCTTTGCTCTGTATAGCTCTATCAGGGGGCGGACATGTTGTTTAGAATCTTTGCTCTGTATAGCTCTATCAGGGGACGGACATGTTGTTTAGAATCTTTGCTCTGTATAGCTCTATCAGGGGGCGGACATGTTGTTTAGAATCTTTGCTCTGTATAGCTCTATCAGGGGGCGGACTTGTTTAGAATCATTGCTCTTTATAGCTCTATCAGGGGGCGGACTTGTTTAGAATCATTGCTCTGTATAGCTCTATCAGGGGGAGGACATGCTGTCTAGAATCTTTGCTCTGTATAGCGCTATCAGGGGGAGGACATGTTGTTTAGAATCTTTGCTCTGTATAGCTCTATCAGGGGGAGGACATGTTGTTTAGAATCTTTGCTCTGTATAGCTCTATCAGGGGGCGGACTTGTTTAGAATCATTGCTCTGTATAGCTCTATCAGGGGGCGGACTTGTTTAGAATCATTGCTCTTTATAGCTCTATCAGGGGGAGGACATGCTGTCTAGAATCTTTGCTCTGTATAGCTCTATCAGGGGGAGGACATGCTGTTTAGAATCTTTGCTCTGTATAGCTCTATCAGGGGGCAGACATGTTGTTTAGAATCTTTGCTCTGCATAGCTCTATCAGGGGGAGGACATGTTGTTTAGAATCTTTGCTCTGTATAGCTCTATCAGGGGCGGACATGTTGTTTAGAATCTTTGCTCTGTATAGCTCTATCAGGGACGGACATGTTGTTTAGAATCTGTGCTCTGTATAGCTCTATCAGGGGGCGGACATGTTGTTTAGAATCTTTGCTCTGTATAGCTCTATCAGGGGGCAGACGTGTTGTTTAGAATCGTTGCTCTGTATAGCTCTATCTGGGGGCGGACATGTTGTTTAGAATCTGTGCTCTGCATAGTGAGGTTCTCCCAAAATGGCCCTGACATAAGCCAGTCTTTCCATAGAAGTCCATGGGGGGGACGAAGGTTCCCAATTAGTTTCAGTGATTCCCCAAATCCATCAGCAATTCATAGAAATCATTTCTGCGCATATTGGGTCGACCCTATAATCAGCGCAATTGCAATTGTACATAAAATATAATATTCCCGTCACTTGTGTGCCGGACATCTGATGCCTTCATTCCCATGGTGTCCGACGCGTTTTACCTCTGCTGACATCAGGTAACCTGTGCAGGTCATCTCAGGACACCTAAATGGAAAACATGAATCCACCAATTTCGAGGGATGAAATATTTTGCTGCTGCAGGGAAGGGTTTTAACGAAACAAACCGTGGGAGACTGGTCGCTAATTCACACGGGAAATCATCCCAATTCCAATCAAATTAATCACTAACGGGGTAGGCGCACGGCTGCTTTGGTTTGGGGTTTTCTGTTTTTCTGCAATAACCTCCTTTTCTTACAAGGTCTTGTGTGCCTTGGGGGGACTAGTTAACCCTGAACTTCCAGCAAGGGGGCACCTAGAGCTGCCACCTCGGCCATTTTGTATCGGCCACATGTAACCTTTGCATTGATGCCTTGCAGTATGTCCAAGTCATGTGTGAACTGAAGGACATCAATTCACTAATCATGTAGTGGATCCCACAGAACCTACAGATCACGTATGACTTCTGCACAGTGCAAGAACTATAGTTTCATTGACAGATTGTATTAAGAGTAGACATTTATATAGAAATGCTTTAATGAAAGAATACAAATAAAGCATCTTATTGATCTCCCTCTCCTTGTCCAGCTCTATCAGGGGGTCTTATGTCAGAGGGGTCAGATGTCCCACTTGATAACAGATCTTCATGTTTTGTCTCTACAGATGATTTTCACGTGAATTGGGATTTGGGTTGGAGAATCGTCCGACTTTAACATGTTGCATGTGACTCCCGGCGGGGTGGAGGGAAGGGGACCAATGGGGATTATAAACCCCTCTACCACAGAAGGCATTGCTAGCATCATTATTACCCTCGGATCGGAGAGGGAGGGGGGTGTAGGGCCGAATTCAACCAAGAGATGTTTGTACGACGACCATACTGGATGAAAAGCGGGGAATTTTATGATTTAATGAGTAACAGTGAAGTTATATTGCTGAACACAGGACATTATTGATCTATAGCTTAATCTACACTTTTCCAGATATTACATAATCCCACAATTCTCTGTCAGTCTTCAGAGATGTCTCTGCCTAACCCGTGATGGAACCTTTCTGAGAGAAAATAAAATTCCTCAGGTGAGCAAACATGTGAGCTTCTCATACTGCTCCAAAACTCAAGCAGAAAGCAACCTCATGCTAAGGATTAAACAGCCGTGCATAAGAGGTTATCTGACTCTGCACTTCTGTCCCGGGCTATGTGTATAGACTGTCTAGTACAGCTGTGCATGAGAGGTTATCTGACTCTGCCCCTCTGTCCCGGGCTATGTGTATAGACTGTCTAGTACAGCCGTGCATGAGAGGTTATCTGACTCTGCACCTCTGTCCCGGGCTATGTGTATAGACTGTCTAGTACAGCCGTGCATGAGAGGTTATCTGACTCTGCACCTCTGTCCTGGGCTATGTGTATAGACTGTCTAGTACAGCTGTGCATGAGAGGTTATCTGACTCTGCACCTCTGTCCCGGGCTATGTGAATAGACTGTCTAGTACAGCTGTGCATGAGAGGTTATCTGACTGCACCTCTGTCCTGGGCTATGTGTATAGACCGTCTAGTACAGCTGTGCATGAGAGGTTATCTGACTCTGCACCTCTGTCCCAGGCTATGTGTATAGACCGTCTAGTACAGCTGTGCATGAGAGGTTATCTCACTCTGCACCTCTGTCCCGGGCTATGTGTACAGACTGTCTAGTACTGCCGTACATGAGAGGTTATCTGACTCTGCACCTCTGTCCTGGGCTATGTGTATAGACCGTCTAGTACAGCTGTGCATGAGAGGTTATCTCACTCTGCACCTCTGTCCCGGGCTATGTGTACAGACTGTCTAGTACTGCCGTACATGAGAGGTTATCTGACTCTGCACCTCTGTCCCAGGCTATGTGTATAGACTGTCTAGTACAGCCGTGCATGAGAGGTTATCTGACTCTGCACCTCTGTCCCAGGCTATGTGTATAGACTGTCTAGTACAGCCGTGCATGAGAGGTTATCTGACTCTGCACCTCTGTCCTGGGCTATGTGTATAGACTGTCTAGTACAGCCGTGCATGAGAGGTTATCTGACTCTGCACCTCTGTCCCGGGCTATGTGTATAGACTGTCTAGTACAGCCGTGCATAAGAGGTTATCTGACTCTGCACCTCTGTCCCAGGCTATGTGTATAGACTGTCTAGTACAGCTGTGCATGAGAGGTTATCTGACTCTGCACCTCTGTCCCGGGCTATGTGTATAGACTGTCTGTACAGCCGTGCATGAGAGGTTATCTGACTCTGCACCTCTGTCCCATGCTATGTGTATAGACTGTCTAGTACAGCCGTGCATGAGAGGTTATCTGACTCTGCACCTCTGTCCCATGCTATGTGTATAGACTGTCTAGTACAGCCGTGCATGAGAGGTTATCTGACTCTGCACCTCTGTCCTGGGCTATGTGTATAGACTGTCTAGTACTGCCGTACATGAGAGGTTATCTGACTCTGCACCTCTGTCCTGGGCTATGTGTATAGACTGTCTAGTACAGCCGTGCATGAGAGGTTATCTGACTCTGCACCTCTGTCTCGGGCTATGTGTATAGACTGTCTAGTACAGCCGTGCATGAGAGGTTATCTGACTCTGCACCTCTGTCCCATGCTATGTGTATAGACTGTCTAGTACAGCCGTGCATGAGAGGTTATCTGACTCTGCACCTCTGTCCCAAGCTATGTGTATAGACTGTCTAGTACAGCCGTGCATGAGAGGTTATCTGACTCTGCACCTCTGTCCCGGGCTATGTGTATAGACTGTCTAGTACAGCTGTGCATGAGAGGTTATCTGACTCTGCACCTCTGTCCCAGGCTATGTGTATAGACCGTCTAGTACAGCTGTGCATGAGAGGTTATCTGACTCTGCACCTCTGTCCCAGGCTATGTGTACAGACTGTCTAGTACAGCCGTGCATGAGAGGTTATCTCACTCTGCACCTCTGTCCTGGGCTATGTGTATAGACTGTCTAGTACAGCTGTGCATGAGAGGTTATCTGACTCTGTGCCTCTGTCCCAGGCTATGTGTATAGACTGTCTAGTACAGCTGTGCATGAGAGGTTATCTGACTCTGCACCTCTGTCCCGGGCTATGTGTATAGACTGTCTAGTACAGCTGTGCATGAGAGGTTATCTGACTCTGCACCTCTGTCCTGGGCTATGTGTATAGACTGTCTAGTACAGCCGTGCATAAGAGGTTATCTGACTCTGCACCTCTGTCCCGGGCTATGTGTATAGACTGTCTAGTACAGCCGTGCATGAGAGGTTATCTGACTCTGCACCTCTGTCCTGGGCTATGTGTATAGACTGTCTAGTACAGCCGTGCATGAGAGGTTATCTGACTCTGCACCTCTGTCCCGGGCTATGTGTATAGACTGTCTAGTACAGCCGTGCATAAGAGGTTATCTGACTCTGCACCTCTGTCCCAGGCTATGTGTATAGACTGTCTAGTACAGCCGTGCATGAGAGGTTATCTGACTCTGCACCTCTGTCCCGGGCTATGTGTATAGACTGTCTGTACAGCCGTGCATGAGAGGTTATCTGACTCTGCACCTCTGTCCCATGCTATGTGTATAGACTGTCTAGTACAGCCGTGCATGAGAGGTTATCTGACTCTGCACCTCTGTCCCATGCTATGTGTATAGACTGTCTAGTACAGCCGTGCATGAGAGGTTATCTGACTCTGCACCTCTGTCCTGGGCTATGTGTATAGACTGTCTAGTACTGCCGTACATGAGAGGTTATCTGACTCTGCACCTCTGTCCTGGGCTATGTGTATAGACTGTCTAGTACAGCCGTGCATGAGAGGTTATCTGACTCTGCACCTCTGTCCTGGGCTATGTGTATAGACTGTCTAGTACAGCTGTGCATGAGAGGTTATCTGACTCTGCACCTCTGTCCTGGGCTATGTGTATAGACTGTCTAGTACAGCTGTGCATGAGAGGTTATCTGACTCTGCACCTCTGTCTCGGGCTATGTGTATAGACTGTCTAGTACAGCTGTGCATGAGAGGTTATCTGACTCTGCACCTCTGTCCCAGGCTATGTGTATAGACTGTCTAGTACAGCCGTGCATGAGAGGTTATCTGACTCTGCACCTCTGTCCCATGCTATGTGTATAGACTGTCTAGTACAGCCGTGCATGAGAGGTTATCTGACTCTGCACCTCTGTCCCAAGCTATGTGTATAGACTGTCTAGTACAGCCGTGCATGAGAGGTTATCTGACTCTGCACCTCTGTCCCAAGCTATGTGTACAGACTGTCTAGTACAGCCGTGCATGAGAGGTTATCTGACTCTGCACCTCTGTCCCGGGCTATGTGTATAGACTGTCTAGTACAGCCGTGCATGAGAGGTTATCTGACTCTGCACCTCTGTCCCGGGCTATGTGTATAGACTGTCTAGTACAGCCATGCATGAGAGGTTATCTGACTCTGCACCTGTGTCCAGGGCTATGTGTATAGACTGTCTAGTACAGCCATGCATGAGAGGTTATCTGACTCTGCACCTGTGTCCAGGGCTATGTGTATAGACTGTCTAGTACAGCCATGCATGAGAGGTTATCTGACTCTGCACCTCTGTCCCGGGCTTTGTGTATAGACTGTCTAGTACAGCTGTGCATGAGAGGTTATCTGACTCTGCACCTCTGTCCTGGGCTATGTGTATAGACTGTCTAGTACAGCTGTGCATGAGAGGTTATCTGACTCTGCACCTCTGTCCTGGGCTATGTGTATAGACTGTCTAGTACAGCTGTGCATGAGAGGTTATCTGGCTCAGCACCTCTGTCCTGGGCTATGTGTATAGACTGTCTAGTACAGCTGTGCATGAGAGGTTATCTGACTCTGCACCTCTGTCCCAGGCTATGTGTACAGACTGTCTAGTACAGCTGTGCATGAGAGGTTATCTGACTCTGCACCTCTGTCCCAGGCTATGTGTACAGACTGTCTAGTACAGCTGTGCATGAGAGGTTATCTGACTCTGCACCTCTGTCCTTGGCTATGTGTATAGACTGTCTAGTACAGCCATGCATGAGAGGTTATCTGACTCTGCACCTCTGTCCCGGGCTATGTGTACAGACTGTCTAGTACAGCTGTGCATGAGAGGTTATCTGACTCTGCACCTCTGTCCCAGGCTATGTGTATAGACTGTCTAGTACAGCTGTGCATGAGAGGTTATCTGACTCTGCACCTCTGTCCTGGGCTATGTGTACAGACTGTCTAGTACAGCTGTGCATGAGAGGTTATCTGACCCTGCACCTCTGTCCCGGGCTATGTGTATAGACTGTCTAGTACAGCTGTGCATGAGAGGTTATCTGACTCTGCACCTCTGTCCCGGGCTATGTGTACAGACTGTCTAGTACAGCCGTGCATGAGAGGTTATCTGACTCTGCACCTCTGTCCCGGGCTATGTGTACAGACTGTCTAGTACAGCCGTGCATGAGAGGTTATCTGACTCTGCACCTCTGTCCCGGGCTATGTGTAGACTGTCTAGTACAGCTGTGCATGAGAGGTTATCTGACTCTGCTCCTCTGTCCCAGGCTATGTGTATAGACTGTCTAGTACAGCCGTGCATGAGAGGTTATCTGACTCTGCACCTCTGTCCCGGGCTATGTGTATAGACTGTCTAGTACAGCTGTGCATGAGAGGTTATCTGACTCTGCTCCTCTGTCCCGGGCTATGTGTATAGACTGTCTAGTACAGCTGGGCATGAGAGGTTATCTGACTCTGCACCTCTGTCCCGGGCTATGTGTATAGACTGTCTAGTACAGCCGTGCATGAGAGGTTATCTGACTCTGCACCTCTGTCCCAGGCTATGTGTATAGACTGTCTAGTACAGCTGTGCATGAGAGGTTATCTGACTCTGCACCTCTGTCCCAGGCTATGTGTACAGACTGTCTAGTACAGGTGTGCATGAGAGGTTATCTGACTCTGCACCTCTGTCCTGGGCTATGTGTATAGACTGTCTAGTACAGCTGTGCATGAGAGGTTATCTGACTCTGCACCTCTGTCCCGGGCTATGTGTACAGACTGTCTTGTACAGCTGTGCATGCAGGACCGCCATCGGGGGGTGACGGGCGATACTGGAGTCCCGGGCTTGGTGGGCCCATGTCACGCTAGAAGAACCTTATTTGCATATGCCTTCCCAAAATCCCTTGCAGCGATGGCAGTCTGTGAGTTTAGGATCTCTGTGGGAAAAGCAAGTCTCCTGGCTTGTCTGGTGTGTGCAGATTTGTGTTTATTAATAATAATAATTATAATAATAATGACCCTGGTACAACCAAAAAGCTTGGACAGACTTGTAAAGGACGTAATTCTGAGAAAGCACAGGTTTCAATGTCATCTTTCAGGTCCGGGATGAAGGCCTCTTGCAACAAGGCACAATTAATATTGCTGATAATGAAGCACTTCAATTATCCCTGCGATTTCCCCATCCCGGCAGTTTATGGGTCTGGCGTTCATTACACTTGCACAGCGCTGGCTATGAGTTTAGGCAGTCCACGTGGTCATACTGCAGCATCGGATAGAGGGCGTGGGTGCGCTAAACACTATACTTTTTGGGGTGGCATGTTATTGGTGGCTGAGCCGTGGACCCTCAAGCCCACGTAAAACACTTGGTAGCGGTCTTTCCACATCACGAAGCAGGCGGCCAGGCAGACCAGGGCCAGTAATAAATTCAGACTCATCTGCAGCATGACGAAGAGTTTGGTGGTCGTGGTCACAGTGGCACAGTCCACCACATCCTCATACAGGAAGCTGCGGCTCAGGGGGTCCAAAGAGTCCAGCGTGCAGTGGCAGGAACCAGCGGACGCCTCGCAGGTGAACTGTGTAATGAGAGAGTAGTGATAGGCAGCAAACGCCACCGCCATGACGCAGATTATCATACCCAGGGAGCTGAGCAGGAAGTACGCCATCTGTAAGAGAAAACAGAGGAAACAAAATAACAACAAAGTGTTACCCACCAAAACAAAATAACAACAAAGTGTTACCCACCAAAACAAAATAACAACAAAGTGTTACCCACCAAAACAGAATAACAACAAAGTGTTACCCACCAAAACAGAATAACAACAAAGTGTTACCCACCAAAACAGAATAACAACAAAGTGTTACCCACCAAAACAGAATAACAACAAAGTGTTACCCACCAAAACAGAATAACAACAAAGTGTTACCCACCAAAACAGAATAACAACAAAGTGTTACCCACCAAAACAGAATAACAACAAAGTGTTACCCACCAAAACAAAATAACAACAAAGTGTTACCCACCAAAACAGAATAACAACAAAGTGTTACCCACCAAAACAGAATAACAACAAAGTGTTACCCACCAAAACAAAATAACAACAAAGTGTTACCCACCAAAACAAAATAACAACAAAGTGTTACCCACCAAAACAAAATAACAACAAAGTGTTACCCACCAAAACAGAATAACAACAAAGTGTTACCCACCAAAACAGAATAACAACAAAGTGTTACCCACCAAAACAAAATAACAACAAAGTGTTACCCACCAAAACAAAATAACAACAAAGTGTTACCCACCAAAACAGAATAACAACAAAGTGTTACCCACCAAAACAGAATAACAACAAAGTGTTACCCACCAAAACAAAATAACAACAAATTGTTACCCACCAAAACAGAATAACAACAAAGTGTTACCCACCAAAACAAAATAACAAAAAAATGTTACCCACCAAAACAGAATAACAACAAAGTGTTACCCACCAAAACAGAATAACAACAAAGTGTTACCCACCAAAACAGAATAACAACAAAGTGTTACCCACCAAAACAAAATAACAACAAAGTGTTACCCACCAAAACAGAATAACAACAAAGTGTTACCCACCAAAACAGAATAACAACAAAGTGTTACCCACCAAAACAGAATAACAACAAAGTGTTACCCACCAAAACAGAATAACAACAAAGTGTTACCCACCAAAACAGAATAACAACAAAGTGTTACCCACCAAAACAGAATAACAACAAAGTGTTACCCACCAAAACAGAATAACAACAAAGTGTTACCCACCAAAACAGAATTACAACAAAGTGTTACCCACCAAAACAAAATAACAACAAAGTGTTACCCACCAAAACAGAATAAACGAATCACATATAATTAGCAAAATGCAAAACAAATATGCATAGAACACTAAATAAACACAAAATATCAATGTATCACAATATATTATAGATGTATAGCAATTTAAAATAAATGATGCCGCATGCAATAGAAGCTCATAAAAATATATGGCGCCTACTCAGAAAAAAAAGAAAAAGTCCTGGCCGGGGCTGAAGGAGCCTTCCTGGGCCGCATCTCATATGTAGCACAGTTTCGGCTGGATACGCGACCATGGTGGCAGATAACTTTACTAATTAAGTGCTGTGTGTATGGTTTTTTGATATCTGCAATGGTGTATTTGGTTTTTTTTGCCTTCCTGGACTTAAATAAACTCATTCCCCCTTCCCCAACCCTCATTTGTTGCACCATTTCTCCTTCCTCTCCGTGATCGTGTGCCACTACCAGGGATGTACACAGTGTCTGTACACGAAGGTCCAAAGAAATTATCCATCAGTCTGGTAAGTGTCCACCAAGGTTCATGCTTATCCGTGCCCCCCACTGTGCCATCTCTGCTCCCCAAGTCTCTTTCCAGTGCCGTGTCTGCCCCCCAGTCACGTTAGTGTACCATGTCTTCCCCTACCTCCTCCAGCCTGCCGCCCAGGCTTCACGTTGATAACCATGCCCAAAAATGTAAAAGAATTCCTGATAGAACATAACCTTTCCCATCATGCACCTGGCCTGCTCAGCTCTGATTGGCCGCTTACATTGTATCTTTCTTTATACCGATAGTTATGGCGCTGGCCATCTGCATTATGTCATTTACACTGGAGAGGTTGAAGCAAAAAAGAATCCTGAAATCCAAGTAGACGTTTTGATAAAAAATAAAATGTTTTTGCGCTATTTAAATTATTTTAACCATTTGAGTGAAGAGCTCATCTTCCTGGCACTGAGTGGGTTAAACTGAGACACGAATACCCCGTTTTTTTGTGCACAAAACGTTAACCTATAAGTGAATTACGCCAGCACTGCGTGAATTAATTCCCTCGCCATCGTATCATAATAAATACACAATCCGCCTGGACCTGTGCAATCTGCAGCGACAATGATATATAATATCTGAGATATAATACATTATCAAAGCCGACGCTGGTTATGTAATGATGACCTAATAAAAGAAAAGTAATGGCTTCAAATCAATGGAGACGGTTTCCCGTGAAGGGGCGAGTGTCGGGGGCTGCGCTCCCCCCATTCTCATCATTTGGAAATGCGTTTTATTATATCTCATCACATTAAAAGATTCAACAATTTCTTTCCTACAGAAGATGTTTTTTTTTTTTATCGCTGGCAAAGCTCTGCTCCTCTCCATTTTAATCAAGTGACCTGCCTTTTATCTGCATTTTATTCGGACTGACCTGACTGCGTCTGATCACAGAAACCCGTGGATATTGTGAGAATCTGCGACATTATCATCCCGTACAATCCTGTGGCTTTCCAGTCACCGACATTAAAACCTGTCTTTGCCCTCTGCTAAATGGGGTCAAAGGGAAGGGAAATTGTCTGTTTAATTATGATAATATTAGATTGTAAGCTACTTGGAGCAGCTTGCCCTTCCCGTCTTTATCAAGAGTTTGGGGATTTATTCATGAATAATTATACCAACTCGGCTACCTTGGCCTTTCATGAACAAAAGCCCTTTCATGTGATCACAGCCTCTCGCTTTCCAATTTCTTTCCAATTTCTACATAAATTCAATGATTAAAATGATATATATATATATTTCTTTATCTTTTCCTCTCTGTTTGTGAATTACCTTAAAGACAAAGTAACACCAACATTTGAAAACTTTGACCATTTTTTTTTTTTACCGATTTAACCCCTTTTTTTAAAGGATTTTTTCAACGTGTTCAGTTTAAAAGATATCACTGGTCATGTATGTTAGAAAGACAGCACTAGGAGATCCACGTTTCACAAGACCTCTCAATGGTCCAACAGACAAACCTTTGCTTAAACAAGCACTAGGACACTAGAGAAAGTGACATATTATAAACACCACGTGATGGAAGGATCCTGTATAATGTGATCATTTGGCAAAACAGCTTGTGTTTATTAAGCGTTTTACAATGTGGACTTTAATCCCTCTATAAAGAGACACAAACCCTTTTTTTTTTAATTAAACACATTATGAGAATAAATTGGCAGGTACTTTGTAAGGTACCATCCCTTTTATTCTAAGTCCGGCAGCCATGATCCTTCTGCAGGAATTCAGTTGGTTTAATCCTATACAGTCATACCTCAGAGTTATTGAGGGTCCGGTCCCAGACCACCGCAATAAGTCGAATTCCGCAATAAAGTGAGTCACAAAATGATTAAATACAAAATATATGTACTGTACGTACTTTGTTTGGCTGCTTAGAGGCCATTGTAAGTGATTAATTGCCCTAATTTCAATATAATATTTTTGTGGATGTGCAAATAGGACCGTTGAATAGTCAGAGACGAAAACAAAATGGCGCTGATAGACTTGCTCGACGGATAATTGACACATCCTTGCAAGAGCAATAACTGCAAAGCACAATAAAACAAGGTATACCTGTCTAAATATTAATGTCAGTAAGTGGTTGATTGGCTAGCAGAGTCATGTCATACCCCTTCCCCCCTTTATAAGGGGGCTTAGCATCATTTTGTGTTTGGAGGCTGATACTGGATTGAATAGAAGAAATGTAATTTTTGGTTCAGTACCAAGTGGTAACCAGTCGTTTATGGTGATGGTACAGATACTTCACTGTCCTGGAAGGTATTAAGTACATAATAGACACATTTGTATCAATGAATTAAGAAGATAACTAGACTCCCACCCATTACAGAGCTTTTTCTATACCGCGGGGAAGTTGCTGTTGTGGTCGGTTGAATTATATACAAGTTCCCTGAACATCACTGTTATAGGGGTAAAATGATCTTCCACAAGCCAAGCACTCCCCTACGCACCATCTTGGTGCAGGAATTATACAGAAAATTCTCAATCTGAGGTGGTATGCGCAAATCATGAGTTTAAATGCATGGGGGGGGGGGGGGGGGAATGGTACATGGGGAGGGCATAGGGGGACCCTTGTCTCATTCTCAATCATGGGATCAGGATGCAGACAGCACATGCACACACACACACATAACACACGTGAACATAAAGAGGCAGCGTGTATAATAGCTCCCCTCCTCTCGCTACACAAATAACAACACAGACATCCTGCCAAAAAACCCAACGTGATGATATCAAAAAATAAAATAGAGGAAGAAAAAGGACTATAGACGAGGTCAGCCATGAGTTTCGTGTGTTATCAGCATATAACATTGTGCAATATATCCCAATAAATATGTAGAATACACAGGCCTGGCCTGTATTTGTGTTTATTACTCCAGGAAGTCTGCATTGTATGGAGGCGGCCATTAGTCTATACTCACCTTCCAATGTTACGGTCTGCAACCATGATTTGACTTCTAGCTGGATTCTGATTGGCTCGCAGCCAACACTAAGCCGCCAATCAGAATGTAGCTCTGATTGTCAAAGGGTCAGTCATTGGTTTTGTTTTTTTTACATCCCCTGTCTGACTCTCCTGGCTTCCCCTAAAACTCATCTTACATTCACAGTACATACAAGGTTTAGGTGACAAAGTCTCTTTAATAAGTAGTTGTTTTGTAGACAGCGACAGCCATCGTCAAACACAAACTGAATTAGTAACTGCTGTAGGGGTGAATATATCGTTACACCTTAGCTGAAGACAACGGCCCAAATCTAAGTTTAATATGCAATGAGCAAGAAATGAATGAGAATTTCTGAGGACAGTGGGGGAATCAGTAGAAACTGTACCGGTCAAAATGAAACCTGCAAACTGTACGGGGTCCGGGAGAATCACAAACAAATGGGAAAAATACAGATATAAAAGTGCAGCCTTGCTGACTCCGCCTCCTTTGGAGGGGTCGCCATTGGGCACCATATGCAAATGAACCTATGCAGCTAGAGTATAAGTGATCTGCATAATAAGTGATCTGCATACGGGGCCCGAGATAAAATGACAAAGGGAGCACGGCCAATCATTTACACATGTGTATAAGTATAATTGTTTGTAATTCCATTATAAAACGTATACATTGAGGTTTGTTCAAACAGGGCTGTACAGATGTGAGCTTTGTGCCAATCTCCACAAAGCAGAACTTTCACAGGATATATTTCACTTTAAAGGACTCAAATAATGATCTATACATTGTGTCAGCCGAACTGCATAAAATAAGAGAAATAAATGTTTTAAATGTGTCTGTCGCCTGCTTATGACATCACCTGTGGCCTGATATGCAAATTACACATTCCCCATTGAAAACTAGTTCATTTACATATCAAGTCACAGGTGATGTCATAAGCAAGAGACACAGACATGTAAATGATACATTTATGTTTGTTTTATATGTTTGCTGCATTTGGCCAACACAGTGTATATAGGGCTGGCACCCAGTCTATATTTGACCGGCAAGCTGGTAAACAATTGGCTTGATGCCAATGTTAAGTCCATGACAGATACATATAATTTATAATACAGTATAGGTCGCCCAAAATGTATAGATCATTGTACATCATTTTTTCTTCTCTACATTTACAGGATCAGCAGTATTTAATTTCACTTTAATATATATTTTTATGAGACTCTGCTGTTTCTGTAGGAGAGGAATGCTTCAAAAGTGCCAAATAAATGGCAGATAATGAAATTAAGCCACTTTCGACCCATCAAAAGATGGAACTCACATGACTGGCTCTGGGAGCAGCCAGACACCCCGGGAGTGAGGATTTCACCACAATTCGATTCCCAGGCAACATTTACTTGTCAGCTTTGGGTCTTATGACTGCCTAATAAACAGGGGGGATCACGTGTGTGCAGGGGGGGGGGTCACGTGTGTGCAGGGGTGTCACATGTGTGTGTCTGTCTCACGTGCATGTCAGCCTGTGGATATGTTTTCACATTAATAGACAGTACGTCCCGTTAGTTTATTGATTATCTCCATAGATTAGATACGGGCCAAAGATCTGCACCCTTGTTACTGTGTTTACATCTCACTGGGGGGGCTATGAATCCCACTAAAAATATTCTGAAATGATGCCATAATTAAGGTCTACCCCAAGTATAAAACAATCCTCCAGATTGTAAGCTCTGCGAGCAAGGCTCTCTACCTCATGTATCAGACTCTCTGTCCATCTAGTGTAGATTGTAAGCTCTGCGAGCAAGGCTCTCTACCTCATGTATCAGTCTCTCTGTTCATCTAGTGTAGATTGAGCTGCCACTAGACACCAGGGAGCTGTGGGTGCAGTGCTGGGGTAAGTCCTGGATGTGCAATATGGGGGATGGGGTAAGTCCTGGATGTGCAATATGGGTGATGGGGTAAGTCCTGGATGTGCAATATGGGTGATGGGGTAAGTCCTGGATGTGCAATATGGGTGATGGGGTAAGTCCTGGATGTGCAATATGGGTGATGGGGTAAGTCCTGGATGTGCAATATGGGTGATGGGGTAAGTCCTGGATGTGCAATATGGGTGATGGGGTAAGTCCTGGATGTGCAATATGGGTGATGGGGTAAGTCCTGGATGTGCAATATGGGTGATGGGGTAAGTCCTGGATGTGCAATGTGGGTGATGGGGTAAGTCCTGGATGTGCAATATGGGTGATGGGGTAAGTCCTGGATGTGCAATATGGGTGATGGGGTAAGTCCTGGATGTGCAATATGGGTGATGGGGTAAGTCCTGGATGTGCAATGTGGGTGATGGGGTAAGTCCTGGATGTGCAATGTGGGTGATGGGGTAAGTCCTGGATGTGCAATGTGGGTGATGGGGTAAGTCCTGGATGTGCAATGTGGGTGATGGTGTAAGTCCTGGATGTGCAATATGGGGGATGGGGTAAGTCCTGGATGTGCAATATGGGTGATGGGGTAAGTCCTGGATGTGCAATATGGGGGATGGGGTAAGTCCTGGATGTGCAATATGGGTGATGGGGTAAGTCCTGGATGTGCAATATGGGTGATGGGGTGAGTCCTGGATGTGCAATATGGGTGATGGGGTAAGTCCTGGATGTGCAATATGGGTGATGGGGTAAGTCTTGGATGTGCAATATGGGTGATGGGGTAAGTCCTGGATGTGCAATGTGGGTGATGGGGTAAGTCCTGGATGTGCAATATGGGTGATGGGGTAAGTCCTGGATGTGCAATGTGGGTGATGGGGTAAGTCCTGGATGTGCAATATGGGTGATGGGGTAAGTCCTGGATGTGCAATATGGGTGATGGGGTAAGTCCTGGATGTGCAATATGGGTGATGGGGTGAGTCCTGGATGTGCAATATGGGTGATGGGGTAAGTCCTGGATGTGCAATGTGGGTGATGGGGTAAGTCCTGGATGTGCAATGTGGGTGATGGGGTAAGTCCTGGATGTGCAATATGGGTGATGGGGTAAGTCCTGGATGTGCAATATGGTTGATGGGGTAAGTCCTGGATGTGCAATATGGGTGATGGGGTAAGTCCTGGATGTGCAATATGGGTGATGGGGTAAGTCCTGGATGTGCAATGTGGGTGATGGGGTAAGTCCTGGATGTGCAATATGGGTGATGGGGTAAGTCCTGGATGTGCAATGTGGGTGATGGGGTAAGTCCTGGATGTGCAATATGGGGGATGGGGTAAGTCCTGGATGTGCAATATGGGTGATGGGGTAAGTCCTGGATGTGCAATATGGGTGATGGGGTAAGTCCTGGATGTGCAATATGGGTGATGGGGTAAGTCCTGGATGTGCAATATGGGTGATGGGGTAAGTCCTGGATGTGCAATGTGGGTGATGGGGTAAGTCCTGGATGTGCAATATGGGTGATGGGGTAAGTCCTGGATGTGCAATATGGGTGATGGGGTAAGTCCTGGATGTGCAATATGGGTGATGGGGTAAGTCCTGGATGTGCAATATGGGTGATGGGGTAAGTCCTGGATGTGCAATATGGGTGATGGGGTAAGTCCTGGATGTGCAATGTGGGTGATGGGGTAAGTCCTGGATGTGCAATGTGGGTGATGGGGTAAGTCCTGGATGTGCAATGTGGGTGATGGGGTAAGTCCTGGATGTGCAATATGGGTGATGGGGTAAGTCCTGGATGTGCAATATGGGTGATGGGGTAAGTCCTGGATGTGCAATATGGGTGATGGGGTAAGTCCTGGATGTGCAATGTGGGTGATGGGGTAAGTCCTGGATGTGCAATGTGGGTGATGGGGTAAGTCCTGGATGTGCAATGTGGGTGATGGGGTAAGTCCTGGTTGTGCAATATGGGTGATGGGGTAAGTCCTGGATGTGCAATATGGGGGATGGGGTAAGTCCTGGATGTGCAATATGGGGGATGGGGTAAGTCCTGGATGTGCAATATGGGTGATGGGGTAAGTCCTGGATGTGCAATATGGGCGATGGGGTAAGTCCTGGATGTGCAATGTGGGTGATGGGGTAAGTCCTGGATGTGCAATGTGGGTGATGGGGTAAGTCCTGGATGTGCAATATGGGTGATGGGGTAAGTCCTGGATGTGCAATATGGGGGATGGGGTAAGTCCTGGATATGCAATATGGGGGATGGGGTAAGTCCTGGATGTGCAATATGGGTGATGGGGTAAGTCCTGGATGTGCAATATGGGGGATGGGGTAAGTCCTGGATGTGCAATATGGGTGATGGGGTAAGTCCTGGATGTGCAATGTGGGTGATGGGGTAAGTCCTGGATGTGCAATATGGGTGATGGGGTAAGTCCTGGATGTGCAATGTGGGGGATGGGGTAAGTCCTGCGTGTGCAATATGGGGGATGGGGTAAGTCCTGGATGTGCAATGTGGGGGATGGGGTAAGTCTTGGATGTGCAATATGGGTGATGGGGTAAGTCTTGGATGTGCAATATGGGTGATGGGGTAAGTCCTGGATGAGCAATATGGGGGATGGGGTAAGTCCTGGATGTGCAATGTGGGTGATGGGGTAAGTCCTGGATGTGCAATATGGGTGATGGGGTAAGTCCTGGATGTGCAATGTGGGTGATGGGGTAAGTCCTGGATGTGCAATATGGGGGATGGGGTAAGTCCTGGATGTGCAATATGGGTGATGGGGTAAGTCCTGGATGTGCAATATGGGGGATGGGGTAAGTCCTGGATGTGCAATATGGGTGATGGGGTAAGTCCTGGATGTGCAATATGGGGGATGGGGTAAGTCCTGGATGTGCAATATGGGTGATGGGGTAAGTCCTGGATGTGCAATGTGGGTGATGGGGTAAGTCCTGGGTGTGCAATATGGGTGATGGGGTAAGTCCTGGATGTGCAATATGGGGGATGGGGTAAGTCCTGGATGTGCAATGTGGGTGATGGGGTAAGTCCTGGATGTGCAATATGGGTGATGGGGTAAGTCCTGGATGTGCAATGTGGGTGATGGGGTAAGTCCTGGATGTGCAATGTGGGTGATGGGGTAAGTCTTGGATGTGCAATGTGGATGAAATGGCTGTGGTGGATAAATGTGACTCTCACTTTGAGAGTTGGTTACATTTGGCCCGTACGACAGATGCAAAGTGGTCCCATCTGACAGGTGGGATGGTGCTGCAGTCCCCCTGGAGCGGGGTCCACAGTACAGCTCTCTAGTACCACTCCGAGCCTAAAATACGCTGTGATTATTAAACACAATAATGAGATGAATTCAATGTACAGAGTGTGATCCACTCACCTTCATGGCAAACTGGCACGCAGTCTTCTCCTCGGGCTGGTAGGACAGACAGAGAAGGAACAGCCCCAGGACCGCCACCAAGCTGACCTGAAAGGGACACAGGAATACACGCATGTAATCACAAAATAACGGGGGGAGCGCTACCCACTCTGCGGATTGCAACACAGGGAATGGGGTCTATTTGTGTGAAACAACTGGTAATAACCTATCGTAATCCACCTGGTACCATTACCACCCTCTCCTCCATGAGCAGAAACACACGTGACATTCTGCGGAACATTACAGTATATCCATGAGTTAATTGCCTGAGGCGTGTTCTTTACCATGCATCATACGTGTTTACATCGTGTCCTGTGACAGACACACGGCTTTCAATGTGTTCTTCTTTGTTTTGTGAGGATGTTGACAGGTTATTACAAGGCAGAGTTTACACCAAACTCTTTATTTCTCGCCCTTTTCTAATAAATCGGTCTGGACTCCTACAGGCTGCAAACACGTTACATATCTAATCTACTCTCTGAATCCTGTCACCTAAACACTGCTTATACTGTGACTATCACCTAAACACTGCGTATACTGGGACTGTATCATCCAAACACTGCTTATACTGTGACTGTATCACCTAAACACTGCTCATACTGTGACTGTATCATCCAAACACTGCTTATACTGTGACTGTATCACCTAAACACTGCTTATACTGTGACTGTGTCACCCAAACACTGCTTATACTGTGACTGTATCACCCACACACTGCTTATACTGTGACTGTATCACCTAAACACTGCTTATACTGTGACTGTATCACCCAAACACTGCTTATACTGTGACTGCATCACCTAAACACTGCTTATACTGTGACTGTATCATCCAAACACTGCTTATACTGTGACTGTATCACCCAAACACTGCTTATACTGTGACTGTATCACCCAAACACTGCTTATACTGTGACTGTATCACCTAAACACTGCTTATACTGTGACTGTATCACCCAAACACTGCTTATACTGTGACTGTGTCACCCAAACACTGCTTATACTGTGACTGTATCACCTAAACACTGCTTATACTGTGACTGTATCACCCAAACACTGCTTATACTGTGACTGTATCACCCACACACTGCTTATACTGTGACTGTATCACCTAAACACTGCTTATACTGTGACTGTATCACCCAAACACTGCTTATACTGTGACTGTATCACCCACACACTGCTTATACTGTGACTGTATCACCTAAACACTGCTTATACTGTGACTGTATCACCCAAACACTGCTTATACTGTGACCGTATCACCCAAACACTGCTTATACTGTGACTGTATCACCTAAACACTGCTTATACTGTGACTGTATCACCCAAACACTGCTTATACTGTGACTGTATCCCCTAAACATTGCTTATACTGTGACTGTATCACCCAAACACTGCTTATACTGTGACTGTATCACCCAAACACTGCTTATACTGTGACTGTGTCACCCAAACACTGCTTATACTGTGACTGTGTCACCTAAACACTGCTTATACTGTGACTGTATCACCTAAACGCTGCTTATACTGTGACTGTATCACCCAAACACTGCTTATACTGTGACTGTATCACCTAAACACTGCTTATACTGTGACTGTATCACCCAAACACTGCTTATAGTGTGACTGTATCACCCAAACACTGCTTATACTGTGACTGTATCACCTAAACACTGCTTATACTGTGACTGTATCACCCAAACACTGCTTATACTGTGACTGTATCACCTAAACACTGCTTATACTGTGACTGTGTCACCTAAACCCTGCTTATACTTTGACTGTATCACCTAAACACTGCTTATACTGTGTTTACTCTCCTGAGTTGGTAATATCCTATATGACTGGATATAGGGCTTTTTCAGCTCTCATCCCTTCTTGCTGAGAGAGATCCCACTGCTTTGTTTGTCTCCGTTTATATTAACATAGAATTAAATTAAATCTATTAATATGTTACATTCTATCAGGTTCTCATCCAATTCCCTCGTTTATCATGCAAAACAGGCTTCAAATAAAAAGATTTCTGCAGGAGAAAAATGATTTAGGAGAAGATGTGACAAGAAACGTGAATTGGGTTAATATAAAGAATATTAGCTTTAATATCATGCATTACTCAGGGGCAAGATCGGCAGTAGATTCAGAGATCCAAATAAAAAGTGATCTAGAGAAAATCAGGAAAGATTTAAACCCACCGTGCAAATCAGGATCTTCTATGTGATGAGATCAGGATCAGAAATCTTATATCAGAAACTGAATATCATTTTAATTTGACACAAATAAGCAATTATATAAATGACCGCTGCAGCTAATGAGGTCAGTTGCTATAAATGCAGAGAGAGCCGACTTCTGCCAGGGTGGGGACAGAGACCACCTAATCCTGCACTCCCCAAAATAATCTCAACCCTCTGCACCTCATTAACGGACCATTTCATTTACCAGGATGATAATAAGCATTAAATTAAACAATGAGTAAGTAACGAAACCAGGTGAAAAGGGGTTAAATAGCCCCACATACACTGCCTAAAAAAATCTGAATACTTTCATTAGTCCCTGGCCTTATCTTATATCTAGGATAGCCTTATACCTATCCCATGCATGCTTAAACTCCTTCACTGTATTAACCTCTACCACTTCTACTGGAAGACTATTCCATACATCCACTACCCTCTCAGTAATGTAATACTTTCATTAGTCCCTGGCCTTATCTTATATCTAGGATAGCCTTATACCTATCCCATGCATGCTTAAACTCCTTCACTGTATTAACCTCTACCACTTCTACTGGAAGACTATTCCATACATCCACTACCCTCTCAGTAACGTAATACTTTCATTAGTCCCTGACCTTATCTTATATCTAGAATAGCCTTATACCTATCCCATGCATGCTTAAACTCCTTCACTGTATTAACCTCTACCACTTCTACTGGAAGACTATTCCATGCATCCACTACCCTCTCAGTAATGTAATACTTTCATTAGTCCCTGACCTTATCTTATATCTAGGATAGTCTTATACCTATCCCATGCATGCTTAAAATCCTTCACTGTATTAACCTCTACCACTTCTACTGGAAGACTATTCCATACATCCACTACCCTCTCAGTAATGTAATACTTTCATTAGTCCCTGGCCTTATCTTATATCTAGGATAGCCTTATACCTATCCCATGCATGCTTAAACTCCTTCTCTGTATTAACCTCTACCACTTCTACTGGAAGACTATTCCATACATCCACTACCCTCTCAGTAAAGTAATACTTTCATTAGTCCCTGACCTTATCTTATATCAAGGATAGCCTTATACCTATCCCATGCATTCTTAAACTCCTTCACTGTATTAACCTCTACCACTTCTACTGCAAGACTATTCCATACATCCACTACCCTCTCAGTAAAGTAATACTTCCTGATATTACATTTAAATCGTTGCCCCTCTAATTTCAGACTATGTCCTCTAGTTGTGGTAGTTTATCTTCATATAAATATACCCTCCCCCGTTACTGTGTTTATTCCCTTTATTTATATAAATGTTTCTATCATATCCCCCCAGTTACATCTTTCCTCCATGATATACATGTTAAGATGCTTTAACCCTTTCCTGGTAAGTTGTATATAACACAAGCAGCCTCTGTATTGGCCCAAAGTATCTGGCTTTTTTCCTGAATGGAGATAGTATTGGGGTTCCATTCATGAAGGAGGGAATTGCAGGGTTTGAGTTTGAAGCTCACCGTGTGTCAGTCCTGATACAGCTGGATTCCTTGCTTAAATTATATATAAATACAAGACACAGAATTATTTAAAACAAATTCTAAAAGTGATGTAATCAGCAGGAACATTCCATTGGTTTCCATGGTTACTGTGGAACATTCTATTTGTTTCCATGGTTACTGTGGAACATTCTATTGGTTTCTATGGTTACTGTGGAACATCCCACTGGTTTCCATGGTGACTGGACCACTTTTAGTACTTTGCCCCAGAGATGCTGTTATTAATATCCTCCTATTTGTCTAAGATCCAGGCTCAGATGTGCATGTCACTACCCAGAACCCTTTGCTGTGGTTGGCGAGAGTCCTGCGGTGGGTGAGTTTGGGGTGAGGTTTAGTCTGAACCCGTGGTGGTTTGTGTGGCTGGTTCTGAGTAGTGTGAATTTGGGAAGTGAGTGATTAACTCCCGGATACTGATTTCCCTCGTAGAAATCTTATTCCTTGCTTCCTATGAAGCCTGGGGTCCCTGCTTCCCAGGGGAGCATGGCAGCTGCCGGTGTTATTGATGCAGCAGGGGGATCACAACTCCTATCAAGATGAGGCAGCCCTCACCAGGGTGCTTACCTCTCTGTTGGCTCCTTATGTCCCCTCCGCCCAGTGTTACTTACCAGCGTTTTGAATCCAGCCACGGACGCGCGCATTCCCACACGGCTTGATAGCCGCGCGCATGCATCTGGTAAGAAGGGGTGTGCGGGGGGGGGCGGGATGTGGGTTGCGCAGCTGGCGCATGCGCGGTGAGCAAATTCTCCTGCGATTGCGCAGGAGAATTTGCTCCAGAAATTTGACAGAACACCGGTACTGGCATGTACTATCTAAATGACCTGCAGGTTATATCATACAGGTTACAGCCTATGTTTCCTTTCACATTCAGCAGGAAGTCTAGAGATTGGCTTATGTGCCAGAGAGATGTAATAATAATAATAATACAACACTCCTTCAGATTTATATAGTCCAGAATATTAATCCATGTTTATTTGCATATCATTTAGATTGTCAGCTCCAGCCGGTGTTTTACTAGCAGGCCGGGAGGGGGGGGGGGGGGGGGGTTGGGGGGCATGGCACCCGGTATTTGTATGTAGGTGAGTTGGGAGCAGTGAGCCATGTTCCCTAATTTGGCTGTAAGTTTATAATTCCCTTGTCAATTCTCTCTTTAATGAATAAAGTCTCTTTGTTTATATATATTTATATCCACTTTACGTAGTAAAACTTTGGCAAACTAAACTTTCATTTTATAAACAAAGTTCGACTTAAAGTAACCAATCATTTATTTAACCCTCTCACTGCCCGGGGCTGTCCCCCGAGGTATCCTCCCCGGTTGGTTAAGGGGTCAGCACTGAATGAAAAGGTCTTTCATTTCATTAACCCTTTCATTGAATGCTATGATATGTTTGGGGAAAAACTCCCAAATACTTGGCGGGTTTAGTTGAAATTGTAAAAACCAATATTTACCAAATAAATTAAGGGTGTGAGCTGGTGGGCTGTCAGGGTTGGGTCTCTCTCGTCGTCCTAATTTACAGCAAGAGTTGAGCTCGGCATAGGTTAATAAATCCAATAAACGGCAATTAGTGCTGAATTCTGCTCCATGGCGACTTTAATCTGCTCCCTCCCCCCCACCCCCATTGGCTAACGCTGGGTTATGTTTGTAATTCTGGAGCAAAATGGAAACATCAGCAGGAACATTCTATTGGTTTCCATGGTGATGCTGGGGCAAAGTTCTAAATTGGAAGCAATGAGCAGGAACATTCCGCTGGTTCCCTTGGTAACTGCTCCACTTTCAGAATTGACCTTTATACACACAGACCCCGGCGTGAGAGCTGCTGTTGGTGGTGTTTGGGCCCTAGTTACCTTTTTGCCCCGTGTTTGCCCCCCGCTCCAGTCATGCATGTTGTTAGTGTGGCTCTCATGCAGCTTTAATGCTTACAATAATGCCGGCCCAGTGCGGGGTGTCTCTGATTAGCAATGAGGAGCACGATCCGGACATGATGAAGGCGAGGACTGTGACAGTCACACCAAGCGTCAGCTGGAGCAGGGCTACCAGGAGAGGGAAACGGCAACCACAGCACGTGTGGGACTCCTCCTGCTGCAGGCCTGCTTTGGCCTCCGTCTTGCCCTTGGCCTGGTCTTGCTCCCCTCCAGGGGTGTCGGGGGCTCCTCCGGGTTTGCTCTTTTTCTCCTGGGTTCCCATCAGGACGCTACAGGGTCTGTGGATTCTGTTAACTGAGCCGGGATCTGGGGATCTGGGGATCACGGGGCTGAACTAATATGGAAACATGTGGAGGGATTGCCAGAGACTTTAAATGCCACTTATAGCCCAGAGGAAAGGGGGCTTCTAGGGGATAGCGGACTGCCAACCTGCAGGACAGAACAGGCAGAATGTGTATATATAGTGCGTACACTGCATCTATACACACTGCATCCATACACACTGCATCTACACACACTGCATCTACACACACTGCAACTATACACACTGCAACCATACACACTGCATCCATACACACTGCATCCATACACACTGCATCTACACACACTGCATATATACACACTGCATCCGTACACACTGCATCCATACACACTGCATCCACACACTGCAACTATACACACTGCATCCACACACACTACATCCATACACACTGCAACTATACACACTGCATCCATACACACTGCATCTACACACACTGCAACTATACACACTGCATCCATACACACTGCATCCACACACTGCTTTTACACACTGCAACTATACACACTGCATCCACACACACTACATCCATACACACTGCAACCATACACACTGCAACTATACACACTGCAACTATACACACTGCATCCACACACACTGCAACCAAACACACTGCATCCATGCACTGCACCTAAACACGCTGCATTTATACACACTGCATCCATACACACTGCATCCACACACGCTGCATCCATCACACGCTGCATCCATACACGCTGCATCCAAACACATGCATTTATACACACTGCAACTATACACACTGCAACTATACACACTGCACCCATACACTGCGTCTATACACGCTGCATCCATACACACAACATCTATACACACTACATTCATACACACCGCATCCACACACACTGCTTAATCGCACTGCATCTATAAACACACTGCATCAATACACACTACTTAATCACACTACATCTATACACACTACTTAATCACACTACATTTATACACACTGCATCTATACACACAACATCTATACACACTACATTCATACACACCGCATCCACACACACTGCTTAATCGCACTGCATCTATAAACACACTGCATCAATACACACTACTTAATCACACTACATCTATACACACTACTTAATCACACTACATCTATACACACTGCATCTATACACATTGCTTAATCACGCTGCATCTATACACACTGCTTAATCACACTGCATTAATACACACTGCTTAATCACACTACATCTATACACAGTGCATCAATACACTTCTTAATCACACTACTTAGTCACACTGCATCTATACACACTGCTTAATCATACTGCATCTCTACACACTGCATCCATACACACTGTATAAATACACACTATGTTCATACACTGCATTTATACATAGCATACTGTATTTGAAAACACTGCACATATACACAGGGCATCGATACTCTACATATATAAACACGGCGTAGACACGCTGCATATAAGGGTGACAGACAGACAGAGTTAACGGTCAGTAGGATGACAGACAGGCAGGTTTGAAGAAAGTACTGCAAGGGTTGAGTTTTTATTTATTCCTCTCATTAAGCATTGAGTGTCTGCTTCCTCTCAGATACAAACTACAACTTGATCTCATTTTATTGAGATTTACTTCTGGGTAACACAGGCAAGACGTGACTTATATACACAAAGCATAAAGGTGCATCAAAGGTGGAGCAGTCACCACAAAACCAATGGAATGTTCCTGCTGATGACATTGCTTTTAGAACTTTACCCCCAGAATCACCATGGAAACCAATGGAATGTTCCTGCTGATTACACCACTTTTAGAACTTTACTCCAGAATCACCATGGAAACCAATGGAATGTTCCTGCTGATTACATCGCTTCTAGAACTTTACCCCAGAATCACCATGGAAACCAATGGAATGTTCCTGCTGATTACACCACTTTTAGAACTTTACTCCAGAATCATCATGGAAACCAATGGAATGTTCCTGCTGATTACATCACTTTTAGAACTTTACCCCAGAATCACCAGGGGAACCAATGGAATGTTCCTGCTGATTACATCACGTTTAGAACTTTAACCCAGGATCACCATGGAAACCAATGGAATGTTCCTGCTGGTGACATCACTTTTAGAACTGTACCCCAGAATGAGAGACAAGGTGCAGATAATGATGGCACAGTCTCTGTGGTTATTGTGTGAGAGAGACAGGAACGTGCAGCTGCAGTGTAAGCATCTCCGCTCCTGTAATTACCATTAGCAAAACGTGAGTTAAATTACACGAGCCCATTAAACTCCCAGTGACGCGTTTGAGTTCCCTCGCAGTTGGCAGTGGGCGGAAGTGATAACAGAATATCAGATTCTCTCGCTCTCTCTGTTTATTGTCATAGAATTATATTTACCACATTAATGGTGTGGATTTAATTCCACCTCTCTGCTCATCATCCTTTTCCTGCAAGGTGCCTGTCTGAGAATTCATTGCAAACTTATGGCAAAGATTAGTCAGCCCCTCAGCCGAATGGGAAACAAACTCGGCTACTATGACCTTAAGTTTGAAATTCCCTTCTCAATTCCCTGCACTTCTCTCTTTCATGGATAGAGCCCAGAAATATTACACACAATATAATGTGTATAATGTGTATTTTAGTACAAAGCACAATGACAGATAGAGGAGTCGCAGCCTTTGGCCAGTCGGACCATTCATCAGAGCCTGATTGTGTATTGTGTGGATCTTATCTCCCACGTGATGAATCTACCACACTGGGGTTTGTGAACCAAGATAAATAAATAGGACGGTCCCTGTAATCACTGCTCCTGCATCAGCCTGATATACAAGCTGGAGGGATACAGCCGCAGACAATGAATATAATTACACACTGGGGCTACAGGTGTGAGGAAAGCAGTTGTTTAGGTGATACAGTCACAGTATAAGCAGTGTTTGGGTGATACAGTCACAGTATAAGCAGTGTTTAGGTGATACAGTCACAGTATAAGCAGTGTTTGGGTGATACAGTCACAGTATAAGCAGTGTTTGGGTGATACAGTCACAGCATAAGCAGTGTTTGGGTGATACAGTCACAGTATAAGCAGTGTTTAGGTGATACAGTCACAGTATAAGCAGTGTTTGGGTTATACAGTCACAGTATAAGCAGTGTTTAGGTGATACAGTCACAGTATAAGGAGTGTTTGGGTGATACAGTCACAGTATAAGCAGTGTTTGGGTGATACAGTCACAGTATAAGCAGTGTTTAGGTGATACTGTCACAGTATAAGCAGTGTTTAGGTGATGCAGTCACAGTATAAGCAGTGTTTAGGTGATACAGTCACAGTATAAGCAGTGTTTAGGTGATGCAGTCACAGTATAAGCAGTGTTTAGGTGATACAGTCACAGTATAAGCAGTGTTTGGGTGATACAGTCACAGTATAAGCAGTGTTTGGATGATACAGTCACAGTATAAGCAGTGTTTAGGTGATGCAGTCACAGTATAAGCAGTGTTTAGGTGACGCAGTCACAGTATAAGCAGTGTTTGGGTGATACAGTCACAGTATAAGCAGTGTTTGGGTGATACAGTCACAGTATAAGCAGTGTTTAGGTGATACAGTCACAGTATAAGCAGTGTTTAGGTGGCACAGTCACAGTATAAGCAGTGTTTAGGTGATACAGTCACAGTATAAGCAGTGTTTAGGTGATACAGTCACAGTATAAGCAGTGTTTGGGTGATACAGTCACAGTATAAGCAGTGTTTAGGTGATACAGTCACAGTATAAGCAGTGTTTAGGTGATGCAGTCACAGTATAAGCAGTGTTTAGGTGATGCAGTCACAGTATAAGCAGTGTTTAGGTGATACAGTCACAGTATAAGCAGTGTTTGGGTGATACAGTCACAGTATAAGCAGTGTTTGGGTGATACAGTCACAGTATAAGCAGTGTTTAGGTGATACAGTCACAGTATAAGCAGTGTTTAGGTGATGCAGTCACAGTATAAGCAGTGTTTAGGTGATACAGTCACAGTATAAGCAGTGTTTAGGTGATGCAGTCACAGTATAAGCAGTGTTTAGGTGATACAGTCACAGTATAAGCAGTGTTTGGGTGATACAGTCACAGTATAAGCAGTGTTTAGGTGATACAGTCACAGTATAAGCAGTGTTTAGGTGATACAGTCACAGTATAAGCAGTGTTTAGGTGATACAGTCACAGTATAAGGAGTGTTTAGGTGATACAGTCACAGTATAAGGAGTGTTTGGGTGATACAGTCACAGTATAAGCAGTGTTTGGGTGATACAGTCACAGTATAAGCAGTGTTTGGGTGATACAGTCACAGTATAAGCAGTGTTTAGGTGATGCAGTCACAGTATAAGCAGTGTTTAGGTGATACAGTCACAGTATAAGCAGTGTTTAGGTGATGCAGTCACAGTATAAGCAGTGTTTAGGTGATACAGTCACAGTATAAGCAGTGTTTGGGTGATACAGTCACAGTATAAGCAGTGTTTGGGTGATACAGTCACAGTATAAGCAGTGTTTGGGTGATACAGTCACAGTATAAGCAGTGTTTAGGTGATACAGTCACAGTATAAGCAGTGTTTGGGTGATACAGTCACAGTATAAGCAGTGTTTAGATGATACAGTAACAGTATAAGCAGTGTTTAGGTGATACAGTCACAGTATAAGCAGTGTTTGGGTGATACAGTCACAGTATAAGCAGCGTTTAGGTGATACAGTCACAGTATAAGCAGTGTTTAGGTGATGCAGTCACAGTATGAGCAGTGTGTGGGTGATACAGTCACAGTATAAGCAGTGTTTGGATGATACAGTCACAGTATAAGCAGTGTTTAGGTGATGCAGTCACAGTATAAGCAGTGTTTAGGTGATGCAGTCACAGTATGAGCAGTATTTGGGTCATACAGTCACAGTATAAGCAGTGTTTGGGTGATACAGTCACAGTATAAGCAGTGTTTAGGTGATACAGTCACAGTATAAGCAGTGTTTGGGTGATACAGTCACAGTATAAGCAGTGTTTGGGTGATACAGTCACAGTATAAGCAGTGTTTGGATGATACAGTCACAGTATAAGCAGTGTTTAGGTGATGCAGTCACAGTATAAGCAGTGTTTAGGTGACGCAGTCACAGTATAAGCAGTGTTTGGGTGATACAGTCACAGTATAAGCAGTGTTTGGGTGATACAGTCTCAGTATAAGCAGTGTTTAGGTGATACAGTCACAGTATAAGCAGTGTTTAGGTGGCACAGTCACAGTATAAGCAGTGTTTAGGTGATACAGTCACAGTATAAGCAGTGTTTAGGTGATACAGTCACAGTATAAGCAGTGTTTGGGTGATACAGTCACAGTATAAGCAGTGTTTGGGTGATACAGTCACAGTATAAGCAGTGTTTGGATGATACAGTCACAGTATAAGCAGTGTTTAGGTGATGCAGTCACAGTATAAGCAGTGTTTGGGTGATACAGTCACAGTATAAGCAGTGTTTAGGTGATACAGTCACATTATAAGCAGTGTTTAGGTGATACAGTCACAGTATAAGCAGTGTTTAGGTGATGCAGTCACAGTATAAGCAGTGTTTAGGTGATGCAGTCACAGTATAAGCAGTGTTTAGGTGATGCAGTCATTGCAGTATATATTGTATATCGGAATGGTTGTTATTTCCCTGTATAATAAGGTTTGGGTAATGCCGGTTACTCTGTGCACCAGCTGGTTGGGACGTGGACAAGGGATATCTGAGGCCTTAACTGTATGTATTCACCTGGATAATTCCCTATTTACTATGACACACACGATGCAGGAGCAGAGCCGCTGTCTGTATATCCCGGCGCACAGCATGGAGCCTCCTAACCTGATGAATGAATCAGACGCGGCTGTAATGCATGATCTGGATGCAGCTGCAGACCACCATGCCCCCCATGGCCTTGCTGATACACAGGCTGCCAGGGCAGAGCATAGCTGCCAACAGTCTCAATTTGGGTCTGTCCCGGCATTAATACCGTCTATGTACAGTGTGCTCAGCACTGCGCACAGGCAGCATTGTGTCTGTCTCAGCATTAATACCGTCTATGTACAGTATGCTCAGCACTGCGCACAGGCAGCATTGTGTCTGTCCCGGCATTAATACCGTCTCTGTACAGTATGCTCAGCACTGCACGCAGGCAGCATTGTGTCTGTCCTGGTATTAATACCGTCTATGTACAGTATGCTCAGCACTGCACGCAGGCAGCATTGTGTCTGTCCCGGCATTAATACCGTCTCTGTACAGTATGCTCAGCACTGCACGCAGGCAGCATTGTGTCTGTCCTGGTATTAATACCGTCTATGTACAGTATGCTCAGCACTGCACGCAGGCAGCATTGTGTCTGTCCCGGCATTAATACCGTCTCTGTACAGTATGCTCAGCACTGCGCGCAGGCAGCATTGTGTCTGTCCCGGTATTAATACTGTCTATGTACAGTATGCTCAGCACTGCGCGCAGGCAGCATTGTGTCTGTCCTGGTATTAATACCGTCTATGTACAGTATGCTCAGCACTGCGCGCAGGCAGCATTGTGTCTGTCCCGGCATTAATACCGTCTATGTACAGTGTGCTCAGCACTGCGCACAGGCAGCATTGTGTCTGTCCCGGCATTAATACCGTCTATGTACAGTATGCTCAGCACTGCGCGCAGGCAGCATTGTGTCTGTCCCGGCATTAATACCGTCTATGTACAGTATGCTCAGCACTGCGCGCAGGCAGCATTGTGTCTGTCCCAGCATTAATACCATCTATGTACAGTATGCTCGGCACTGTGCGCAGGCAGCATTGTGTCTGTCCCGGCATTAATAGCGTCTATGTACAGTGTGCTCAGCACAGCGCGCAGGCAGCATTGTGTCTGTCCCAGCATTAATACCGTCTATGTACAGTATGCTCAGCACTGCGCGCAGGCAGCAATGTGCCTGTCCCGGTATTAATACTATCTATGTACAGTATGCTCAGCACAGCGCGCAGGCAGCATTGTGTCTGTCCCGGCATTAATACCGTCTATGTACAGTGTGCTCAGCACAGCGCGCAGGCAGCATTGTGTCTGTCCCGGTATTATTACCATCTATGTACAATATGCTCAGCACTGCGCGCAGGCAGCATTGTGTCTGTCCCGGCATTAATACCGTCTATGTACAGTGTGCTCAGCACTGCGCGCAGGCAGCAATGTGCCTGTCCCGGTATTAATACTATCTATGTACAGTATGCTCAGCACAGCGCGCAGGCAGCATTGTGTCTGTCCCGGCATTAATACCGTCTATGTACAGTGTGCTCAGCACAGCGCGCAGGCAGCATTGTGTCTGTCCCGGCATTAATACCGTCTATGTACAGTGTGCTCAGCACAGCGCGCAGGCAGCATTGTGTCTGTCCCAGCATTAATACCGTCTATGTACTGTATTCTCAGCACTGCGCGCAGGCAGCATTGTGTCTGTCCCGGCATTAATACCGTCTATGTACAGTGTGCTCAGCACAGCGCGCAGGCAGCATTGTGTCTGTCCCAGCATTAATACCGTCTATGTACTGTATTCTCAGCACTGCGCGCAGGCAGCATTGTGTCTGTCCCGGCATTAATACTGTCTATGTACAGTATGCTCAGCACTGCGCGCTGGCAGAATTGTGTCTGTCCCAGCATTAATACTGTCTATGTACAGTATGCTCAGCACTGTGCGCAGGGAGCATTGTGTCTGTCCCAGCATTAATACTGTCTATGTACTGTATGCTCAGCACTGCGTGCAGGCAGCATTGTGTCTGTCCCAGCATTAATACTGTCTATGTACAGTATGCTCAGCACTGCGCGCAGGCAGCATTGTGTCTGTCCCAGCATTAATACTGTCCATGTACAGTATGCTCGGCACTGTGCGCAGGCACATTGTTTAACCCTTGCTGTCCCTTAATGCACCACAAACATCAACAACAATAATCCCTTCAAAGCTATAAAATCTGATAAACGCAATTAGATTTACAAGCTCCCATTAACCCTTCCGTCACTGCGGGGAGAGAGGTGCAAAGCTAATGACATTGTCTGCTAATCCCAGGGCACTGGGTGTCCGGTGTGAGGAGGAAGCGTGTGAGAGGTGGCTGAATGCAGCAGTTAGTGGCAGAGGTGGGAGTCACATTGCCGGCCTTGTGCAGCTTCCACTAGTTTAAACAGGGATTAGAAGGAGGTATAAGGTGACGGGTGTGTTAGAAACTCATTACCAGGCGCCGGGGAAACCACGCTACATCGGGGAGGGGAAGGATTAGCGGCAGATCAGACCATTCTGCATGCAGGGGTGTGCACATCGAAAAAGGAGTTCCATGGTGGGGGTATTAGGTGGCTGCGGGTCTTTATCATAACATTATACATATCCATCTGCTCTGTCCACAGGTGTCACAGGGATACTGGGGTGACCATACGCCGGACCCCCTCAGATATATATTTGTATATTGTCATTAGATGCAACCCTTGTCGGGGGCTCAGCTGGCGGGGAGGATATCATATGACATCACCCAGAAATGCCATGATATCATATGACATCACCCAGAGACGCCATGATATCATGTGACATCACCCAGAGACGCCATGATATCATGTGACATCACCCAGAGACGCCATGATATCATATCACCCACTGCACACCTCAGTCAATCTCTGCACACCTCAGTCACACTGTGCCCGCCTCAGTCACGCTGTGCCCACCTCAGTCACGCTGTGCCCGCCTCAGTCACGCTGTGCCAACCTCAGTCACGCTCTGCCCGCCTCAGTCACGCTGTGCCAACCTCAGTCACGCTGTGCCCGCCTCAGTCACGCTGTGCACACCTCAGTCACGCTGTGCCCGTCTCAGTCACGCTCTGCCCGTCTCAGTCACGCTCTGCCCGCCTCAGTCACGCTGTGCATGCCTCAATCACGCTCTGCATGCCTCGGTCACGCTCTGCCCACCTCAGTCACGCTCTGCCCGCCTCAGTCACGCTGTGCCAACCTCAGTCACGCTGTGCCCGCCTCAGTCACGCTGTGCCCACCTCAGTCACGCTCTGCCCGCCTCAGTCACGCTGTGCCAACCTCAGTCACGCTGTGCCCGCCTCAGTCACGCTGTGCACACCTCAGTCACGCTGTGCACACCTCAGTCACGCTCTGCCCGTCTCAGTCACGCTCTTCCCGCCTGTGATACAGTCACAGTATAAGCAGTGTTTAGGTGATACAGTCACAGTATAAGCAGTGTTTAGGTGATACAGTCACAGTATAAGCAGTGTTTGGGTGATACAGTCACAGTATAAGCAGTGTTTGGGTGATACAGTTACAGTATAAGCAATGTTTAGGTGATACAGTCACAGTATAAGCAGTGTTTAGGTGATACAGTCACAGTATAAGCAGTGTTTAGGTGATACAGTCACAGTATAAGCAGTGTTTGGGTGATACAGTCACAGTATAAGCAGTGTTTGGGTGATACAGTCACAGTATAAGCAGTGTTTAGGTGATACAGTCACAGTATAAGCAGTGTTTGGGTGATACAGTCACAGTATAAGCAGTGTTTGGGTGATACAGTCACAGTATAAGCAGTGTTTAGGTGACACAGTCCCAGTATAAGCAGTGTTTAGGTGATACAGTCACAGTATAAGCAGTGTTTGGGTGATACAGTCACAGTATAAGCAGTGTTTAGGTGATACAGTCACAGTATAAGCAGTGTTTGGGTGATACAGTCACAGTATAAGCAGTGTTTGGGTGATAAAGTCACAGTATAAGCAGTGTTTGGGTGATACAGTCACAGTATAAGCAGTGTTTGGGTGATACAGTCACAGTATAAGCAGTGTTTGGGTGATACAGTCACAGTATAAGCAGTGTTTAGGTGATACAGACACAGTATAAGCAGTGTTTAGGTGATACAGTCACAGTATAAGCAGTGTTTGGGTGATACAGTCACAGTATAAGCAGTGTTTAGGTGATACAGTCACAGTATAAGCAGTGTTTGGGTGATACAGTCACAGTATACGCAGTGTTTAGGTGATACAGTCACAGTATAAGCAGTGTTTGGGTGATACAGTCACAGTATAAGCAGTGTTTGGGTGATACAGTCACAGTATAAGCAGTGTTTGGCTGATACAGTCACAGTATAAGCATTGTTTGGGTGATACAGTCACAGTATACGCAGTGTTTGGGTGATACAGTCACAGTATAAGCAGTGTTTAGGTGATACAGTCACAGTATAAGCAGTGTTTAGGTGATACAGTCACAGAATAAGCAGTGTTTGGGCGATACAGTCACAGTATAAGCAGTGTTTAGGTGATACAGTCACAGTATAAGCAGTGTTTGCGTGATACAGTCACAGTATAAGCAGTGTTTGGGTGATACAGTCACAGTATAAGCAGTGTTTGGGTGATACAGTCACAGTATAAGCAGTGTTTGGGTGATACAGTCACAGTATAAGCAGTGTTTGGGTGATACAGTCACAGTATAAGCAGTGTTTAGGTGATACAGTCACAGTATAAGCAGTGTTTGGGTGATCCAGTCACAGTATAAGCAGTGTTTAGGTGATACAGTCACAGTATAAGTAGTGTTTGGGTGATACAGTCACAGTATAAGCGGTGTTTAGGTTATACAGTCACAGTATAAGCGGTGTTTGGGTGATACAGTCACAGTATAAGCATTGTTTAGGTGATACAGTCACAGTATAAGCCGTGTTTGGGTGATACAGTCACAGTATAAGCAGTGTTTAGGTGATACAGTCACAGTATAAGCAGTGTTTGGGTGACAGTCACAGTATAAGCAGTGTTTGGGTGATACAGTCACAGTATAAGCATTGTTTAGGTGATACAGTCACAGTATAAGCAGTGTTTGGGTGATACAGTCACAGTATAAGCAGTGTTTAGGTGATACAGTCACAGTATAAGCAGTGTTTGGGTGATACAGTCACAGTATAAGCAGTGTTTGGGTGATACAGTCACAGTATAAGCGGTGTTTAGGTTATACAGTCACAGTATAAGCGGTGTTTGGGTGATACAGTCACAGTATAAGCAGTGTTTGGGTGATACAGTCACAGTATAAGCAGTGTTTGGGTGATACAGTCACAGTATAAGCAGTGTTTGGGTGATACAGTCACAGTATAAGCAGTGTTTAGGTGATACAGTCACAGTATAAGCAGTGTTTGGGTGATACAGTCACAGTATAAGCAGTGTTTAGGTGATACAGTCACAGTATAAGTAGTGTTTGGGTGATACAGTCACAGTATAAGCGGTGTTTAGGTTATACAGTCACAGTATAAGCGGTGTTTGGGTGATACAGTCACAGTATAAGCATTGTTTAGGTGATACAGTCACAGTATAAGCCGTGTTTGGGTGATACAGTCACAGTATAAGCAGTGTTTAGGTGATACAGTCACAGTATAAGCAGTGTTTAGGTGATACAGTCACAGTATAAGCAGTGGTTAGGTGATACAGTCACAGTATAAGCAGTGTTTGGGTGACAGTCACAGTATAAGCAGTGTTTGGGTGATACAGTCACAGTATAAGCATTGTTTAGGTGATACAGTCACAGTATAAGCAGTGTTTAGGTGATACAGTCACAGTATAAGCAGTGTTTAGGTGATACAGTCACAGTATAAGCAGTGTTTGGGTGATACAGTCACAGTATAAGCAGTGTTTAGGTGATACAGTCACAGTATAAGCAGTGTTTAGGTGATACAGTCACAGTATAAGCAGTGTTTGGGTGATACAGTCACAGTATAAGCAGTGTTTGGGTGATACAGTCACAGTATAAGCAGTGTTTGGGTGATACAGTCACAGTATAAGCAGTGTTTGGGTGATACAGTCACAGTATAAGCAGTGTTTAGGTGATACAGTCACAGTATAAGCAGTGTTTGGGTGATACAGTCACAGTATAAGCAGTGTTTGGGTGATACAGTCACAGTATAAGCAGTGTTTAGGTGATACAGTCACAGTATAAGCAGTGTTTGGGTGATCCAGTCACAGTATAAGCAGTGTTTAGGTGATACAGTCACAGTATAAGTAGTGTTTGGGTGATACAGTCACAGTATAAGCGGTGTTTAGGTTATACAGTCACAGTATAAGCGGTGTTTGGGTGATACAGTCACAGTATAAGCATTGTTTAGGTGATACAGTCACAGTATAAGCCGTGTTTGGGTGATACAGTCACAGTATAAGCAGTGTTTAGGTGATACAGTCACAGTATAAGCAGTGTTTAGGTGATACAGTCACAGTATAAGCAGTGGTTAGGTGATACAGTCACAGTATAAGCAGTGTTTGGGTGACAGTCACAGTATAAGCAGTGTTTAGGGGATACAGTCACAGTATAAGCAGTGTTTAGGGGATACAGTCACAGTATAAGCAGTGTTTGGGTGATACAGTCACAGTATAAGCAGTGTTTGGGTGATACAGTCACAGTATAAGCAGTGTTTGGGTGACACAGTCACAGTATAAGCAGTGTTAAGGTGATACAGTCACAGTATAAGCAGTGTTAAGGTGATCCAGTCACAGCATAAGCGGTGTTTAGGTGATCCAGTCACAGTATAAGCAGTGTTTGGGTGATACAGTCACAGTATAAGCAGTGTTTGGGTGATACAGTCACAGTATAAGCAGTGTTTGGGTGATACAGTCACAGTATAAGCAGTGTTTAGGTGATACAGTCACAGTATAAGCAGTGTTTAGGTGATCCAGTCACAGTATAAGCAGTGTTTGGGTGACACAGTCACAGTATAAGCAGTGTTAAGGTGACACAGTCACAGTATAAGCAGTGTTTGGGTAACACAGTCACAGTATAAGCAGTGTTTAGGTGATACAGTCACAGTATGAGCAGTGTTTAGGTGATACAGTCACAGTATAAGCAGTGTTTAGATGATACAGTCACAGTATAAGCAGTGTTTAGGTGACACAGTCACAGTATAAGCAGTGTTTAGGTGATGCAGTCACAGTATAAGCAGTGTTTGGGTGATACAGTCACAGTATAAGCAGTGTTTGGGTGATACAGTCACAGTATAAGCAGTGTTTGGGTGATACAGTCACAGTATAAGCAGTGTTTGGGTGATACAGTCACAGTATAAGCAGTGTTTGGGTGATACAGTCACAGTATGAGCAGTGTTTAGGTGATACAGTCACAGTATAAGCAGTGTTTATGTGATACAGTCACAGTATAAGCAGTGTTTGGGTGACACACTCACAGTATAAGCAGTGTCTGGGTGATACAGTCCCAGTATAAGCAGTGTTTGGGTGATACAGTCACAGTATAAGCATTGTTTAGGTGATACAGTCACAGTATAAGCAGTGTTTAGGTGATACAGTCACAGTATAAGCAGTGTTTAGGTGATACAGTCACAGTATAAGCAGTGTTTGGGTGATACAGTCACAGTATAAGCAGTGTTTAGGTGATACAGTCACAGTATGAGCAGTGTTTAGATGATACAGTCACAGTGTGTTAATCTTGGTTGTGACATTCCCGCCCATGACAGAAATGCTGATCCCAGACTGTCAGGATGCAGATATAATGGGGTCAGTGACTCTTGTCTCTGTATTATATTCGGGGCTCCGCAGGTTACTCACATTATACAGAATCTGCCCCTCTTACTCCATCAGTATCAGGAGAGCTGCAGGGAATGGACGATGTGCTGCAGACTATTAACCTCCTGATTGATTGTCTACTAATGGGGTCTTCATGTTAATTCGGGTAATTGAATATCCAGGAATTAAAATCTCATGTGGGGGAGGAAATTACGCACCTTTTGCTGAAATGGACATTAAACACTAACCTGTAACAATGTCATTACAGGCTTTATTCATGAAAGAGTGAACTGCAGGGAATTGAGAAGGGAATTTCAAACCTAAGGTCAAAGTAGCCGAGCTGGAAAAAAATCTAATACTTTTATTAGTCCCTGGCCTTATCTTATATCTAGGATAGCCTTATACCTATCCCATGCATGCTTAAACTCCTTCACGGTATTAACCTCTACCACTTCTACTGGAAGGCTATTCCATACATCCACTACCCTCTCAGTAATGTAATACTTTCATTAGTCCCTGGCCTTATCTTATATCTAGGATAGCCTTATACCTATCCCATGCATGCTTAAACTCCTTCACTGTATTAACTTCTACCACTTCTACTGGAAGACTATTCTATACATCCACTACCCTCTCAGTAATGTAATACTTTCATTAGTCCCTGACCTTATCTTTTATCTAGGATAGCCTTATACCTATCCCATGCATGCTTAAACTCCTTCACTGTATTAACCTCTACCACTTCTACTGGAAGACTATTCCATGCATCCATTACCCTCTCAGTAATGTAATACTTTCATTAGTCCCTGACCTTATCTTTTATCTAGGATAGCCTTATACCTATCCCATGCATGCTTAAACTCCTTCACTGTATTAACTTCTACCACTTCTACTGGAAGACTATTCTATACATCCACTACCCTCTCAGTAATGTAATACTTTCATTAGTCCCTGACCTTATCTTTTATCTAGGATAGCCTTATACCTATCCCATGCATGCTTAAACTCCTTCACTGTATTAACCTCTACCACTTCTACTGGAAGACTATTCCATGCATCCATTACCCTCTCAGTAATGTAATACTTTCATTAGTCCCTGGCCTTATCTTATATCTAGGATAGCCTTATACCTATCCCATACATGCTTAAACTCCTTCACTGTATTAACCTCTACCACTTTTACTCGAAGACTATTCCATGCATCCACTACCCTCTCAGTAATGTAATACTTTCATTAGTCCCTTACCTTATCTTATATCTAGGATAGCCTTATACCTATCCCATGCATACTTAAACTCCTTCACTGTATTAACCTCTACCACTTCTGCTGGAAGACTATTCCATGCATCCACTACCCTCTCAGTAATGTAATACTTTCATTAGTCCCTTACCTTATCTTATATCTAGGATAGCCTTATACCTATCCCATGCATGCTTAAACTCCTTCACTGTATTAACCTCTACCACTTCTGCTGGAAGACTATTCCATGCATCCACTACCCTCTCAGTAATGTAATACTTTCATTAGTCCCTGGCCTTATCTTATATCTAGGATAGCCTTATATCTATCACATGCATGCTTAAACTCCTTCACTGTATTAACCTCTACCACTTCTACTGGAAGACTATTCCATACATCCACTACCCTCTCAGTAATGTAATACTTTCATTAGTCCCTGGCCTTATCTTATATCTAGGATAGCCTTATACCTATCCCATGCATGCTTATACTCCCTCACTGTATTAACCTCTACCACTTCTACTGGAAGACTATTCCATACATCCACTACCCTCTCAGTAATGTAATACTCTCATTATTCCCTGGCCTTATCTTATATCGGGGATAGCCTTATACCTATCCCATGCAAGCTTAAACTCCTTCACTGTACTAACCTCTACCACTTCTACTGGAAGACTATTCCATGCATCCACTACCCTCTCAGTAATGTAATACTTTCATTAGTCCCTGGCCTTATCTTATATCTAGGATAGCCTTATACCTATCCCATGCATGCTTAAACTCCTTCACTGTATTAACCTCTACCACTTCTACTGGAAGACTATTCCCTGCATCCACTACCCTCTCAGTAATGTAATACTTTAATTAGTCCCTGGCCTTATCTTATATCTAGGATAGCCTTATAACTATCCCATGCATGCTTAAACTCCTTCACTGTATTAACCTCTACCACTTCTACTGGAAGACTATTCCATACATCCACTACCCTCTCAGTAAAGTAATACTTTCATTAGTCCCTGACCTTATCTTATATCTAGGATAGCCTTATACCTATCCCATTAATGCTTATACTCCCTCACTGTATTAACCTCTACCACTTCTACTGGAAGACGATTCCATACATCCACTACCCTCCCAGTAATGTAATACTCTCATTAGTCCCTGGCCTTATCTTATATCTAGGATAGCCTTATACCTATCCCATGCATGCTCAAACTCCTTCACTGTATTAACCTATACCATTTCAGCTGGAAGACTATTCCATGCATTCACTACCCTCTCAGTAATGTAATACTTTCATTAGTCCCTGGCCTTATCTTATATCTAGGATAGCCTTATACCTATCCCATGCATGCTTAAACTCCTTCACTGTATTAACCTCTACCACTTCTACTGGAAGACTATTCCATACATCCACTACCCTCTCAGTAAATTAATATTTTCATTAGTCCCTGACCTTATCTTATATCTAGGATAGCCTTATACCCATTGGTGTATCTTGATTTTGTGCTGCCCTAGGCAGACAAAATCCGGGCACCCCCCTACCCAAGCTGCACACCCACGTTACACACCTAAGACATGCCCCATCATTCAGACTCACATCAAGCTTACACTCCCATCACACTCAGTCACACACTCCTACTCCCATCACACTCAGTCACACACTCCTACTCCCATCACGCACACTCTGACTCCCATCACACTCAGTCACACACACTGTCTCCTATCACACACACTCTGACTCCCATCACACTCAGTCACACTGTCTCCCATCACACACACTCTGACTCCCATCACACTCAGTCACACACAGTCTCCCATCACACACACTCTGACTCCCATCACACTCAGTCACACACAGTCTCCCATCACACACACTCTGACTCCCATCACACTCAGTCACACACACTGTCTCCCATCACACACACTCTGACTCCCATCACACTCAGTCACACACACTGTCTCCCATCACACTCACTCTGACTCCCATCACACTCAGTCACACACACTGTCTCCCATCACACACACTCTGACTCCCATCACACTCAGTCACACACACACACACACACACACAGTCTCCCATCAGCACTTACCTTTCCCTGGTGGCAGGCAGCATGGTCCCTCCATGCTGTTCGGCTTCCCGGCGATTGTGCCGACAGGTCACGTGACCGGGCGCGCGTATGACGTCAGCGCGCCCGTCACGTGACTGTCGGCAATTCCGTGTCGGCACACTGCACGGGGAGCCGAACAGGCAGCACGGAGGTTTCTCTGTCACACTGCACGGAGGTTTCTCTGTGCTGCCTGTTCGGCTCCCCGTGCAGCCTGGCAGGCAGAGCGTTTGTGAGGGGGGATCTTCCGATCCCCTCTCACCTCCGTCTCTGCCTGCAAGCGCGGTGGGGTTTTTATTTTTAAAGGGCCAGATTTTTTTTTATTTTTAATTTTTTTTTTTTTTTATTTTTTTTTTTTCAGTGCTGGGGGGCGCTGCCGCCCCCCAAAATTTGCCGCCATAGGCATCCGCCTAGGATGCCTCGCGGTAAATACAGCACTGCTTATACCTATACCATGCAAGCTTAAACTCCTTCACTGTATTAACCTCTACCATTTCTACTGGAAGACTATTCCATGCATCCACTACCCTCTCAGTAATGTAATACTCTCATTATTCCCTGGCCTTATCTTATATCTAGGATAGCCTTATACCTATCCCATGCATGCTTAAACTCCTTCACTGTATTAACCTCTACCACTTCTACTGGAAGACTATTCCATACATCCACTACCCTCTCAGTAATGTAATACTCTCATTATTCCCTGGCCTTATCTTATATCTAGGATAGCCTTATACCTATCCCATGCATGCTTAAACTCCTTCACTGTATTAACCTCTACCCCTTCTACTGGAAGACTATTCCATGCATCCACTACCCTCTCAGTAATGTAATACTTTCATTAGTCCCTGACCTTATCTTATATCTAGGATAGCCTTATACCTATCCCACGCATGCTTAAACTCCTTCACTGTATTAACCTCTATCACTTCTACTGGAAGACTATTCCATACATCCACTACCCTCTCAGTAATGTAATACTTTCATTAGTCCCTGGCCTTATCTTATATCTAGGATAGCCTTATACCTATCCCACGCATGCTTAAACTCCTTCACTGTATTAACCTCTACCACTTCTACTGGAAGACTATTCCATGCATCCACTACCCTCTCAGTAATGTAATACTTTCATTAGTCCCTGGCCTTATCTTATATGTAGGATAGCCTTATACCTATCCCATGCATGCTCAAACTCCTTCACTGTATTAACCTCTACCATTTCTACTGGAAGACTATTCCATGCATCCACTACCCTCTCAGTAATGTAATACTCTCATAATTCCCTGGCCTTATCTTATATCTAGGATAGCCTTATACCTATCCCATGCATGCTTAAACTCCTTCACTGTATTAACCTCTACCACTTCTACTGGAAGACTATTCCATACATCCACTACCCTCTCAGTAATGTAATACTTTCATTAGTCCCTGGCCTTATCTTATATCTAGGATAGCCTTATACCTATCCCACGCATGCTTAAACTCCTTCACTGTATTAACCTCTACCACTTCTACTGGAAGACTATTCCATGCATCCACTACCCTCTCAGTAATGTAATACTTTCATTAGTCCCTGGCCTTATCTTATATGTAGGATAGCCTTATACCTATCCCATGCATGCTTAAACCCCTTCACTGTATTAACCTCTACCACTTCTACTGGAAGACTATTCCATGCATCCACTACCCTCTCAGTAATGTAATACTCTCATTATTCCCTGGCCTTATCTTATATCTAGGATAGCCTTATACCTATCCCATGCATGCTTAAACTCCCTCACTGTATTAACCTCTACCTCTTCTACTGGAAGACTATTCCATGCATCCACTACCCTCTCAGTAATGTAATACTCTCATTATTCCCTGGCCTTATCTTATATGTAGGATAGCCTTATACCTATCCCATGCATGCTTAAACTCCTTCACTGTATTAACCTCTACCACTTCTACTGGAAGACTATTCCATACATCCACTACCCTCTCAGTAATGTAATACTTTCATTAGTCCCCAGTTCCCTATCTTATATCTAGGATAGCCTTATACCTATCCCATGCATGCTTAAACTCCTTCACTGTATTAACCTCTACCACTTCTACTGGAAGACTATTCCATGCATCCACTACCCTCTCAGTAATGTAATACTTTCATTAGTTCCTGGCCTTATCTTATATCTAGGATAGCCTTATACCTATCCCATGCATGCTTAAACTCCTTCACTGTATTAACCTCTACCACTTCTACTGGAAGACTATTCCATGCAACCACTACCCTCTCAGTAATGTAATACTTTCATTAGTCCCTGGCCTTATCTTATATCTAGGATAGCCTTATACCTATCCCATGCATGCTTAAACTCCTTCACTTTATTAACCTCTACCACTTCTACTGGAAGACTATTCCATACATCCACTACCCTCTCAGTAATAAAAACAACCCAATGTTTGGGTGCCAAATGTTTGGTATTTTGTTGTGCGTGTGATGATTATACATTTGATTTTGTTATTTGATATCTGTGTATTACCTGCTCCCCTGTCCAGAGTTTCTGTGACTGTGCTCGGTAAAATGAGTGCCATAAACTAAACCTCACATTTAATTGCACTCCTCCTCACCATGGTGTATATCCAGCCGGTCAGTGATCTAGCGATATCCTTCCAAGACAGGAGGGGTTAGAGTGACGGCCCCACCCGCGACCCCGTGTGGAATGTGGGAGTTTGTCACGGCTCTAATGACATGTTTTGGGTTAATGAATAACTCTTATGGCCCATTAGCCGACCTGTTTGCATATTGATTTCCGACAATCTCTGGCAGCAATGTCTGAGGGACTAGGGAACCTGTCTGAGGCAGTCACACACGCTTTGGAGAGCACATAGCCTGGTGTGAGCGTGTAACCTGGTGTGAGCGTGTAGCCTGGTGTGAGCGTGTAGCCTGGTGTGAGCGTGTAACCTGGTGTGAGCGTGTAGCCTGGTGTGAGCGTGTAACCTGGTGTGAGCGTGTAGCCTGGTGTGAGCGTGTAACCTGGTGTGAGCGTGTAGCCTGGTGTGAGCGTGTAGCCTGGTGTGAGCGTGTAACCTGGTGTGAGCGTGTAGCCTGGTGTGAGCGTGTAGCCTGGTGTGAGCGTGTAACCTGGTGTGAGCGTGTAGCCTGGTGTGAGCGTGTAACCTGGTGTGAGCGTGTAGCCTGGTGTGAGCGTGTAACCTGGTGTGAGCGTGTAGCCTGGTGTGAGCGTGTAACCTGGTGTGAGCGCGTAGCCTGGTGTGAGGCAGTCGTGCACTTTGGAGAACGCGTAGCCTGGTGTGAGGCAGTCGTGCACTTTGGAGAGCGCGTAGCCTGGTGTGAGGCAGTCGTGCACTTTGGAGAGCGCGTAGCCTGGTGTGAGGCAGTCGTGCACTTTGGAGAGTGCGTAGCCTGGTGTGAGGCAGTCGTGCACTTTGGAGAGTGTGTAGCCTGGTGTGAGGCAGTCACACACGCTTTGGAGAACGCGTAGCCTGGTGTGAGGCAGTCACACACGCTTTGGAGAGCGCGTAGCCTGGTGTGAAGCAGTCACACACGCTTTGGAGAACGCGTAGCCTGGTGTGAGGCAGTCACACACGCTTTGGAGAGCGTGTAGCCTGGTGTGAGGCAGTAACACACGCTTTGGAGAACGCGTAGCCTGGAGTGAGGCAGTAACACACGCTTTGGAGAGCGCGTAGCCTGGTGTGAGGCAGTCACACACGCTTTGGAGAGTGCGTAGCCTGGTGTGAAGCAGTCACACACGCTTTGGAGAGCGCGTAGTCTGGTGTGAGGCAGTCACACACGCTTTGGAGAACGCGTAGCCTGGTGTGAGGCAGTCACACACGCTTTGGAGAGCGCGTAGCCTGGTGTGAAGCAGTCACACACGCTTTGGAGAGTGCGTAGCCTGGTGTGAGGCAGTCACACACGCTTTGGAGAGCGCGTAGCCTGGTGTGAAGCAGTCACACACGCTTTGGAGAACGCGTAGCCTGGTGTGAGGCAGTCACACACGCTTTGGAGAGCGCGTAGCCTGGTGTGAGGCAGTCACACACGCTTTGGAGAGCGCGTAGCCTGGTGTGAGGCAGTCACACACGCTTTGGAGAGCGCGTAGCCTGGTGTGAGGCAGTCACACGTGCTTTATAGAACGCGTAATCTGTTGTGAGGCAGTCACACACGCTTTGGAGAACGCGTAGTCTGGTGTGAGGCAGTCACACACGCTTTGGAGAACGCGTAGCCTGGTGTGAGGCAGTCACACACGCTTTGGAGAGCGCGTAGCCTGGTGTGAAGCAGTCACACACGCTTTGGAGAGCGCGTAGCCTGGTGTGAAGCAGTCACACACGCTTTGGAGAGCGCGTAGTCTGGTGTGAGGCAGTCACACACGCTTTGGAGAACGCGTAGCCTTGTGTGAGGCAGTCACACACGCTTTGGAGAACTCGTAGCCTGGTGTGAAGCAGTCACACACGCTTTGGAGAACGCGTAGCCTGGTGTGAGGCAGTCACACACGCTTTGGAGAACGCGTAGCCTGGTGTGAGGCAGTCACACACGCTTTGGAGAGCGCGTAGCCTGGTGTGAGGCAGTCACACACGCTTTGGAGAACACGTAGTCTGGTGTGAGGCAGTAACACACGCTTTGGAGAGCGCGTAGCCTGGTGTGAGGCAGTAACACACGCTTTGGAGAACACGTAGTCTGGTGTGAGGCAGTCACACACGCTTTGGAGAACGCGTAGCCTGGTGTGAAGCAGTCACACACGCTTTGGAGAACGCGTATCCTGGTGTGAGGCAGTCACACACGCTTTGGAGAGCGCGTAGCCTGGTGTGAGGCAGTCACACACGCTTTGGAGAGCGCGTAACCTGGTGTGAGGCAGTCACACACGCTTTGGAGAACGCGTAGCCTGGTGTGAGGCAGTCGTGCCGGAGCAGGACCAGGAGCAGGACCAGGAGCAGAACCAGAACCAGGAGCAGGACCAGGAGCAGAACCAGGAGCAGAACCAGAACCAGGAGCAGGAGCAGGACCAGGACCAGGAGCAGAACCAGAACCAGGAGCAGGAGCAGGACCAGGAGCAGAACCAGGACCAGGAGCAGGACCAGGAGCAGGACCAGGAGCAGGACCAGGAGCAGGAGCAGGACCAGGAGCAGGAGCAGGACCAGGAGCAGGACCAGGAGCAGGACCTGGACCAGGACCAGGACCAGGAGCAGGACCAGGAGCAGGACCAGGACCAGGAGCAGGACCAGGACCAGGAGCAGGACCAGGAGCAGGACCAGGAGCAGGAGCAGGAGCAGGACCAGGACCAGGACCAAGAGCAGGAGCAGGACCAGGAGCAGGACCAGGAGCAGGACCAGGAGCAGGACCAGGAGCATCTTTCAGACTTGATGTTTCTCTGTCCTTTGTCATGATATTAACGGCAGTGTCTGGTGAAGACACATGAAAGGTCAGCCTTCAAACTGGGTCACTTTTTCTAGCCCACCCAATCCACGTGGGAGGTGATGGTGCTGCTGTGATTCATGCAGCCAGTGAGTCTAATTCATTTATTACAAACAGATTACCTCTAGGCTAAATGCAAAACCCCCATAAACTGTAAGGACCCCCATCACCCTGACACCCTATATACCCTGGGCTTCGAACACTAAACAAACCATGCAGAATCTCCACAAATAAATTCACCTGTGCCAAAGGAGGATTCACCTGTGTTCAAGGCTGAATCTTGCTTTGTGTTTTCCAGTAAGACTCGGGATCACGTGTCCACGAGATATTCTGCATCTCACTATCTCACATTGTGTCGTGGCCAGAGCTGCCATAGACTTAGCACGGGCCTCAATGCAATTTGCAGGTTGCAAGTGACTAATTTGCATAAGAGGGCAGAAGGTGATGTCATGAACAGGAGATGCTACAGACACATTGAACACACATTTTTCTCTGTCTATGAATTGCATTGCGATTCTATCAATACAGTGTGTAGATCATTTTATATTCTACAGAACTATGTTTAGGTGACAGAGTCCTCTTAAATATGTAAAATAGTGGCGGATATTACATGAGAAATATGTGTTTAACACCATTATATATATAGGTAGAAGATGTACTACGGACATTTACGTCTTGCAAACATTAAACTGCATATAGGAAGAGATACCGAGATTGAGGAACCGTTAGAGTGCAAGCTTTTTACACCAAGGACGTATTCTTTTTTTTCTATGCATTGAATTGACAAAGCCTTGAGAAGGGAATTGCAAAAGCCAACGTAGCCGTGTTGGAAAAAATTCTCCCATATAGCCGTACTTCAAACCATGCTAGTCTGCCCTTCAGTTTGCAATTCCCTTGTGAATTCCCGGCAGTTTCCTCTTTCATGAATAAACCCATCAGTTCAGTCTCATGTGTACAACAAAGACCCAGGAATTAGTGTGACAGAGGTCTGATCCCAGGTGCATCGTGGTGAGAAGATGTGACAGTACCAAGCCACGCTCTGCAGTATTGATATTACATCAGGAGATCTGCCATTAAACAGGTTCATGTGATACAGACATGAGCAGCTAGAACGCCTCAGAGCTGCAGGAAGACACTGTCTCGCCACAAATGCACATGTTAAACATGTGATCCAGCTGCAGCCCATCCCAAATTACATAACTGGAAAAAAGCATCTATCATTTCAAAATATGCATTTAACTCAGAGCCAGGGCCAGAGCTTGCTCAATCAACAAGAGGTGGTATTACTTTCCTGAGAGAGTAGTGGATGCATGGAATAGTCTTCCAGTAGAAGTGGTAGAGGTTAATACAGTGAAGGAGTTTAAGCATGCGTGGGATAGGTATAAGGCTATCCTAGATATAAGATAAGGCCAGGGACTAATGAAAGTATTACATTACTGAGAGGGTAGTGGATGTATGGAATAGTCTTCCAGTAGAAGTGGTAGAGGTTAATACAGTGAAGGAGTTTAAGCATGCATGGGATAGGTATAAGGCTATCCTAGATATAAGATAAGGCCAGGGACTAATGAAAGTATTACATTACTGAGAGGGTAGTGGATGCATGGAATAGTCTTCCAGTAGAAGTGGTAGAGGTTAATACAGTGAAGGAGTTTAAGCATGCGTGGGATAGGTATAAGGCTATCCTAGATATAAGATAAGGCCAGGGACTAATGAAAGTATTACATTACTGAGAGTGTAGTGGATGCATGGAATAGCCTTCCAGTAGAAGTGGTAGAGGTTAATACAGTGAGGGAGTTTAAGCATGCATGGGATAGGTATAAGGCTATCCTAGATATAAGATAAGGCTAAGGCCAGGGACTAATGAAAGTATTACATTACTGAGAGGGTAGTGGATGCATGGAATAGTCTTCCAGTAGAAGTGGTAGAGGTTAATACAGTGAAGGAGTTTAAGCATGCATGAGATAGGTATAAGGCTATCCTAGATATAAGATAAGGCCAGGGACTAATGAAAGTATTACATTACTGAGAGGGTAGTGGATGCATGGAATAGTCTTCCAGTAGAAGTGGTAGAGGTTAATACAGTGAAGGAGTTTAAGCATGCATGAGATAGGTATAAGGCTATCCTAGATATAAGATAAGGCCAGGGACTAATGAAAGTATTACATTACTGAGAGGGAAGTGGATGTATGGAATAGTCTTCCAGTAGAAGTGGTAGAGGTTAATACAGTGAAGGAGTTTAAGCATGCGTGGGATAGGTATAAGGCTATCCTAGATATAAGATAAGGTCAGGGACTAATGATAGTATTACATTACTGAGAGGGTAGTGGGTGTATGGAATAGTCTTCCAGTAGAAAAGGTAGAGGTAAATACAGTGAAGGAGTTTAAGCATGCATGGGATAGGTATAAGGCTATCCTAGATATAAGATAAGGCCAGGGACTAATGAAAGTATTACATTACTGAGAGGGTAGTGGATGCATGGAATAGTCTTCCAGTAGAAGTGGTAGAGGTTAATACAGTGAAGGAGTTTAAGCATGAATGGGATAGGTATAAGGCAATACTAGATATAAGATAAGGTCAGGGACTAATGAAAGTATTACATTACTGAGAGGGTAGTGGATGCATGGAATAGTCTTCCAGTAGAAGTGGTAGAGGTTAATACAGTGAAGGAGTTTAAGCATGAATGGGATAGGTATAAGGCAATACTAGATATAAGATAAGGTCAGGGACTAATGAAAGTATTACTTTACTGAGAGGGTAGTGGATGCATGGAATAGCCTTCCAGTAGAAGTGGTAGAGGTTAATACAGTGAAGGAGTTTAAGCATGCGTGGGATAGGTATAAGGCTATCCTAGATATAAGATAAGGCCAGGGACTAATGAAAGTATTACATTACTGAGAGGGTAGTGGATGCATGGAATAGTCTTCCAGTAGAAGTGGTAGAGGTTAATACAGTGAAGGAGTTTAAGCATGCATGAGATAGGTATAAGGCAATACTAGATATATGATAAGGTCAGGGACTAATGAAAGTATTACATTACTGAGAGGGTAGTGGATGCATGGAATAGTCTTCCAGTAGAAGTGGTAGAGGTTAATACAGTGAGGGAGTTTAAGCATGCATGGGATAGGTATAAGGCTATCCTAGATATAAGATAAGGTCAGGGACTAATGAAAGGTTTCACATTTTGGGGCAGACTAGTTGGGTTGAATGGTTATTATCTGCCTGTGACATGTTCTGTGTTTTCTTCCAGGAGTTGTCGGCTCGCTGGGAGTGCTGTATATTGTATCTGATTCCAGATCATATGCTTTTAATAGAAATAATAAAGGATAATATTATCAGCTGATGTCTGGGATTTTTTGGGATCAGTTATACAGCTTTCGTGACAGTTTATTCAATTAAAATCTTTTAATCCCTTGTAATTATTACATGACATGGATGTCTTTCTCATTAACCTGTTGGGAAGAAGGGGGGTTAATTCCAGGATCCGGTTTTTATAAGATATTTGGGCTGTGATGCTGTATTCTCCATAAAATAAATGCATTTTAATAAATCACGTCATATTTGCCACACAATAGAACAGCAAATATTATTTTTGCTATAAACCCCAAAATAGATTTCATTTAATTATTTAGCAATATATATTTGCCATATACCATCATTTTAATGGACTGGCACAATTAACTGTCCTGATTTATACAAATAAGGTATCATAGTTACATTATTATTATTATCTTTATAAAAACCTGTTTTTTCTTTAGGTGTAAAGTGTAAAATAATAATATGATAGGTCTATAGAAAAAATATATATGTATCTTAAAGTCTTCCCAGCATCCAGAGGGTTAATATAAGCAAAACAAAACAAACAAAAAAAGTTACACTGTATTCAACCCTGATTACATAATACACATGGTAATGAGTCTGTGTGATCTGTGCAGTGTGCTCTCTGCCCGGTAGGTGGCCGCACTGAGTCACTCTTATGACTTTTTTTGCAGCCATCTTTCCCCCTACACAGTGCATACAGCAGTTAGAGGGTTTGCAGGGAGAGAGAGAGACAGTCTGCTTCTCACTTGTTCCTGCACTAGTCTGGATGTGCCTGACTGTCTGAGACTCCAGCTTGTGCTTTGTGACAGCCAGCCCCTGCCAGACATGGAGGAAGGGATGCACACTTTGCAGGAGAGACAGTTGCTGGAATCCAGAGATTTTCTGGGGTAGGTTTTCCTGGACCTGTAGCCCCCTGTATAATACTGACAATCTGGACATCTTAATAACATGTCACTTCATTGCAGAATGGATTACTCTTCCTTGTACCTGTGCAAACCCAAGAGGGGAATCAAGAGAGATGACAGCAAGGTAAGAAGGGCAACTTTCTCCTCTTTTAGTTATTTGTATAGAATCCAGTCTGCACTTTTACACCCAACTGACTTCATTATACTCCCCCTGAATCCTAAGTGTGTGTACTGCTTGCAGACAGGGGGAATCCTAAGTGTGTGTACTGCTTGCAGACAGGGGGAATCCTAAGTGTGTGTACTGCTTGCAGACAGGGGGAATGACTTCTTCCAACCCTCCTAATATCTGCCTCTCACCCCTGGAATTAAAGTTCCTTCCCCCTCTCCTCAATCAAATATAGGAAACCTACAAACTGCCCCACAGACTGATAGAGAAGAAGAGAAGAGACAGGATTAATGAATGCATTGCCCAACTCAAAGACCTTCTCCCTGAACATCTCAAACTGACAGTAAGAATCTATCTACCTTCTTTCCATGTATAATTAAGAGTCATTAATATTAGACACAGGGCTATCGATCTGCGTGTCACATAAGGATACTAATCGATTGCTATTATTTTGTTTACGTGGGGAATATTTCAGAAGCATTAAAAATGAAATATTCTGAGTAATTCCAAAGCCGGATTAACTTCTGCATTTATTTTATAATTTTTCAGACTCTTGTATTTTTGTGTGTTTGTAATATTGTGTGTTTTCTATATTGTGTTTGCTTGTAATATTGTTTTTTTTTCTATATTGTGTTATTGTTTATTTGTTATAATTTTTATTTGTTATATTGTGTGTTTGTAATATTGTTTAAATGTTATATTGTTTATTTGTTATATTGTTTATATGTTATATTGTGTGTTTGTTATACTGTTTGTTTATTTGTTCTATTTTGTGTCTGTTTCAGACCTTAGGACACTTAGAGAAGGCAGTGGTACTGGAGTTAACTTTAAAGCATTTGAAAGGATTAACATCGTTGACAGAACAACAGCACCAAAAGATCATCTCCTTGCAAAGCGGTGAGTGGGGGGTCTTGCTAAGTGGGGGTCTCCTGACAGTCTAGGAAATGACTTATTTTTTTTCTGATTTTCATTGTTTTAAAGTTTTTCTGTGTTTTTTTTTTAATGGATTGATGCTGTAATCTCAGCTATGTGATAAGTCACTTACTTGTGTCCTATTATATTCCCAAAAAAAAGTCAGAGCATTAGCTACCGGTATTTAAATATACTCTGCCGCGTTATGTGTATACATTGACTGCCATAACATTATTATAATACACCTACTTGCTCTGGAAAGAGTGGCTGAGTTTAAAATAAGATTTACTAAATTTTAGTTTCATGTTTATTTTTCCTTTTTTTTTTCGTACACAGAAGATATTTCTTTATTTCTGTCCTGCATTAAACCCCTCGCATGCACAGACACACCTTGTGCTTTTACCATCCCGCAGTAGCAGTTGGGCAACTAGATAATGAGTTTTGGCTATCCCGACATGTCTAGAGAAATACCCCTGTCAATTAGGATCAATCGATAGTCCGAGAAGGTCCAGAATGTAGGGAAAGGGGGGGCGAAATGTGCAGAAATCTCTCTGAAAATCGTGGATCCATTTTCTGTCGGGTTGTATTAATCCAGCCCAGGTTGCTGTATATCTGGCTTCACACGGGCTCTATGCACTGGGGCCATTATTTCCCCCCCATGTTTGAATGCACCAGGATTTCTCAGTTGTGAGTCAGTCTTACACGCTTCTTGTCTAGTTGATAATACTCCATAGTAAATCCTCAAACTATCCATGTGTCTCGAGGAAGAGAGGTTTAATCTTCAATGAATCCTGGCTCAGAGATTTAATTGAACTCCATCACCTGATTAGCAGATGTTCCTCTGTTGACTTTTCTCCCTGTTTTCTTGTTGTTTTTCCTCTCTGACAGGGGAACGCTCTATGAAGTCTCCTATTCAGTCGGATCTGGATGCTTTCCATTCTGGATTTCAGACGTGCGCCAAAGAAGTTTTGCAGTACCTATCTGGCTTCGAGAGTTGGACGTCCAGAGATCAAAGATGCACCCAACTCCTGAACCATCTGCACTCCGTGTCCAGCCAAATCCTGCCCGGGTCTCAGCTCCTGCAGGTTCCTGGGGGTAAAGCCTCGACCCTCTCCCCCACTCAGGGAATCCAAAAGGTAGAGAACCAGGCCAACTGTGTCCCTGTGATCCAGAGGACGCACAACGTGGAGCTGAGTGAGAATGACACTGATACCGACAGTGGATACGGAGGAGAGGGGGAAAAATTGGAAACACAAGCTGATGGGCACAGGCCGGACGGAGCAAAAGGTCAGAGGGGTAACAGTGTGAGCGTCAAGCAAGAGCCTGTGGACGAGCCATCCCCAAAAAGGTTTAAAGCAGATGGTGCTGGGGTGGCAGTTGGCGGGTCAGAGCCCTTAATCAGACCTGACGCCTCTCTGCTGAACTCCTTGATGGGATTTGGGAGTGCCCCTTTTGGACAGCAGGCACCTTTCTGTTTGCCGTTTTACTTCATCTCTCCGTCAGCAGCCGCTGCCTACATGCCTTTCCTAGATAAGGGGAGTTTGGAGAAATACCTGTACCCTGGGGCGACTGCTGCCCCTATTCCTTTACTCTACCCAGGGATATCTGCCCAGGCAGCCGGCACTTTTCCCTGCCTCTCCTCAGTGTTATCCTCCGAGAAGGGGCCAGTCTGCTCCTCCATATTGCTCCCCGAGCTCTTGTCCCCTTTCCAAGCCGGGGCTGCCTCATTGGTCAGTGTGGACAGAGGTCCATCTAACGATCTGCGGGAATCTTTACAAGACCTTTTGCAACCGTCGAAGGAAAACTGACCCTAAACGACTGAAAACTCCCCCTCCTTCCAAATACAGAAGCAAAACAAATTAATAACACCCCCCCCCCAAAAAAAAAGACGAGGGAAAAAAAAACCAGACAAACAAGTCAAATAATTAAGGAAGCCTCTTATTTTGGAGCAAAATCTGAAATCTGTTCTTACTGGATCCACTTTAGCTCTGGATATTGATGGTTTTCTCTGTATTGTTCGTATTGTATATCATTATTTTATTGTGCTCTATCTAGTGCTGGCTGAGCCTGGATTTTTTGTAGGTTGGGAGTGACACAGACCATTGGACAGACTATAAGCTAAATGTGTAAGAGAATGCCAAGAATCTATATACTGGTTACATGAGAACAGGTAGCCTTACCCCCAAAACACGGCACACGCAGCTACAGACTGCAAACAGGAGACATACTACTTGTGCCTCTTGCTGTGAAGTACATTATAGCTCCAGACATAGGGACATATATTGCACAGATTGATCCAGACAGTGTCACGATTCATTCTAAAGGAAGATGGCCAGAGTTTGTCTTTAAGGAGTAATATTAACGTATATATTACTAGACTGCATTTGAAGTGGGTAAAACTCTGTGCTTTGTGTATTTGTGGCCCCCCCAAACCCCTTAAAGATGAAATCTGCTCAGCTGAATCTAGAAAGGCCTCTTATTATCTGTAGCTCTAAAAATGTACTAAATACTTAAATGACAGCAATCCGCATAAATGAAGATATGTTTAATTGAAATATTACATCAAGTGTAGGCATTCTAAATAGACATGCTTTAATGAAAGAATACAAATAAAGTATTGAGCTCTCTTTGCTCTGTATAGCTCTATCAGGGGGAGGACATGTTGGTTAGAATCTTTGCTCTGTATAGCTCTATCAGGGGCGGATGTGTTGTTTAGAATCTTTGCTCTGTATAGCTCTATCAGGGGGCGAACAAGTTGTTTAGAATCTTTGCTGTGTATAGCTCTATCAGGGGGTGGACATGTTTGTTAGAATATTTGCTCTGTATAGCTCTATCAGGAGCAGACATGTATAGAATCTTTGTTCTGTATAGCTCTATCAGGAGCGGACATGTTGTATAGAATCTTTGTTCTGTATAGCTCTATCAGGAGTGGACATGTTGTATAGAATCTTTGTTCTGTATAGCTCTCTCAGGGGGCAGACATGTTGTTTAGAATCTTTGCTCTGTATAGCTCTATCAGGGGGCGAACAAGTTGTTTAGAATCTTTGCTGTGTATAGCTCTATCAGGGGGTGGACATGTTTGTTAGAATATTTGCTCTGTATAGCTCTATCAGGAGCAGACATGTATAGAATCTTTGTTCTGTATAGCTCTATCAGGAGCGGACATGTTGTATAGAATCTTTGTTCTGTATAGCTCTATCAGGAGTGGACATGTTGTATAGAATCTTTGTTCTGTATAGCTCTCTCAGGGGGCAGACATGTTGTTTAGAATCTTTGCTCTGTATAGCTCTATCAGGGGGCGGACATGTTGGTTAGAATCTTTGCTCTGTATAGCTCTATCAGGGGCGGTCATGTTGTTTAGAATCTTTGTCCGCCCCTTATAGAGCTATACAGAGCAAACAGAGTTCAATAAAGTACTTTCTTTATACTATTTCATTAAAGCATTTCTATTTAAAATGCCTATACTTTTTGAGAACTTTAACCAGAATTTTTTGGCAACAGTTGTCCTTTAAGCCAAGCATTGTATTCATGCCACAGAGTTAATTTAAATACTATTGGGGTGTAACTGCCTTGCCCTGGATGGGGGCAGTTACTAAAAAGGTATCCAACAGGTTTGCACTAAATTTAGTTTTAACCTCTAGAATGTATTAAATAATCCATGTAGAAATGAGGAATATATATATTTATTTAGCCCCGTTTTAGAATATTATATAATAAAGCTCTTATAACAATGAATTCACTACGGTAAGCAAAAAAAACTCCCTAAATTTCCCTGTGCCCTCGTAATGTTTCTAGAGCCGAGCCCCAGTAAGTGCCAGGACTTTCCTTATAAATGATTATAAATCAAGACACTAGGACAAATTATTCCTGGATAATTAGTTTGCCAGATACTGTTATATAAGAGCTCTGTAATAATTACTGGTTTGACAGGAAGGACTCAGTGTGCTCCTCACCTAAATTAGTGCAATACTTCAAATTATGTAATAGGTTAAAACCCACGAAACTCCCATGTGCGTATTTTGTACAGTGCTGGGCTTGAGGTCTGGCTTGTTGGCCTGTTACAAACAAACAGTGACTTGTAGAGAGTTGGAAAAAACTTTTTTTGAAAGACAACTGTCAGCAAAAAAAACAAGTTGAGTTTAAATGAAAGAGAGCATTTTAAATAGAAATGCTTTGATGATAGAAACAAAATAAAGCATCTTATTAAACTTTCTCTGCTTGTATAGCTCTCTCAACCCAAGATTCTAAACAATATATCCGCCCCCTGATAGAGCTATACAGAGCAAATATTCTAAACATGTCCGCCCCCTGATAGAGCTATACAGAGCAAAGATTCTAAACAACATGTCCGCCCCTGATAGAGCTATACAGAGCAAAGATTCTAAACAACATGTCCTCCCCCTGATAAAGCTATACAGAGCAAAGATTCTAAACAACATGTCCTCCCCCTGATAGAGCTATACAGAGCAAATATTCTAAACATGTCCGCCCCCTGATAGAGCTATACAGAGCAAAAGATTCTAAACATGTCCGCCCCCTGATAGAGCTATACAGAGCAAAAGATTCTAAACATGTCCGCCCCCTGATAGAGCTATACAGAGCAAAGATTCTAAACAACATGTCCGCCACTTTATTTGTATCTTTTATTAAAGCATTTCTATTCATAATGCCTACACTTTTAGTTAAATGTAACATCTGATGGGTTGTAATTTAACGGAGCAAATTCCCCAGGTTGGTATGCCACAGGTCACTGTTTAGAGAGACCAGAAAAAGCAACAATACTGATATTTATCTTTTATCTTCTCTACCGATCCCATTGTCAGTTAGGGTTGCCACCTTTTTTACAAAATAATACCGGCCATGCTGGTGCCTCCATACCGGCCTGGTGGCAGCCCTAGTGTCAGTTCTTAGGGAGCGTTGGCTGGCATAGACTGGAGAGCCACTTGGCTCTTGTTTTTGAAAAGTGTTTTTATTTTTTGTTAAATCAATTTCTTCTGCTGTATTAAAAAAAAGGAGAGTATGATCTGTTATATCGGAAGGTTTAGAGTTTTTAAATGCTTTAATTTCTGCTGTATAGAAACATAGAATGTATCGGCAGATAAGAACCATTCGCTCCATTTAGTCTGCCCAATTTTCTAAATACTTTTATTAGTCCCCAGTTCCCTATCTTATATCTAGGATAGCCTTATACCTATCCCATGCATGCTTAAACTCCTTCACTGTATTAACCTCTACCACTTCTACTGGAAGGCTATTCCATACATCCACTACCCTCTCAGTAAAGTAATACTTTCATTAGTCCCAGGCCTTATCTTATATCTAGGATTGCCTTATACCTATCCCACGCATGCTTAAACTCCCTCACTGTATTAACCTCTAACACTTCTACTGGAAGACTATTCCATACATCCACTACCCTCTCAGTAAAGTAATACTTTCATTAGTCCCTGGTCTTATCTTATATCTAGGATAGCCTTATACCTATCCCATGCATGCTTAAACTCCTTCACTGTATTGACCTCTACCACTTCTACTGGAAGACTATTCCATGCATCCACTACCCTCTCAGTAAAGTAATACTTTCATTAGTCCCTTGTCTTATCTTATATCTAGGATAGCCTTATACCTATCCCACGCATGCTTAAACTCCTTCACTGTATTGACCTCTACCACTTCTGCTGGAAGACTATTCCATACATCCACTACCCTCTCAGTAATGTAATACTTTCATTAGCCCCTGGCCTTATCTTATATCTAGGATAGCCTTATACCTATCCCATGCATGCTTAAACTCCTTCACTGTATTAACCTCTACCACTTCTACTGGAAGACTATTCCATGTATCCACTACCCTCTCAGTAATGTAATACTTTCATTAGTCCCTGGCCTTATCTTATATCTAGGATAGCCTTATACCTATCCCATGCATGCTTAAACTCCTTCACTGTATTAACCTCTACCACTTCTACTGGAAGACTATTCCATACATCCACTACCCTCTCAGTAAAGTAATACTCTCATTAGTCCCTGGCCTTATCTTATATCTAGGATAGCCTTATACCTATCCCATGCATGCTTAAACTCCTTCACTGTATTAACCTCTACCACTTCTACTGGAAGACTATTCCATGCATCCACTACCCTCTCAGTAATGTAATACTTTCATTAGTCCCTGACCTTATCTTATATCTAGGATAGCCTTATACCTATCCCATACATGCTTAAACTCCTTCACTATATTAACCTCTACCACTTCTACTGGAAGACTATTCCATACATCTACTACCCTCTCAGTACAGTAATACTTTCATTAGTCCCTGGCCTTATCTTATATCTAGGATAGCCTTATACCTATCCCATACATGCTTAAACTCCTTCACTATATTAACCTCTACCACTTCTACTGGAAGACTATTCCATACATCTACTACCCTCTCAGTTCAGTAATACTATCATTAGTCCCTGGCCTTATCTTCTATCTAGGATAGCTTTATACCTATCCCATACATGCTTAAACTCCTTCACTATATTAACCTCTACCACTTCTACTGGAAGACTATTCCATACATCCTCTACCCTCTTAGTAATGTAATACTTTCATTAGTCCTGACCTTATCTTATATCTAGGATAGCCTTATACCTATCCCAGGCATGCTTAAACTCCTTCACTATATTAACCTCTACCACTTCTACTGGAAGACTATTCCATACATCCACTACCCTCTCAGTAATGTAATACTTTCATTAGTCCCTGGCCTTATCTTATATCTAGGATAGCCTTATACCTATCCCACGCATGCTTAAACTCCTTCACTGTATTAACCTCTACCACTTCTACTGGAAGACTATTCCATACATCCACTACCCTCTCAGTAAAGTAATACTTCCCGATATTACATTTAAATCGTTGCCCCTCTAATTTCTGAAATTTCAAAAATTGAATCCTTTCATTTTGCATTGTATTCAGTATTTTCTATTTTGGCCTTATATATATATATATATATATTTTAGCCTCCAGATATTATTATTATTTTTTGGTAAATTCAAGCTGCACCTTAATTTCAGCAATTTTTATGACTTTTAGTTCCACTTTGTAAACTTGCACTTGATGGAAGATTATTCTTTCCAATACTCGGAGGAGGGGGGGCGGGGGGGGGGGGGGGGGTCGATACAATGAGAGAGAGAGAGAAAAAAACAAGTCATATTATATTGTGTTTGTTTTTTTTATAATGATAGGTAGCACTTTATGGACTGGTTGGTGACGAGCGAGGTTATGTACTGTGACTGTTTTATTCTTTGTTATAAAGACATATGATAAAGTGCATATTATCCCCGGCAAATAGATTCCTCTATTGCTGCCGACGCATTCCACGAGAATGCGCTGAACTAAAAACTGGGCTCATTTATTTGTACTTTGGGATTTTGCGGAGTTGATAAACTGGAAATTATATCGGCGTAAGATTGTGTTCATTGCGAATGGCGTGCGTTGTGCGCAAAGCTTGGGTGAAAATATTCTATAAAACAGGGTTTTATGCTGCAGGGGTTAAATCCCCGAACTGGAAAAAATCTATATCTGCATTTGGTATCATGATATTTGGCCTGTGTCTGCCAGAGGGATTCATTCATGAAAGAGAGAACTGCAGGGCATTGAGAAGGGAATTTCCAAGCTAAGGCCAAAGTAGCCGAGTTGGAAATATAGCTGCATGGGAGATTTTTTCCAACTCGGCTACTTTGGCCTCAAGTTTGAAATTCTCTTCTCAATGCCCTTTTATATCAAAATAATGTGCATTTCCCTGTTTCTGGGAAACGCACTGGTCCTTTAGGGCAAAGGCAGCCATCTTTTCTTCACAAAAAAATACTGTCCGTGCTATCACCTTAACTCATGTGTCTACTAGTCCTTGCATGATGTCTGCGTGATGTCATGACTTAATGAGCTAAATTGGGATTATTCAAAAAATGGTGAAGTCTGGGGCAACAATCTAAAAGTGGAGCAGTTGCTATGGAGACCAGTGGAATGTTTCTGCTGATTACATCACTTTTAGAACTTTACCCCCAGAATAACCATGGAAACCAATAGAGTGTTCCTGCTGATTACATCACTTTTAGAACTTTACCCCATAATCACCATGGCAACCAATGGAATGTTCCTGCTGATTACATCACTTTTAGAACTTTACCCCCAGAATCACCATGTAAACCAATAGAGTGTTCCTGCTGATTGCATCACTTTTAGAACTTTACCCAGAATCACCATGGAAACCAATGGAATGTCCCTGCTGATTACATCACTTTTAGAACTTTACCCCAGAATCACCATGGAAACCAATGGAATGTCCCTTCTGATTACATCACTTTTAGAACTTTACCCCCAGAATCACCATGAAAACCAATGGAATGTTCCTGCTGATTATATCACTTTTAGAACTTTACCCAGAATCACCATGGAAACCAATAGAGTGTTCCTGCTGAATGTTTCACTTTTAGAACTTTACCCCCAGAATCACCATGGAAACCAATGGAATGTTCCTGCTGAATGTTTCACTTTTAGAACTTTGCCCTAATCCACCTGTATAAAATCCATAGCAACAACTACATTTTAGCCACAGCTTCTACTTCGGCCCCCTTATGTAATCAGTGACTTTGTGGAAAGGTGGTTTCTGGGGCAGTGATTCCATGGCAACTGCCCCCCTCTCGGAATCTCTACCCTGGGATTAACCTTTCTATGCGTCACCGCTGCTTTAATCCCCCCCTCTGGAGTTTGAGCCTGACCCCAGATAATCACAGGGAAAGACATATAGAAGGTCTCATATGGATATTTTTAGTTGTTACCAAGGCAGCGCTGTGAGGTTTCACACTTGAATGTTATGTAAGAGGTGAGACGCGATGATTCGGGGGCTGACGCGCTTCTCTCTCTCCATTCAGCTTGGTAAATCCTGCTGCTCCTATCTGCCTCATTGTCGCTGTGTTTAAACAGCTTTCTGAACCTTAGGCAGCAGGACGGTTGTATATATTTGTGAATATGTCTGATGATTGACGTGTGACCAGTTATTTTTGTAGGGGGGACGATGATGTGTCTAATGGTAAAAAAAAAAAATGCGTTTAGAAATCTCTCTCTCTTTTTGCTTTTTGAAAGAATTGCCAAAATAAAACTGCACTTTTGTTACAACGCTTCATGCTTGGTAGAACTGTGCCCTGTCTTAAATTATTAAAAAGTGAAATAAAAAACCATCTGCAAGAAAACCAGCTCCGTGGTCCAGACGTCATTACTGATTACTAATATACTGGATTATTAATAATAAGAGGACGGGATGTGGGAAGAAATGAACGGATCCACATTCACCCCTTGAGGACAAGAGCATTTTTGGGGGATTTTGGTTTCTCTCTTTTCATTTCGTGCACAAACGATTTATTGGGGTTTTAAGTAAACATATGTTTTTGGAAATTACATTTTAATCCAGATGAACCAGAATTTCCTGGGATTTTCCATTTTTTTTAAAAAAACCATTGGCCACAATCAAATTATGATTTGCTCGGAGCATCAAGTGTCCTTAAAGTGTTAAAGCTGAAACTATATATATATCTATAAGAGTGAAGTTTAATGAAATTTGTTTTGTTTCTTTATAAGTCCCTGAATTCACAGAATTAAAAATGTTTAGGTGACAGGGTCACTTTAAGAAATGTATGATATTAATGTCTAGGTGCAAATAGCTGGGACTATTTTAAGATCTGAGGAGCGTGACTGGGCCGCTATATTGGTTCTGAATTGGCATCTGGCCCACTGCAGGCTCACCGGCCCTTTTCCTGCTATCAGATCTCTATCTCCCCCCCTAATGCCGGGTGCAAAATGGTCTGAATCATTTTCTACATAGTCCGAGGGCTTCATTCATCAAAGAGGGAATGGCAGGGAATGGCAGGGAATGGCAGGGAATGGCAAACTTATGAGTAAATAAGCAGAGTACTTTGGCCTTAAATTTGAACTTTCCTTGTCAATTTCCTGCAGTTCCCTCTTTGATGAATACAGTGAGTGATAGAGATGCAAAAACAACCCAACAGTTTTAAAGTTTCCAGCAAACATTTGATTGAAATTAAATGTTTTGAAGCTATTTCTCGGGGGGGGGGTGGTTAGAAGATCTCCCTCCCGTAAACCGGCAGGAACATAGACGCTCCGATCTGATCTGCCCCGACACTAATTAAACATCCCAACGCCTCCTTTGGTTCCTCCACCTCTCTATTTTTGGGTGAGGGTGAAATCAGGTTGCGAAGGCTGGAGACACGACCCAGTGGGATTTTACACATCTTTTAAATGTCAGCTCTTGTGCTGCAGTTATTAATCTCTCATACCTTTCACCCCAACTAAACTTAGAGCCGGACCCCATCCTGAGCCCACTATACAGGCGCAAAACTCAACTGTCATTCTTTTACAGTGTTTGGGTGACACAGTCACAGTATAAGCAGTGTTTAGGTGATACAGTCACAGTATAAGCAGTGTTTGGGTGATACCGTCACAGTATAAGCAGTGTTTGGGTGATACAGTCACAGTATAAGCAGTGTTTGGGTGATACAGTCACAGTATAAGCAGTGTTTATGTGATACAGTCACAGTATAAGCAGTGTTTAGGGGATACAGTCACAGTATAAGCAGTGTTTAGGTGATACAGTCACAGTATAAGCAGTGTTTGGGTGATACAGTCACAGTATAAGCAGTGTTTAGGTGACACAGTCACAGTATAAGCAGTGTTTGGGTGATACAGTCACAGTATAAGCAGTGTTTGGGTGATACAGTCACAGTATAAGCAGTGTTTGGGTGATACAGTCACAGTATAAGCAGTGTTTGGGTGATACAGTCACAGTATAAGCAGTGTTTAGGTGATACAGTCACAGTATAAGCAGTGTTTGGGTGATACAGTCACAGTATAAGCAGGGTTTGGGTGATACAGTCACAGTATAAGCAGTGTTTGGGTGATACAGTCACAGTATAAGCAGTGTTTAGGTGATACAGTCACAGTATAAGCAGTGTTTGGGTGACACAGTCACAGTATAAGCAGTGTTTGGGTGACTCAGTCACAGTATAAGCAGTGTTTAGGTGATACAGTCACAGTATAAGCAGTGTTTGGGTGATACAGTCACAGTATAAGCAGTGTTTAGGTGATACAGTCACAGTATAAACAGTGTTTGGGTGATACAGTCACAGTATAAGCAGTGTTTAGGTGATACAGTCACAGTATAAGCAGTGTTTGGGTGATACAGTCACAGTATAAGCAGTGTTTAGGTGATACAGTCACAGTATAAGCAGTGTTTTGGGTGATACAGTCACAGTATAAGCAGTGTTTAGGTGATACAGTCACAGTATAAGCAGTGTTTGGGTGACTCAGTCACAGTATAAGCAGTGTTTAGGTGATACAGTCACAGTATAAGCAGTGTTTGGGTGATACGGTCACAGTATAAGCAGTGTTTGGGTGATACAGTCACAGTATAAGCAGTGTTTGGGTGATACAGTCACAGTATAAGCAGTGTTTAGGTGATACAGTCACAGTATAAGCAGTGTTTAAGTGATCCAGTCACAGTATAAGCAGTGTTTAGCTGATCCAGTCACAGTATAAGCAGTGTTTGGGTGATCCAGTCACAGTATAAGCAGTGTTTAGGTGATACAGTCACAGTATAAGCAGTGTTTGGTTGATACAGTCACAGTATAAGCAGTGTTTAGGTGAGACAGTCTCAGTATAAGCAGTGTTTAGGTGATACAGTCACAGTATAAGCAGTGTTTAGGTGATACAGTCACAGTATAAGCAGTGTTTAGGTGATACAGTCACAGTATAAGCAGTGTTTAGGTGATACAGTCACAGTGCAGTGTAATGTATCACTATATATAGAATGTGTGCATGGCGCTGACCCCGCCATGTGGTTGACCCCGCTTTACATCAAGGGTTAAAACTGCAGAATTCACAAAAACCCCGGTGGACGATAGATTTAAAGGGAAGAAACGTGAGCGGTGACAGTCACTCTCATTGGGGATATTCCAGCCTCTTTTACTTGATTAATTACGAGGCGTCAGGCTAGCACTCCACCCCGAGCGTCAGCCGCACAATACATGGGATAAAGCTCCCCCTACTGGTAACCATAGGACATAGCAATGCTTTGTGATACGCATGGTATCGGTGCCATCTGCTGGTGATTTAGTGAAGTAGCATCTTATCTCTCGGTAGCCAGGCCAGGCATTCATTATACAGCCTTGGCTTTGTCTTTAGAAGACACTGCCCCGGGGATTTGCTGCTCATCATATCCCGGGAGCCAATCAGAGGCTTTCCATTCAGATGCTCATTGCACATGTGAGGCAGCAAATATATAGGGCATGCTATATGTAACATGTGCCACCAAATGAATACACTATATTTTAACTTGAATGACTGTTTCCAATTATCATTAATGCAGATCAATTATTACTGCTCATTCAATAACTACTGACAATTCATTTCAATGGACATTAATAAGGTGATGCTACATACATACATATATACACATACATACACACATACACACATACATACATACATACAAATACACACATACATACATACACATACATACAATACATACACACATACATACATACATACACATACATACATACATACATACATACATACATACACATACATACAATACATACACACTCACATACACACATACATACATACATACATACACACACAAACATACATACATACATACAGTGGATATAAAAAGTCTACACACCCCTGTTAAAATGTCAGGTTTCTGTGCTGTAAAAAAATGAGACAAAGATAAATCATTTCAGAACTTTTTCCACCTTTAATGTGACCTATAAACTGTACAACTCAATTGAAAAACAAACTGAAATCTTTTAGATAGAGGGAAGAAAAAATATAAAAATAAAATAATGTGGTTGTATAAGTGTGCACACCCTCTTATAACTGGGGATGTAGCTGTGTTCAGAATTAAGCAATCACATTCCAAATCATGTTAAATAGGAGTCAGCATACACCTGCCATCATTTAAAGTGCCTCTGATTAACCCCAAATAAAGTTCAGCTGCTCTAGTTGGTCTTTCCTGAAATGTTCTTAGTCGCATCCCACAGCAAAAGCCATGGTCCACAGAGAGCTTCCAAAGCATCAGAGGGATCTCATTGTTAGAAGGGATCAGTCAGGAGAAGGGTACAAAAGAATTTCCAAGGCATTAGATAAACCATGGAACACAGTGAGGACAGTCATCATCAAGTGGAGAAAATATGGCACAACAGTGACATTACCAAGAACTGGAGAAAATATGGCACAACAGTGACATTACCAAGAACTGGAGCTCCCTCCAAAACTGATGAAAAGACGAGAAGAAAACTGGTCTGGGAGGGTACCAAGAGGCCTACAGCAACATTAAAGGAGCTGCAGGAATATCTGGCAAGTACTGGCTGTGTGGTACATGTGACAACAATCTCCCGTATTCTTCATATGTCTGGGCTATGGGGTAGAGTGGCAAGACGAAAGCCTTTTCTTACGAAGAAAAACATCCAAGCCAGGCTACATTTTGCAAAAACACATCACAAGTCTCCCAAAAGCATGTGGGAAAAGGTGTTATGGTCTGATGAAACCAAGGTTGAACTTTTTGGCCATAATTCTAAAGATTGGTGCAAAAACAACACTGCACATCACCAAAAGAACACCATACCCACAGTGAAGCATGGTGGTGGCAGCATCATGCTTTGGGGCTGTTTTTCTTCAGCTGGAACTGGGGCCTTAGTTAAGATAGAGGGAATTATGAACAGTTCTAAATACCAGTCAATATTGGCACAAAACCTTCAGGCTTCTGCTAGAAAGCTGAACATGAAGAGGAACTTCATCTTTCAGCATGACAACGACCCAAAGCATACATCCAAATCAACAAAGCAATGGCTTCACCAGAAGAAGATTAAAGTTTTGGAATGTCCCAGCCAGAGCCCAGACCTGAATCCGATTGGAAATCTGTGGGGTGATCTGAAGAGGGCTGTGCACAGGAGATACTCGTGCACAGGAGATGCCCTCACAATCTGACAGATTTGGAGTGTTTTTTTGCAAAGAAGAGTGGGCAAATCTTGCCAAGTCAAAATGTGCCATGCTGACAGACTCATACCCAAAAAGACTGAGTGCTGTAATAAAATCAAAAGGTGCTTCAACAAAGTATTAGTTTAAGGGTGTGCACACTTATGCAACCACATTATTTTATTTTTATATTTTTTCTTCCCTCTATCTAAAAGATTTCAGTTTGTTTTTCAATCGAGTTGTACAGTTTATAGGTCACATTAAAGGTGGAAAAAGTTCTCAAATGATTTATCTTTGTCCATTTTTTTTACAGCACAGAAACCTGAAAGGGGTGAGTAGACTTTTTATATCCACTATACATACACACATATATACACACACACACACACACACACACACACATATATATATATATATATATATATATATATATATATATATATATATATATATATATATATATATATATATATATATATATATATACAGACACACACACACATATATATATACATACATACATACCTATCATATTCATTATTCCGTATAGGAGAGTACCGGAACCTTTTATTCCCTAGTATAGGAGAGTACCAGAGCCTTTTATTCCCCAGGATAGGAGAGTACCGGAACCTTTTATTCTCTAGTATAGGAGAGTACAGGAACCTTTTATTCCCTAGTATAGGAGAGTACCAGAACCTTTTATTCTCTAGTATAGGAGAGTACCGGAACCTTTTATTCTCTAGTATAGGAGAGTACCGGAGCCTTTTATTCCCCAGGATAGGAGAGTACCGGAACCTTTTATTCTCTAGTATAGGAGAGTACAGGAACCTTTTATTCCCTAGTATAGGAGAGTACCAGAACCTTTTATTCCCTAGTATAGGAGAGTACCGGAACCTTTTATTCTCTAGTATAGGAGAGTACAGGAACCTTTTATTCCCTAGTATAGTAGAGTACCGGACCTTTTATTCTCTAATACAGGAGAGTACCGGAACCTTTTATTCCCTAGTATATACCGGAACCTTTTATTCCCTAGTATAGGAGAGTACCGGAACCTTTTATTCCCTAGTATAGGAGAGTACCAGAACCTTTAATTCCCCAGTATAGGAGACTACCAGAACCTTTTATTCCCCAGTATAGGAGAGTACCGGAACCTTTTATTCCCTAGTATAGGAGAGTACCGGAACCTTTTATTCTCTAGTATAGGAGAGTACCGGAACCTTTTATTCCCTAGTATAGGAGAGTACCGGAACCTTTTATTCTCTAATATAGGAGAGTACCGGAACCTTTTATTCCCTAGTATAGGAGAGTACCGGAACCTTTTATTCTCTAATACAGGAGAGTACCGGAACCGTTTATTCCCTAATATATACCGGAACCTTTTATTCTCTAGTATAGGAGAGTACCGGAACCTTTTATTCTCTAGTATAGGAGAGTACCGGAACCTTTTATTCCCCAGTATAGGAGACTACCGGAACCTTTTATTCCCTAGTATAGGAGAGTACCGGAACCTTTTATTCCCTAGTATAGGAGAGTACCGGAACCTTTTATTCTCTAGTATAGGAGAGTACCGGAACCTTTTATTCCCTAGTATAGGAGAGTACCGGAACCTTTTATTCTCTAATATAGGAGAGTACCGGAACCTTTTATTCCCTAGTATAGGAGAGTACCGGAACCTTTTATTCTCTAATACAGGAGAGTACCGGAACCTTTTATTCCCTAATATATACCGGAACCTTTTATTCCCTAGTATAGGAGAGTACCGGAACCTTTTATTCCCTAGTATAGGAGAGTACCGGAACCTTTTAGTCTCTAGTATAGGAGAGTACCGGAACCTTTTATTCCCTAGTATAGATGAGTACGGAACCTTTTATTCCCTAGTATAGGAGAGTACCGGAACCTTTTATTCTCTAGTATAGGAGAGTACCGGAACCTTTTATTCTCTAGCATAGGAGAGTACCGGAACCTTTTATTCTCTAGCATAGGAGAGTACCGGAACCTTTTATTCTCTAGCATAGGAGAGTACCGGAACCTTTTATTCTCTAGCATAGGAGAGTACCGGAACCTTTTATTCCCTAGTATTGGAGAGTACCGGAACCTTTTATTCCCTAGTATAGGAGAGTACCGGAACCTTTTATTCTCTAGTATAGGAGAGTACCGGAACCTTTTATTCTCTAGTACAGGAGAGTACCGGAACCTTTTATTCTCTAGCATAGGAGAGTACCGGAACCTTTTATTCTCTAGTATAGGAGAGTACCGGAACCTTTTATTCTCTAGTACAGGAGAGTACCGGAACCTTTTATTCTCTAGCATAGGAGAGTACCGGAACCTTTTATTCTCTAGCATAGGAGAGTACCGGAACCTTTTATTCTCTAGTACACGAGAGTACCGGAACCTTTTATTCCCTAGTATTGGAGAGTACCGGAACCTTTTATTCCCTAGTATTGGAGAGTACCGGAACCTTTTATTCCCTAGTATTGGAGAGTACCGGAACCTTTTATTCTCTAGTATAGGAGAGTACCGGAACCTTTTATTCTCTAGTATAGGAGAGTACCGGAACCTTTTATTCCCTAGTATAGGAGAGTACCGGTACCTTTATTCCCCAGTATAGGAGAGTACCGGAACCTTTTATTCCCTAGTATAGGAGAGTACCGGAACCTTTTATTCGCTAGTATAGGAGAGTACCGGAACCTTTTATTCCCTAGTATAGGAGAATACCGGAACCTTTTATTCCCCAGGATAGGAGAGTACCGGTACCGTTATTCCCCAGTATAGGAGAGTACCGGAACCTTTTATTCCCTAGTATAGGAGAGTACCGGAACCTTTTATTCCCTAGTATAGGAGAGTACCGGAACCTTTTATTCCCTAGTATAGGAGAGTACCGGAACCTTTTATTCTCTAGTATAGGAGAGTACCGGGACCTTTTATTCCCTAGTATAGGAGAGTACCGGAACCTTTTATTCCCTAGTATAGGAGAGTACAGGAACCTTTTATTCCCTAGTATAGGAGAGTACCGGAACCTTTTATTCCCTAGTATAGGAGAGTACAGGAACCTTTTATTCCCTAGTATAGGAGAGTACCGGAACCTTTTATTCCCTAGTATAGGAGAGTACCGGAACCTTTTATTCCCTAGTATAGGAGAGTACCGGAACCTTTTATTCTCTAGTATAGGAGAGTACCGGAACCTTTTATTCCCTAGTATAGGAGAGTACATAATATCTTCTATAATGTAGACAAACCTGATACATGGAACATCTCACACCCAGAGCCATTTTACAAATATTAACATGTAAGGCAGTGTTAAGTGCATTATATTAATGGATAAGGAACTAATATCTGACAGGGTTATGGTAACACCGGTGGAACCTGCGCTCCAGGCAGGGATTTGGGATGCCCTCAGTATGTGTAACCTCCTTCCATGTAACATATCAGCATCCACATTCATTAACCAGACACATTACTTTCCATGACCAAAGAACGAAACAAGATCCACGTCCAGAACCCCGTGATTTAGTGAGAAGAAAGTATCATCAAATTAAAATATATCATTTCATAATAGAGGATTTACCCCCAGCTAAAGGTCTAGTCACAGTGTGGGATCCTGTAACAAACCTACATCTGCTTCATATCCACAGGTTCAAAAAATCTATCATTATTATTATTATTATTTTTATAATTATTATTATTATTTTATTTGTATTATTATTATTATTGCCAAAATCATTACCACTTAATAAATCTCACATCCTAAATCTGGTGCAGGAAACAGAGATCTGATATATATCTTTCACAGAGATCCACTGGCATTTTATTATTTATTATCTGGATAATAAATAAAACACTAGAACATAAACCACTGGGTCTTAAATAGACTATAAACAGTGATCTCTCTTAAAACATAATGTAATGGTTAGGGTTTTTTACATTGCCCCCAAGAAATATTGATTAGAACTGATTTTTTTAACAATTGCACAAGTTTGAGGAGCAATGACTAGTGACTGGCAAAATGCTGCTTATACTGTCACTGTCCCCTAAACACTGCTTATATTGTGACCCTGTCACTTAAACACAGATTATACTGTGACTGTCACCTAAACACTGCTTATACTGTGACTGTCACCTAAACACTGCTTATACTGTGACTGTGTCACCCAAACACTGCTTATACTGTGACTGTATCACCCAAACATTGCTTATACTGTGACTGTATCACCCAAACACTGCTTATACTGTGACTGTATCACGCAAACACTGCTTATACTGTGACTGTATCACGCAAACACTGCTTATACTGTGACTGTGTCACCCAAACACTGCTTATACTGTGACTGTCACCTAAACACTGCTTATACTGTGACTGTATCACCCAAACACTGCTTATACTGTGACTGTATCACCCAAACACTGCTTATACTGTGACTGTGTCACCCAAACACTGCTTATACTGTGACTGTGTCACCCAAACACTGCTTATACTGTGACTGTCACCTAAACACTGCTTATACTGTGACTGTATCACCCAAACACTGCTTATACTGTGACTGTCACCTAAACACTGCTTATACTGTGACTGTCACCTAAACACTGCTTATACTGTGACTGTATCACCCAAACACTGCTTATACTGTGACTGTATCACCCAAACACTGCTTATACTGTGACTGTATCACCCAAACACTGCTTATACTGTGACTGTGTCACCCAAACACTGCTTATACTGTGACTGTATCACCCAAACAATGCTTATACTGTGACTGTATCACCCAAACACTGCTTATACTGTGACCGTATCACCTAAATACTGCTTATACTGTGACTGTATCACCCAAACAATGCTTATACTGTGACTGTATCACCTAAACACTGCTTATACTGTGACTGTATAACCCAAACACTGCTTATACTGTGACTGTATCACCCAAACACTGCTTATACTGTGACTGTATCACCCAAACACTGCTTATACTGTGACTGTATCACCCACACACTGCTTATACTGTGACTGTATCACCCACACACTGCTTATACTGTGACTGTATCACCCACACACTGCTTATACTGTGACTGTATCACCCACACACTGCTTATACTGTGACTGTATCACCCAAACACTACTTATACAGTGACTGTATCACCTAAACACTGCTTATACTGTGACTGTATCACCTAAACACTGCTTATACCGTGACTGTATCACCCAAACACTGCTTATTCTGTGACTGTATCACCCAAACACTGCTTATTCTGTGACTGTATCACCCAAACACTGCTTATTCTGTGACTGTATCACCCAAACACTGCTTATTCTGTGACTGTATCACCCAAACACTGCTTATACTGTGACTGTATCACCCAAACACTGCTTATACCGTGACTGTATCACCCAAACACTGCTTATACTGTGACTGTATCACCTGAACAGTGCGTTATTGCACTTTGTTTTGTATGTTAATGACTTGTAATGTTTGTTTGAAATGCAATAAAAATGATGTAATAAAGAAAAAATAAATTTGCATATCAAGTCAGCGGTGATGTCATAAGCAGGAGACAGACACATTTACACCATATATTTCTCTTATACGATTGCTGCGGTCCTGCTGACCACGTATGGATCATTTGACTGCATTTTTGTCTAGTTTGTTCCATGTTGACAGCCGTAGAGATTGTGTCTGGCTGACTAACTTACTAACCCTTTGGAGAGATGTTTTACTGAGAGTCAGTGAGTCGGTGTCTGACCTATTCACAAGGGGCAGAACTGGAGGTTTATATATCACAAGAATATGAAATGATTTTACAGGAAATGCTACAGAATTTAAACTTTACAAATACAAAGTCGTTTGATTGGACGCAAGGCACATTAATATTATTATTACATGACTAAGTGCAGACAGGTAATAAATCAGTGGGAGCAGCTAATTCATTGACCTGTGGCTTTAATACAAAGGGGAAGAGTCGAAAGAATGAGATACATTGACTGGAACAGGTTATAAAGTCATTTGTCCCCAAATCAGGAACTCGGAGGGGGGTTCAGAGCCGCAGACGTGGTATTTGCACCCTGTACATTTCAAAGTATTTTTAACACAAGGAGCCTCCCAAATCGGTAGCCTCAAGTTGTGCATGGGGTGTATGAATGATTAGGCTGGGGGGGGGGGGGGGGGGGTTGAAACTTTGGGGAATCAGAAAGCTGGGGCAGAAATGTAATACCCGTCACCTGTATAAAGTGTTTCATTATTGTATTGTCATCACACCAGGTGAACTGGATAACTGAGATGGAAACGGACGGCAGACGAATTTGCCAGGAATTCATGGGAGTTGAGAAGTCTGCGCACGTGATCACTCTGATGCTTTGCACATTCGTTTTTATGGAAGTTATTACTGCGCGGACCAATAAAACCTTTAACGTTTTATTTCTACGCTACGTCTCTCGGATTGGAGAAACCGGCATGGATTAATGATGATATATCTACCTGAATGACGGACATCTCCGTTCCATCAATGCCGACATATTTTGTTATAGTTTGTTAGGCTCTAGTCTATGTGAGCGCCATACTAAGGAGACAATATCCCTTATACACCACTTTTACCGAGTCACATGTTTTGTTGTTTGTCTTTGAGATATCCAGCTCACCTGTTGTCATAAGATTTTGTCTTTTATATTACTTGTGTTTTTTTTTCCATATTTTATTTTGTTTATTATTTTTACTGCACTAGTATTTTCTTAGTTCTTTTTTTTAAAAAATTTTCTAACAACCCCGGGACAATAATAAATAAATAAATAAATATATATAATCCCGGTTCCACGAATACAGTTCTTAATGGCTTAGGGGTGGAAAATAAAGTGGGAATAACATTTAATATGGACGGGGCACATGCTGATGACCTAGCAAGGAAATCATTTTAAAGTTTTCAGTTTAGCAAACGTTTCTCAATTAATCTAATGTCAAGTAATAATACTGTCAGGAATTAGTGTTTACAGGAATTACTTTATATTAAAAACTAATAATAATAATAATAATAATACATCAAATAAAAATCAGTTTAGTTTTATCTCCCCATTAATCAAAAGGGTATGCTGGTTTTTCATGCACAAGTATGCAATGGGGGTTGCATATAATGGGCGGCTGTCGGGGCAAAGTTCTAAAAGTGGTCCAGTCACCATGGAAACCAATGGAATGTTCCTGCTGATTACATCACTTTTAGAACTTTACCCCCAGAATCACCATGGAAACCAATGGAATGTTCCTGCTGATTACATCACTTTTAGAACTTTACCCCCAGAATCACCATGGAAACCAATGGAATGTTCCTGCTGATTACATCACTTTTAGAACTTTACCCCCAGAATCACCATGGAAACCAATGGAATGTTCCTGCTGATTACATCACTTTTAGAACTTTACCCCCAGAATCACCATGGAAACCAATGGAATGTCACTGCTGATTACATCACTTTTAGAACTTTACCCCCAGAATCACCATGGAAACCAATGGAATGTTCCTGCTGATTACATAACTTTTAGAACTTTACCCCCAGAATCACCATGGAAACCAATGGAATGTCACTGCTGATTACATCACTTTTAGAACTTTACCCCCAGAATCACCATGGAAACCAATGGAATGTTCCTGCTGATTACATCACTTTTAGAACTTTACCCCCAGAATCACCATGGAAACCAATGGAATGTCACAGCTGATTACATCACTTTTAGAACTTTAACCCCAGAATCACCATGGAAACCAATGGAATGTTCCTGCTGATTACATCACTATTAGAACTTTACCCCCAGAATCACCATGGAAACCAATGGAATGTTCCTGCTGATTACATCACTATTAGAACTTTACCCCCAGCATCACCATGGAAACCAATGGAATGTTCCTGCTGATTACATCACTTTTAGAACTTTACCCCCAGAATCACCATGGAAACCAATGGAATGTCACAGCTGATTACATCACTTTTAGAACTTTAACCCCAGAATCACCATGGAAACCAATGGAATGTTCCTGCTGATTACATCACTATTAGAACTTTACCCCCAGAATCACCATGGAAACCAATGGAATGTTCCTGCTGATTACATCACTATTAGAACTTTACCCCCAGAATCACCATGGAAACCAATGGAATGTTCCTGCTGATTACATCACTATTAGAACTTTACCCCAGATTAAACCTTTTATACAGAACTCCCAACAGGTATAGGATTTTTATGTGGGATTTTTTTTTTGTTAGATTGAAAATTGACCTTAAATCTGAGGTAGTTGTTCTGCCCCCCTCACAGGAATGTGATACCATTATAAATTATAGCTGTATTATCTTTCCAAAAAAAAAAAAAACACTGCAACAATCACTTCATCTTGGTATATAGAAAAATGACTACACAGAGATTCTTCCAGTAGATAAGTAATATCACGTCCCTGGAAAATAAATCTTGGGTCAAAAGGAAAATTCCCAAAACGACAAGCTGGGATGTGACCACTAAAATATTAAATATGTAGCTTTAAACAACTGGCTGTGTTAAAGAGCAGGTACCTAATAATTACAGAATATTTAATCTACCAGGCATTGCACAATCTCCAGGGACAATTAGAAGCATCGGGTTATAGCTGATTTTTTTAATTCCATATTTTTTAAAGCCTTTTACATTTGATTTATTTTAAAATATGGAATAATACTATACACATATTGCATCATTGCAATCATTAACTGCAAATAAAGGGATTATGTATATATATATATATATATATATATATATACATCCCAATTCAAGCTGCTTAGTAACACTGTCATGGTGGAAATAGTGAGATTTAAAAAAAAAAAAAGTGAAAGAAACACTGGAAATGTCCATAATATATAACAAATATATCCTCATCTTTCAGTCATTGGCATGAGTTAGAAAAAAGCAAATGGAAAAATATATATCAATACTTCTATATACCCCCCTCAGGGGTAACAAGAGAAAAATCGCATCCTTTCGGCGTGTCCATCCAGTCCTCAAATCCGTTAAATAATACTTTCTGAACTGTTCCTGTTGCAAAATCAATAACAAATATTGGTCCGAGCGAAACGCGCTTCTCATGTTGTATTGCTTGTGGGGTGATCAAGTCTCTTGCTTGTGCCTAAATAGTCTGTGCAGATACTAGATGTCTCGCCTGACGCTGTACAAAATGATGGCATGGTTAGATGAGTGTCAGAATTTACAGAGGGCGCCATCACCACAGCTTCTCAGATCATGGCTAGGAATGGTTTGTGGTTATACGTAAATCCCCTCGGGGTTAAACCCTGACGACAACGCGTTTTGCAGAATCCGCAGGTTGCTTGGAAGCTGCCGGGATGATCCTGGTCGTTTCAGTGACCCTGACTGAAAAGCTGGTTCTGGAAAAGGGGGATAAAATAATAATAAATCAGATTATAGGACCCTCTAATATTGTACAGGTGCTTTGATAGACTCTCTTAACGATGAGTGTAACCTCCAAGAAATGTATAAATTGTTGTACACATCAGTCTCTAGTCAAATGACAAATAATATCAGTATAAATCCAAATGCCAAATCGATTGTAAGATACAAAAAAATAGAAAATGATTGTACTGTACTGACCACAAACCACATGTGGTGCTGCTACATCGATCCATTACAACTAACATGTTATTCTCTAGTATAGGAGAGTGCCGGAACCTTTTATTCCCTAGTATAGGAGAGTACCGGAACCTTTTATTCCCTGGTATAGGAGAGTACCGGAACCTTTTATTCCCCAGTATAGGAGAGTACCAGAACCTTTTATTCTCTAGTATAGGAGACTACCGGAACCTTTTATTCCCTAGTATAGGAGAGTACCAGAACCTTTTATTCCCTAGTATAGGAGAGTACCGGAACCTTTATTCTCTAGTATAGGAGAGTACCGGAACCTTTTATTCCCCAGTATAGGAGAGTACCAGAACCTTTTATTCTCTAGTATAGGAGACTACCGGAACCTTTTATTCCCTAGTATAGGAGAGTACCGGAACCTTTTATTCCCTAGTATAGGAGAGTACCGGAACCTTTTATTCCCTGGTATAGGAGAGTACCGGAACCTTTTATTCACTAGTATAGGAGAGTACAGGAACCTTTTATTCCCTAGTATAGGAGAGTACAGGAACCTTTTATTCCCTAGTATAGGAGAGTACCGGAACCTTTATTCTCTAGTATAGGAGAGTACCGGAACCTTTTATTCTCTAGTATGGGAGAGTACCGGAACCTTTTATTCCCTAGTATAGGAGAGTACCGGAACCTTTATTCCCTAGTATAGGAGAGTACCGGAACCTTTTATTCTCTAGTATAGGAGAGTACCGGAACCTTTTATTCTCTAGAATAGGAGAGTACCGGAACCTTTTATTCTCTAGTATAGGAGAGTACCGGAACCTTTTATTCTCTAGTATGGGAGAGTACAGGAACCTTTTATTCCCTAGTATAGGAGAGTACCGGAACCTTTATTCTCTAGTATAGGAGAGTACCGGAACCTTTTATTCCCCAGTATAGGAGAGTACCAGAACCTTTTATTCTCTAGTATAGGAGACTACCGGAACCTTTTATTCCCTAGTATAGGAGAGTACCGGAACCTTTTATTCCCTAGTATAGGAGAGTACCGGAACCTTTTATTCCCTGGTATAGGAGAGTACCGGAACCTTTTATTCACTAGTATAGGAGAGTACAGGAACCTTTTATTCCCTAGTATAGGAGAGTACAGGAACCTTTTATTCCCTAGTATAGGAGAGTACCGGAACCTTTATTCTCTAGTATAGGAGAGTACCGGAACCTTTTATTCTCTAGTATGGGAGAGTACCGGAACCTTTTATTCCCTAGTATAGGAGAGTACCGGAACCTTTATTCCCTAGTATAGGAGAGTACCGGAACCTTTTATTCTCTAGTATAGGAGAGTACCGGAACCTTTTATTCTCTAGTATAGGAGAGTACCGGAACCTTTTATTCTCTAGAATAGGAGAGTACCGGAACCTTTTATTCTCTAGTATAGGAGAGTACCGGAACCTTTATTCCCTAGTATAGGAGAGTACCGGAACCTTTTATTCTCTAGTATAGGAGAGTACCGGAACCTTTTATTCTCTAGAATAGGAGAGTACCGGAACCTTTTATTCTCTAGTATAGGAGAGTACCGGAACCTTTTATTCCCTAGTATAGGAGAGTACCGGAACCTTTTATTCTCTAGTATAGGAGAGTACTGGAACCTTTTATTCTCTAGTATAGGAGAGTACAGGAACCTTTTATTCTCTAGTATAGGAGATTACCGGAACCTTTTATTCTCTAGTATAGGAGAGTACCGGAACTTTTTATTCCCTAGTGTAGGAGAGTACCGGAACCTTTTATTCTCTAGTATAGGAGAGTACCGGAACCTTTTATTCCCTAGTATAGGAGAGTACAGGAACCTTTTATTCTCTAGTATGGGAGAGCACCGGAACCTTTTATTCTCTAGTATAGGAGAGTACCGGAACCTTTTATTCCCTAGTATAGGAGAGTACAGGAACCTTTTATTCTCTAGTATTGGAGAGTACCGGAACCTTTTATTCCCTAGTATAGGAGAGTACCGGAACCTTTTATTCTCTAGTATAGGAGAGTACCGGAACCTTTATTCTCTAGTATAGGAGAGTACCGGAACCTTTTATTCTCTAGTGTAGGAGAGTACCGGAACCTTTATTCTCTAGTATAGGAGAGTACCGGTATCTTTTATTCTCTAGTATAGGAGAGTACCGGAACCTTTTATTCTCTAGTATAGGAGAGTACCGGAACCTTTATTCTCTAGTATAGGAGAGTACCGGAACCTTTTATTCCCCAGTATAGGAGAGTACCGGAACCTTTTATTCTCTAGTATAGGAGAGTACCGGAACCTTTTATTCTCTAGTATAGGAGAGTATCGGAACCTTTTATTCTCTAGTATAGGAGAGTACGGGAACCTTTATTCTCTAGTATAGGAGAGTACCGGAACCTTTTATTCTCTACTATAGGAGAGTACCGGTACCTTTTATTCTCTAGTATAGGAGAGTACCGGAACCTTTTATTCTCTAGTATAGGAGAGTACCGGGACCTTTTATTCTCTAGTATAGGAGAGTACGGGAACCTTTTATTCTCTACTATAGGAGAGTACCGGAACCTTTTATTCTCTACTATAGGAGAGTACCAGAACGTACCTTTCTCTGGAGGGAGGAATTCTGCTTCGCCGGGCTCTGCCGGTAGTACTGTGACCTTGGTTCCGGTTTGTTGGATAAACTGTTGTAGATTGACTTGTCTGAGCTCTTTAGTCAGCTGTTCGAGCTCCTGCTCACGTTCCTGAGTACAGATAATGTTCCCTGGTTAATAAATGTTTTTTATTACTTTGCCTGGAGGAGACTAGCGGCTTCCGCTGTCTTATAAGATATTTTATTATAGAAATTGGTTTTATATTTCGCATTTATATAAATTGTTACTGGTATTTTTACATGTCTTAGTTGCAGAAGTTAATCACACCAATGGGGTTTATTGTTTCGATGTCCGTTTGGGATGAGAGCCATTTTGCTAGTTTAGGTCTGTGCGCACGCCTGCTTCTCACAGGAATCCCCCACATATAATAAACTGTTTATGGACAGATACAACTTCCTTTTGAAACAATTTTTAGAGACTTAACCCCCCACGAATTTATGGATGGCTGGTTGTGGATTGTAACAAACCTCTAGTCTTGTCAAATCCTCTACGCAATTCGTGGGACAGTCAGTACCACCAATTGCAGCCTCACACTGCTTCTTTTTGAGGGGCGTTCCAGGCCTGCCTCAATCCAGAGGCATCCTTGAAGACTCGTCCCCTAATTTGCATTAAGTTTGGGGAGATAATTAACAGGCCAGTGATGAAACTCATGGGACTCTCACTTCTAATCGCACATTGCTGTGATTGGCTGTCACAGAGATCACATGGTTCGGCAGTCATTTTTCCCCCGCGTTGACCTGTAAGGCATTGCCCCCAAACATTTAATGGACCATTGAAGCATTTCAATCTAGCAAACCCAGTATTACGATCAATGCCCCATACACTTACCATCAGCTTCTTACTGGCCTGGCCCAGCGACCTCTCCAACGCTTTGGTCCCGTTCTCGAGTCGGATATTCTCCTGCACCTGGAGCTCAATCTCCCCTTTGATCTTCTCGATCTTCCCTCGCACGACCTCCTCATTGATTTGCGATTCCTGCACCTCCAGCTGCAGCTTCTCGGCCTCGATGCCATCCTCCATACCGTGGATCCGGGCTTGGTAGTCCGTCAGCTGCGCCTCGCTCTGGAAGATCCTCTGCGCCATCTCCTGCAGCTGGTCCTTCAGCTGCTTCTCGTTCTCCACCTCGATCTGCAGCTCGTTCTCCCAGAACTCCTCCTCCTCGATCTCCACCTCGTTCCGCTTGATCTTCTGCTCCAGACGCAGCATCTCCTCCTCGCGGCTGGACTTGTGTTTCTGCTCCCAGTATCGCATCTCGGCGTCACTGGCCTCCAGCTGAGACTCCATGGAGAGGAGCCGCTCGCTCTGCAGATGGATCAGCTTTTTCAGCTCGTCGGAGGTGGTCTTGCAGCTGTTAAGAACCTTCTGCTTGAATTCAGACTCCTTGCCTTTTCCGAAAATGTCCATGAGCCCTTTGGGGCCCCCGGTAAAGGTGAGAGATTTCCGCTTGGGTTCTCTCCTCTTGAGAGACTTGTCATTTTGGGTTCTCAGTTTGGCCAGGGGGGGCAGGCTCTGCCTGTACAAAGTCCTCTCGGGAATGTGAGCGATACTGTCCGAGGTGGGCCTTTTGCTGACGGAGGCGCCAGTGCGACGCAGTATCAGCTGCACGTCGCTGGCGTACTGGCCCCACTTGTTGAGGGAGAGGACTGGATTCTCATGCGGTGCCAGATGTCTCTCGCTGTCCCGCCATTTCTCTATCAAGGTGTAGCGACCCGTGCGGCCTGGGGAAGAAGGAAGAGGACAGAGTTAGCATCTCTGCCCATGGCGTCACATTATAGCCGGAGGGCTACAAGCTTTTTCTGAAGTGGACACGTAAATCAGAAATGCCTGTGTGTGTCGGGCAGCATTAATTATGATAATTTATGGTAATGCCGAAGAAAAACTTGTTAGTCAAAGAAAAAACTTTGCTTATTTGGCAGTAATGCAAAAAGCAGCTGGAAACAAGTTTACATTAAACCTTATTCAAACTAACATATACATTCGTGGGGGTAATGAGAATAGGGGCGATAAGGTCAGGTGGGTTGCACATTGGGCCCCCAGTGTTACAGCATTCAATTGGTTGAGGCACTATGCCATACTACAAGTCAGCCAGCAGAGGGCACTGGTTAGTCAGAAGAGTTGCTTTTTTTTTTTTAATAGGAGGGGATGTGGCCCAATCAGCATCTGTGATCAGGGATACAGTCACAGTGTAAGCAGTGTTTAGGTGATACAGTCACAGTATAAGCAGTGTTTGGGTGATACAGTCACAGTATAAGCAGTGTTTAGGTGATACAGTCACAGTATAAGCAGTGTTTGGGTGATACAGTCACAGTATAAGCAGTGTTTGTGTGATACAGTCACAGTATAAGCAGTGTTTGGGTGATACAGTCCCAGTATAAGCAGTGTTTGGGTGATACAGTCCCAGTATAAGCAGTGTTTAGGTGATACAGTCACAGTATAAGCAGTGTTTAGGTGATACAGTCACAGTATAAGCAGTGTTTGGGTGATACAGTCACAGTATAAGCAGTGTTTGGGTGATACAGTCACAGTATAAGCAGTGTTTGGGTGATACAGTCACAGTATAAGCAGTGTTTGGGTGATACAGTCCCAGTATAAGCAGTGTTTGGGTGATACAGTCCCAGTATAAGCAGTGTTTGGGTGATACAGTCCCAGTATAAGCAGTGTTTGGGTGATACAGTCCCAGTATAAGCAGTGTTTGGGTGATACAGTCCCAGTATAAGCAGTGTTTGGGTGATACAGTCCCAGTATAAGCAGTGTTTGGGTGATACAGTCCCAGTATAAGCAGTGTTTGGGTGATACAGTCCCAGTATACGTAGTGTTTGGGTGATACAGTCCCAGTATAAGCAGTGTTTGGGTGATACAGTCCCAGTATAAGCAGTGTTTGGGTGATACAGTCCCAGTATAAGCAGTGTTTGGGTGATACAGTCCCAGTATAAGCAGTGTTTGGGTGATACAGTCCCAGTATAAGCAGTGTTTGGGTGATACAGTCCCAGTATAAGCAGTGTTTGGGTGATACAGTCCCAGTATAAGCAGTGTTTGGGTGATACAGTCCCAGTATAAGCAGTGTTTGGGTGATACAGTCCCAGTATAAGCAGTGTTTGGGTGATACAGTCCCAGTATAAGCAGTGTTTGGGTGATACAGTCCCAGTATAAGCAGTGTTTGGGTGATACAGTCCCAGTATAAGCAGTGTTTGGGTGATACAGTCCCAGTATAAGCAGTGTTTGGGTGATACAGTCCCAGTATAAGCAGTGTTTGGGTGATACAGTCCCAGTATAAGCAGTGTTTGGGTGATACAGTCCCAGTATAAGCAGTGTTTGGGTGATACAGTCCCAGTATAAGCAGTGTTTGGGTGATACAGTCCCAGTATAAGCAGTGTTTGGGTGATACAGTCCCAGTATAAGCAGTGTTTGGGTGATACAGTCACAGTATAAGCAGTGTTTGGGTGATACAGTCACAGTATAAGCAGTGTTTGGGTGATACAGTCACAGTATAAGCAGTGTTTGGGTGATACAGTCACAGTATAAGCAGTGTTTGGGTGATACAGTCACAGTATAAGCAGTGTTTATGCGATACAGTCACAGTATAAGCAGTGTTTGGGTGATACAGTCACAGTATACGCAGTGTTTAGGCGATACAGTCACAGTATAAGCAGTGTTTGGGTGATACAGTCACAGTATAACCAGTGTTTAGGTGATACAGTCACAGTATAAGAAGTGTTTGGGTGATACAGTCACAGTATACAGGGAGTGCAGAATTATTAGGCAAGTTGTATTTTTGAGGATTCATTTTATTATTGAACAACAACCATGTTCTCAATGAACCCAAAAAACTCATTAATATCAAAGCTGAATATTTTTGGAAGTAGTTTTTAGTTTGTTTTTAGTTTTAGCTATTTTAGGGGGATATCTGTGTGTGCAGGTGACTATTACTGTGCATAATTATTAGGCAACTTAACAAAAAACAAATATATACCCATTTCAATTATTTATTTTTACCAGTGAAACCAATATAACATCTCAACATTCACAAATATACATTTCTGACATTCAAAAACAAAACAAAAACAAATCAGTGACCAATATAGCCACCTTTCTTTGCAAGGACACTCAAAAGCCTGCCATCCATGGATTCTGTCAGTGTTTTGATCTGTTCACCATCAACATTGCGTGCAGCAGCAACCACAGCCTCCCAGACACTGTTCAGAGAGGTGTACTGTTTTCCCTCCTTGTAAATCTCACATTTGATGATGGACCACAGGTTCTCAATGGGGTTCAGATCAGGTGAACAAGGAGGCCATGTCATTAGATTTTCTTCTTTTATACCCTTTCTTGCCAGCCATGCTGTGAAGTACTTGGACGCGTGTGATGGAGCATTGTCCTGCATGAAAATCATGTTTTTCTTGAAGGATGCAGACTTCTTCCTGTACCACTGCTTGAAGAAGGTGTCTTCCAGGAACTGGCAGTAGGACTGGGAGTTGAGCTTGACTCCATCCTCAACCCGAAAAGGCCCCACAAGCTCATCTTTGATGATACCAGCCCAAACCAGTACTCCACCTCCACCTTGCTGGCGTCTGAGTCGGACTGGAGCTCTCTGCCCTTTACCAATCCAGCCACGGGCCCATCCATCTGGCCCATCAAGACTCACTCTCATTTCATCAGTCCATAAAACCTTAGAAAAATCAGTCTTGAGATATTTCTTGGCCCAGTCTTGACGTTTCAGCTTGTGTGTCTTGTTCAGTGGTGGTCGTCTTTCAGCCTTTCTTACCTTGGCCATGTCTCTGAGTATTGCACACCTTGTGCTTTTGGGCACTCCAGTGATGTTGCAGCTCTGAAATATGGCCAAACTGGTGGCAAGTGGCATCCTGGCAGCTGCACGCTTGACTTTTCTCAGTTCATGGGCAGTTATTTTGCGCCTTGGTTTTTCCACACGCTTCTTGCGACCCTGTTGACTATTATGAATGAAACGTTTGATTGTTCGATGATCACGCTTCAGATGCTTTGCAATTTTAAGAGTGCTGCATCCTTCTGCAAGATATCTCACTATTTTTGACTTTTCTGAGCCTGTCAAGTCCTTCTTTTGACCCATTTTGCCAAAGGAAAGGAAGTTGCCTGATAATTATGCACACCTGATATAGGGTGTTGATGTCATTAGACCACACCCCTTCTCATTACAGAGATGCACATCACCTAATATGCTTAATTGGTTGTAGGCTTTCGAGCCTATACACCTTGGAGTAAGACAACATGCATAAAGAGGATGATGTGGTCAAAATACTCATTTGCCTAATAATTCTGCACTCCCTGTAAGCAGTGTTTGGGTGACACAGTCACAGTATAAGCAGTGTTTGGGTGACACAGCCACAGTATAAGCAGTGTTTAGGTGATACAGTCACAGTATAAGCAGTGTTTAGGTGATACAGTCACAGTATAAGCAGTGTTTAGGTGATACAGTCACAGTATAAGCAGTGTTTGGGTGATACAGTCACAGTATAAGCAGTGTTTGGGTGATACAGTAACAGTATAAGCAGTGTTTGGGTGATACAGTCACAGTATAAGCAGTGTTTGGGTGATACAGTCACAGTATAAGCAGTGTTTGGGTGACACAGTCACAGTATAAGCAGTGTTTGGGTGACACAGTCACAGTATAAGCAGTGTTTGGGTGATACAGTCACAGTATAAGCAGTGTTTGGGTGATACAGTCACAGTATAAGCAGTGTTTGGGTGATACAGTGACAGTATAAGCAGTGTTTGGGTGATACAGTGACAGTATAAGCAGTGTTTGGGTGATACAGTCACAGTATAAGCAGTGTTTGGGTGACACAGTCACAGTATAAGCAGTGTTTGGGTGACACAGTCACAGTATAAGCAGTGTTTAGGTGATACAGTCACAGTATAAGCAGTGTTTAGGTGATACAGTCACACTATAAGCAGTGTTTAGGTGATACAGTCCCTTTAAGTTTGAAGGGCTCTTGTCAATTCCCTCTTATGTATAAAGGCGTGTGTGTGTTACTCTGTCCAGGAAGCACGAGTGAGGGTCAGATGGTATGTGTCATGATAAAGGCTCTGTGTAGGGGGCAAACAGTAGGAATTGGTAAAGGAGCCAGCAGAACCTGCCCCCTGGCTCGATGACCTCGGCTTCTACAAACAGACGCGATACTTCATTAGAGATCTCTGTTTACTTATATCATTAAAAGAAGAACATTTTGCAGGGATTTAGGGAGTGTCGTTACACACTGTGGGGTTTCTTTATTAAGGTCGGCTGTGGGGGTAAAGTTCTAAAAGTGATGTCATCAGAAGGAACATTACATTGGTTTCCATGGTGATTCTGAGGTAAAGTTCTAAAAGTGATGAAATGTAATCAGCAGGAACATTCCATTGGTTTCCATGGTGATTCTGAGGTAAAGTTCTAAAAGTGATGTAATCAGCTGGAACATTCCATTGGTTTCCATGGTGATTCTGGGGGTAAAGTTCTAAAAGTGATGTAATCAGCAGGAACATTCCATTGGTTTCCATGGTGATTCTGGGGGTAAAGTTCTAAAAGTGATGGATCAGCAGGAACATTCCATTGGTTTCTATGGTGATTCTGGGGGTAAAGTTCTAAAAGTGTTGGATCAGCAGGGACATTCAATTGGTTTCCATGGTGACTAGCAGTGATAAATAACAAATGAAAATAGCTTTGCGAGGGTCCTATCGGGGGTGGGGTGGATCTGTTAGCATCAGTGTCTACACATGTGGTATAAAGTGTATATTCTGCAGATTATTCCGGCTCTGATTAAATCACATGTAAAAGCTGTGGCCAAATGTCGATTATTTCATATTAAAGATCCCCTCTTCCAAGAAAGGGTGAGAGGGGGGGGCAGTTCATATCTAGGGTAGCACGGCCCCTGTATCAGTTAACGTGGAAGGTAATTCTTCCAGGAAAGTTCCTTTTTTGGACTCTCCCCCAGCCCCCCCCTGACCTCCTGACCCCCCTGCACTCCTGACAGGCATCTGTGTAATTGCTTTAAGAGATCAAACTGACTTCACGAGTCTCTATCCCCCACTGAGCTTAAATAATCTCCCAAAAAACAGGACCAGTGAACTAAGCAAAACAAGTCTGAGGTCAAAGGGCAAAAAGGTCAGATCTTTTCAAAAACACTGGGACTCTGACTCCACCCACTGCGGGGCGAGGGGGTTCCCGTGAGAGGGAGGAGTCTAGCGAACGGGGCCAGATGGTGGCCCCTGTCACAGTACCATGCCTTAATTCACCGAGCCCTTCAGAACCCCCATCTAATTCACACATGTTTGGAATGACGGCATGGATATAATCCACCTGAATGCAATCATTACGGGGTGTCCATTTAGTGTACGCGTGTCTGGCTGTATACAGATAAAGGATATAATAAGGAGGGATCTGGAGCGATCAAGGAAATGTAACATAAATCTGGATTTACGGGAGGGGATACTGTGATATATATATATATATAGCGTGATTATCACTGTGCTTGTAACCAGAGATTCAGTATTATCCCACTGTCAGCCTGACATGTAACGAGCAGCCACCCCGACACCCTCTGCTTGAAGGAAAGGTTCTCATCCTTTTCCCTGATTTTCCCCAGGAAGTTGTGGTTAAGGATTCCTATTGCTCAAATCATCCCGTCTCGGGGCATGAAGGGAGGAGGGGGGCAGAATGAAAGGCGGCTGATGAAAACAATCCCCTGCTTGAACACAGGTGGGCGTGACACAATCTGAATTCGAAATGTACATATGTATGTAACTGATTATATGATTAGAGGAGCATGTAGGAGTCAGTGGATTTGAAGGTTTCTTGGATTGATCTGCCCCTTCCTGGCAGGTTGTATCCGGTCTGTATAACGCGCTCACAATGTGTTTTTATAAAAGATTTAATACGTAAGACGACAAAGGGCAATAAAGTGATCTGAAATAGGCGCAGTTTAGTAGCTAAAGTCTGCGCCAGAATCGTACACAAGAATGAGATCACGTCTGGCGCACTAGCAGAGATCAGTTTGTATCTAGAAGACGAGGATTCAGCAGCGATTACATTTGTTACAGAAACATCTTTATAAAGGGGTGAAGGGGGGGGTATCCTGGGGAGGGTTAAGAAGAACCTTTAGCTGTCCTATAATAGCGCGCACTCCGGTGAGTCACATCGCGAGCATTAGACGCCAGCTGGAGCACTTATTATGCCAACAAATGATGTATTCAGGAAAGAGGTCGCACACAGCTCTCCAAACTTCAAAAACAGAGCCGACCGCCCCACAGAACCATCTGGGATTCATTTAACTGTTACTTGCTGAATGGAGAGCGAGGGAGTGTGGGGGGCCATCCAAACACGTGGCTTTTCTGCTGACCTGCACAAATTATTACACCCCACCCACCCTGCTCTCTATCAGGGTCTGGAGACCGGCTTTTCACTAAATCATTTCAACTGCACAGAGCTTTAATCCACGAAAGAGGGAATTGTAGCAGAATGGGGGGATTTCAAATTCCCTTCTCAATTACCTCCCAGGAATAAAGACCATGGTTATTTCTAAAAGTAGAGCGGACACCATGAAAATGGAATGTTCCTGCTGATGACATCACTTTTAGAACTTTACCCAAGAATCACCATGGAAACCAATGGAATGTTTCTACTGATTATATCACTTTTAGAACTTTACCCCCAGAATCACCATGGAAACGAAATGGAATGCTCCTGCTGATGACATCACTTTTAGAACTTTACCCCAGAATCACCATGGAAACCAATGGAATGTTCCTGCTGATTACATCACTTTTAGAACCTTACCCCCAGAATCACCATGGAAACCAATGGAATGTTTCTGCTGATTACATCACTTTTAGAACTTTACCCCAGAATCACCATGGAAACGAATGGAATGCTCCTGCTGATGACATCACTTTTAGAACTTTACCCCAGAATCACCATGGAAACCAATGGAATGTTTCTACTGATTACATCACTTTTAGAACTTTACCCCAGAATCACCATGGAAACGAATGGAATGCTCCTGCTGATGACATCACTTTTAGAACTTTACCCCAGAATCACCATGGAAACCAATAGAATGTTCCTTTACATCACTTTTAGAACATTGTCCCAGAATGGCTCCTTATCCATAGGCTCTGACGTGTTTTAATGAAAATACAACAAAATGTTTTTTTTTTGTTTTTTAAGAGTGTTCATCAAAGTGTCTGCTACTAATTTAAAATCATTTTATTTCCCCCTGAATCCATTAAAGGAACAGTTTAACCTTTCATTACCCTGTGTAACCAATCACAGTGCAGACTCCCATCACCCACAACATCCCCCCACCAGATATTAAATATTTCTCATCCAGCTAATCATGCACAAAAACTGTGACTGACCGATAACAGCATTGATCTGGACCAAATCCCTTATAATACAGAGATGAAATGAGTGTGAAACCAAAGATGGGTGGGAAGGTGCCTCTTCATGGCTGGCTGAGCATCATGGGAGCTTCTGTTTGGCATGCCAATGGTTAAACAAAACTAGTCTAAACTTCTGTGTCAGACAAGGAAAATCCAGGCAGCTGAGATGTCTGTAAAATAAGGAGATTTAAATAGGGCCGGATAAAAGATCTGGCTTTAAAATCCTACATGTGACTCATGAAGGAAAGAGACATGAAACACTGTAAGAATACCACGTGTGTGGCAGGGGGGATCTGACAGAAACATGTATATACATAAAGGGAATCAACACAGTAATGGAGGAGAAAAACTACCACAACTAGAGGACATAGTCTGAAATTAGAGGGGCAACGATTTAAATGTAATATCAGGAAGTATTACTTTACTGAGAGGGTAGTGGATGTATGGAATAGCCTGCCAGCAGAAGTGGTAGTGGTTAATACAGTGAAGGAGTTTAAGCATGCATGGGATAGGTATAAGGCTATCCTAGATATAAGATAAGGCCAGGGAATAATGAAAGTATTACATTACTGAGAGGGTAGTGGATGCATGGAATAGTCAGCCAGCAGAAGTGGTAGAGGTTAATACAGTGAAGGAGTTTAAGCATGCATGGGATAGGTATAAGGTTATCCTAGATATAAGATAAGGTCAGGGACTAATGAAAGTATTACATTACTGAGAGGGTAGTGGATGCATGGAATAGTCTTCCAGTAGAAGTGGTAGAGGTTAATACAGTGAAGGAGTTTAAGCATGCATGGGATAGGTATAAGGCTATCCTAGATATAAGATAAGGCCAGGGACTAATGAAAGTATTACTTTACTGAGAGGGTAGTGGATGCATGGAATAGTCAGCCAGTAGAAGTGGTAGAGGTTAATACAGTGAAGGAGTTTAAGCATGCATGGGATAGGTATAATGCTATTCTAGATATAAGATAATAAGATGTTTCCTCCCCAACCCTCGGTAGGTTTATTTACACTCCTGCCTAGCCTTTGGCAGAGCTTCCTTCAGAGGAGCAGGGGGGTCAGGGAGGGGTAACAGAGCTGAATCACAGGCAAAATGTGGATCAGATAAAGGGGAATGAAAGACATGCTCTGCATTTGAACTGTTCTATACTGAGCAGCACATTCCATTTCCCAGAATGCACCTGCCCACCCGTCCCTGATTGGCTGCTCATAATGTACGTCTTTACCTCCCCTGTCATTAATTACATTGCGTGTTTCAAATAAAATGTAACATCTCTTCTAATCTTCAAAGGGAATCGATACACAACAAAAAGAGACTTTCTCTTGTAAAAGATTCCAGGAAAATCAGATCTGAAAGTTTAAAAAACAGTTTGTTCCTGTGGCCCTTGAAATGTACTTAATAGAGAGAGAGAGAGAGACACAGCAGACTGACATCGGGAGCTGCAGCTCCGTGAAATGTTCCCAACATCTGGATTCTTCCTGCCAGACACATTGCTGAATCCCATGCTGAGCTTGGAGGGCCGGCCCGGACCCCACAAATCTACATCAGTTTCTTTACCTTACACCTTGTACAAAAAGAAGAATGTCTCTCAATATAGGGTAACGGCATATGGGAAGATCAAGACATAGATCCCCTATACCCCCCCCCCCCCCCCCCGACCGTGGGGACTAGGACTGAACCCAAAATATGCTTCTATAAGGGAAACCATTACTGTACCCAGCGCTAAACAAACAAACGGAAAATACCAGTAAAGAGGGGGTAATGGCCATATGTTCCTGCTTTGTATCATGTATGAATGATGCTTCTAGAAAAACACCTCCTTATAGAGCTATACAGAGCAAAGTGGGCGCAATAAGAAGCTTTATTTATATTCTGTCATTAAAGCATTTCTATTTATTACATATACATAATGATTAAAACTCCTCAGCCCCTCCTAACATTAACCAATACTATCCTGTGCGACCACATGTCACCTCTTCCCCCCTTGATCGAGAAACTCACTTCTACAGAGCATCTGGCTAGCTCCCTCATTCTCAATCTTCAGAAAGCCCTCTAAGCTCACCTCTAGTTAGCTTACTATTCACCCCACTAGATCACCCATTAATTAACCTCTGACCAAACCCACCCAGCTCTCACTGTCCCCAAATACTGTTAGGAATAAGGAAGCTTACTATTCATCCCACTAGAACACCCATTAATTAACCTCTGACCAAACCCACCCAGCTCTCACTGTACCCAAATACTGTTAGGAATAAGGAAGCTTACTATTCATCCCACTAGAACACCCATTAATTAACCTCTGACCAAACCCACCCAGCTTCCACTGTCCCCAAATACTGTTAGGAATAAGGAAGCTTACTATTCATCCCACTCTAACATCCATTAATTAACCTCTGGCCAAACCCACCCAGCTCTCACTGTCCCCAAATACTGTTAGGAATAAGGAAGCTTACTATTCATCCCACTAGAACACCCATTAATTAACCTCTGGCCAAACCCACCCAGCTCCCACTGTCCCCAAATACTGTTAGGAATAAGGAAGCTTACTATTCATCCCACTAGAACACCCATTAATTAACCTCTGACCAAACCCACCCAGCTCTCACTGTCCCCAAATACTGTTAGGAATAAGGAAGCTTACTATTCATCCCACTAGAACACCCATTAATTAACCTCTGGCCAAACCCACCCAGCTCTCACTGTCCCCAAATACTGTTAGGAATAAGGAAGCTTACTATTCATCCCACTAGAACACCCATTAATTAACCTCTAACCAAACCCACCCAGCTCTCACTGTCCCCAAATACTGTTAGGAATAAGGAAGCTTACTATTCATCTCACTAGAAAACCCATTAATTAACCTCTGGCCAAACCCACCCAGCTCCCACTGTCCCCAAATACTGTTAGGAATAAGGAAGCTTACTATTCATCCCACTAGAACACCCATTAATTAACCTCTAACCAAACCCACCCAGCTCTCACTGTCCCCAAATACTGTTAGGAATAAGGAAGCTTACTATTCATCCCACTAGATCAGCCATTAATTAACCTCTGGCCAAACCCACCCAGCTCTCACTGTCCCCAAATACTGTTAGGAATAAGGAAGCTTACTATTCATCCCACTAGAACACCCATTAATTAACCTCTGGCCAAACCCACCCAGCTCTCACTGTCCCCAAATACTGTTAGGAATAAGGTAGCTTACTAATCATCCCACTAGAACACCCATTAATTAACCTCTAGCCAAACCCACCCACCTCTCACTGTCCCCAAATACTGTTAGGAATAAGGAAGCTTACTATTCATCCCACTAGAACACCCATTAATTAACCTCTAACCAAACCCATCCAGCTCTCACTGTCCCCAAATACTGTTAGGAATAAGGAAGCTTACTATTCATCCCACTAATGTACCAAGCGCAGTGTGAACTGCTGGCGCTATATACATACATGTTAAAGAATGGATTGTATGTAGGGTTTGGTGCCTCTACAATGGAGCATCATGTGATCGTGTAGCACTTACCGATAGCCTGAGCAAGAGCAATTACCACCTCCTGGCAGGTCGTTACTTCGGTGACTCCACAAACGATTCGTTGTATGCCGTCCACCCATACTTTCAGTTCCATAGTGAACTCAACAAGCGTCTGATCTCCTGGAGTCGCGGTCTTGAAGCGTCATGTCCGATCCAGTAATCCACAGACTGCAACAGTGAAGACGTCAAGTGCGCCCTGGAAGGGAAGAGAGACGGCGTTAACATGGCGGAACGTTGCATGACGCAGCTGGTGCTCAGTGGGGGTTCTGTATCAAGAGCAATCCTGGGGTAAAGCTCTAAAAGTGATGTAATCAGCAGGAACATTCCATTGGTTTCCATGGTGATTCTGGGGGTAAAGTTCTAAAAGTGATGTAATCAGCAGGAACATTCCATTCGTTCCCATGGTGATTCTGGGGGTAAAGTTCTAAAAATGATGTAATCAGCAGGAACATTCCATTGGTTTCCATGGTGATCCTGGGGTAAAGTTCTAAAAGTGATGTAATCAGCAGGAACATTCCATTGGTTTCTATGGTGATTCTGGGGGTAAGGTTCTAAAAGTGATGTAATCAGCAGACACATTCCATTGGTTTCCATGGTGATTCTGGGGGTAAAGTTCTAAAAGTGATGTAATCAGCAGGGACATTCCATTGGTTTCTATGGCAACTGCTACACTTTTCGAACTTTGCCCCACAGTTGACTTTTACACAGATCCTTAATATTTTAATTCTGAATCTCGAAGTTTAATGGTTCTCCGGTGCTGACAGTAAGAGCTGGTATTGTGAGGAAGCATGGCGCCATCAGAAAAATAAAATATCTTATTGTGGTTACTATAGTAACAGTCCCGCCCATCTCTCCAAGCTCCTCCTTATTGGATGTGACTGAATTTAGAAGCCCCGCTGAAATTATTTTCAATGTAAATGTACAGGAGAACTGGAACTTGCTTTAAAGTAAAGATAAAAGCATTTTTACAGATATTAGACACATGTACAACATACAGACCTCGTTAAGGTTAAATGATTTAAATTGATGCAGCACCAGAAGTGGGGGCTGTGGGCTTTCTGCAGTAATCTGGTGGCTCTGTAAGATTAGCTATACGAAGCAGCAGGATCTAAGCGAGCGCCAGCACGCTGTCCCCAGGAGCAGGCGTTACTTGGACAGACGTTTATAATAAAATAACAATAAATAACAATGCTGCTCTATTCTCGGCAAAGTGTTGGCAAACACTGAAGAGGTGTGTGTGTATGTATGTATGTGTATATAGATATTGGAAGCATGTGTGTGTATATGTGTGTGTGTGCATGTGTGTGCATGTGTGTGTGTGTATATGTGTGTGTGTATGTGTATATGTGTGTGTATGTATGTACGTATGTGTATATATGTATATAGATATTGGAAGCATGTGTGTGTGTATATGTGTGTGTATATGTGTATGTACGTATGCATGTATGCGTATATAGATATTGGAAGCATGTGTGTGTGTGTATATGTGTGTGTATGTATGTATGTATGTATGCGTATATAGATATTGGAAGCATGTGTGTGTGTGTGTGTGTGTGTGTGTGTGTATGTGTGTATGTATGCGTATATAGATATTGGAAGCATGTGTGTGTTATTAATATGCAGCCTGTCTATCGGCCAAGCCTTTCAGGGCCCAGTACAGTATCCTGCTCACCAGGCCGATTCCCTTTACTGTTTGCTGACATCTTACAATTCAATCCTGTGATCCAGGAATCTAAACAAACAGTCTGGTAATTCCCCTTCATCTCTCCCCCACCTAGACAGCCGCACAATCAGAGCCCCCAGCAGGCAGGGGAGAGGCAGAGAAGAACCCTCGAGAGACACAGATCTCCCGTAATATGCGACGAAACAATAAAACTAGCAGATTAATCTGTATGTGAACCAATGCTGGGGCTGAGCGGGCGAGAAGACCATCGCTTCAAAGAGAGCCCACCCCAAAAATGTCTGGCTGATTCCTAAATGCTACACAGTTTTTTATACCGTGATAAAGGTTTTTCTGTAAAACTTTTGGTTTCCTAAATCCAAATTTGGAAGTTTAAAATAATCCATTTCTCAGTATCAAACGATTCCTTCAAGAACAACTGGAGATAAATTATAAACAAGGAAGATCTGACTCAACTATCGAAACAATATGTCTGCCCCCTGATAGAGCTATACAGAGCAAAGATTCTACACGTCTGCCCCCTGATAGAGCTATACAGAGCAAAGATTCTAAACAACATGTCTGCCCCCTGATAGAGCTATACAGAGCAAAGATTCTAAACAACATGTCCGCCCCCTGATAGAGCTATACAAAGCAAAGATTCTAAACAACATGTCCTCCCCCTGATAGAGCTATACAGAGCAAAGATTCTACACGTCTGCCCCCTGATAGAGCTATACAGAGCAAAGATTCTAAACAACATGTCTGCCCCCTGATAGAGCTATACAGAGCAAAGATTCTAAACAACATGTCCACCCCCTGATAGAGCTATACAGAGCAAAGATTCTAGACAGCATGTCCTCCCCCTGATAGAGCTATACAGAGCAAAGATTCTAGACAGCATGTCCTCCCCCTGATAGAGCTATACAGAGCAAAGATTCTAAACAACATGTCCGCCCCTGATAGAGCTATACAGAGAAAAGATTCTAACCAACATGTCCGCCCCCTGATAGAGCTATACAGAGCAAAGATTCTAAACAACATGTCCGCCCCCTGATAGAGCTATACAGAGCAAAGATTCTAACCAACATGTCCTCCCCCTGATAGAGCTATACAGAGCAAAGATTCTAACCAACATGTCCGCCCTGATAGAGCTATACAGAGCAAAGATTCTAAACAACATGTCCGCCCCCTGATAGAGCTATACAGAGCAAAGATTCCAAACATGTCCGCCCACTGATAGAGCTATAAAGAGCAAAGATTCTAAACATGTCCGCCCCCTGATAGAGCTATACAGAGCAAAGATTCTAAACAACATGTCCGCCCCCTGATAGAGCTATACAGAGCAAAGATTCTAACCAACATGTCTGCCCCCTGATAGAGCTATACAGAGCAAAGATTCTAACCAACATGTCTGCCCCCTGATAGAGCTATACAGAGCAAAGATTCTAACCAACATGTCTGCCCCATGATAGAGCTATACAGAGAAATGAGGGCTCAATAAGCTGCTTTAGTTATATTCTTTCATTAAAGCATTTCTCTTTTAAATGTCTAAACTTGATGTAATCTTACAATTAAAACGTCAGTTTAGCTAGCAGTTGCCTATTAAGCTGTAATATTTATTAAGCCAGCACGGAGAGGACTGTTATCCCTTTTACCAAACTCTGTTACTAATTACGTCAGCCATTTTGTTATATAAACAAAACCCCTGTGAAGAGTCGGACCCTCCTACGCTGCCCTTTCATTACTTCCCAGCCAATTTGTTTGTCAGGAACAAAAACCTAAATGGAACTTATGTGCGAAGGGAAATACGGGACCCCTGGGTGGGTACAGCACTTTGTTAAGCCCCAAACGTAGGTCTGATGCGTATTCTGTGAGGAAGCCCGCTGTGACATGGCCCAGGCTGGCAGGGTCTGTGCTGCGTCGGCTGGCATGATAATGAAAGGCTTTGTTCAGCTTGAGCACTGCGATAATGTTTATAAGACTCTGCCCACGTATAGAACATGTATCATGTCCCCGGGATGGAGAGACGGTAGAGAGGACGTGTTCAGTGCTCAGGGGAGCCATTCATCCTCCCCATGTTAATAAAATGAGTGCCATAAGATGACATCCATTCTATTAATATATCTCCCATGCTGCTATGTATTATTATCAGTCTATTCCCAATAGATGTGCAGGATTGGATGGCGGCCCATCCATTCTATTAATATATCTCCCATGCTGCTATGTATTATTATCAGTCTATTTCCAATAGATGTGCAGGATTGGATGGCGGCCCATCCATTCTATTAATATATCTCCCATGCTGCTATGTATTATTATCAGTCTATTTCCAATAGATGTGCAGGATTGGATGGCGGCCCATCCATTCTATTAATATATCTCCCATGCTGCTATGCATTATTATCAGTCTATTCCCAATAGATGTGCAGGATTGGATGGCGGCCCATCCATTCTATTAATATATCTCCCATGCTGCTATGTATTATTATCAGTCTATTCCCAATAGATGTACAGGATTGGATGGCGGCCCAACCATTCTATTAATATATCTCCCATGCTGCTATGTATTATTATCAGTCTATTTCCAATAGATGTGCAGGATTGGATGGCGGCCCATCCATTCTATTAATATATCTCCCATGCTGCTATGTATTATTATCAGTCTATTCCCAATAGATGTGCAGGATTGGATGGCGGCCCATCCATTCTATTAATATATCTCCCATGCTGCTATGTATTATTATCAGTCTATTCCCAATAGATGTACAGGATTGGATGGCGGCCCATCCATTCTATTAATATATCTCCCATGCTGCTATGTATTATTATCAGTCTATTTCCAATAGATGTGCAGGATTGGATGGCGGCCCATCCATTCTATTAATATATCTCCCATGCTGCTATGTATTATTATCAGTCTATTCCCAATAGATGTGCAGGATTGGATGGCGGCCCATCCATTCTATTAATATATCTCCCATGCTGCTATGTATTATTATCAGTCTATTCCCAATAGATGTACAGGATTGGATGGCGGCCCATCCATTCTATTAATATATCTCCCATGCTGCTATGTATTATTATCAGTCTATTTCCAATAGATGTGCAGGATTGGATGGCGGCGTATCCATTCTATTAATATATCTCCCATGCTGCTATGTATTATTATCAGTCTATTCCCAATAGATGTGCAGGATTGGATGGCGGCGTATCCATTCTATTAATATATCTCCCATGCTGCTATGTATTATTATCAGTCTATTTCCAATAGATGTACAGGATTGGATGGCGGCCCATCCATTCTATTAATATATCTCCCATGCTGCTATGTATTATTATCAGTCTATTTCCAATAGATGTGCAGGATTGGATGGCGGCCCATCCATTCTATTAATATATCTCCCATGCTGCTATGTATTATTATCAGTCTATTCCCAATAGATGTGCAGGATTGGATGGCGGCCCATCCATTCTATTAATATATCTCCCATGCTGCTATGTATTATTATCAGTCTATTTCCAATAGATGTACAGGATTGGATGGCGGCCCATCCATTCTATTAATATATCTCCCATGCTGCTATGTATTATTATCAGTCTATTCCCAATAGATGTACAGGATTGGATGGCGGCCCATCCATTCTATTAATATATCTCCCATGCTGCTATGTATTATTATCAGTCTATTTCCAATAGATGTACAGGATTGGATGGCGGCCCATCCATTCTATTAATATATCTCCCATGCTGCTATGTATTATTATCAGTCTATTTCCAATAGATGTGCAGGATTGGATGGCGGCCCATCCATTCTATTAATATATCTCCCATGCTGCTATGTATTATTATCAGTCTATTTCCAATAGATGTACAGGATTGGATGGCGGCCCATCCATTCTATTAATATATCTCCCATGCTGCTATGTATTATTATCAGTCTATTTCCAATAGATGTGCAGGATTGGATGGCGGCCCATCCATTCTATTAATATATCTCCCATGCTGCTATGTATTATTATCAGTCTATTTCCAATAGATGTACAGGATTGGATGGCGGCCCATCCATTCTATTAATATATCTCCCATGCTGCTATGTATTATTATCAGTCTATTCCCAATAGATGTACAGGATTGGATGGCGGCGTATCCATTCTATTAATATATCTCCCATGCTGCTATGTATTATTATCAGTCTATTTCCAATAGATGTGCAGGATTGGATGGCGGCCCATCCATTCTATTAATATATCTCCCATGCTGCTATGTATTATTATCAGTCTATTTCCAATAGATGTGCAGGATTGGATGGCGGCCCATCCATTCTATTAATATATCTCCCATGCTGCTATGTATTATTATCAGTCTATTCCCAATAGATGTACAGGATTGGATGGCGGCCCATCCATTCTATTAATATATCTCCCATGCTGCTATGTATTATTATCAGTCTATTCCCAATAGATGTGCAGGATTGGATGGCGGCCCATCCATTCTATTAATATATCTCCCATGCTGCTATGTATTATTATCAGTCTATTCCCAATAGATGTACAGGATTGGATGGCGGCGTATCCATTCTATTAATATATCTCCCATGCTGCTATGTATTATTATCAGTCTATTCTCAATAGATGTACAGGATTGGATGGCGGCGTATCCATTCTATTAATATATCTCCCATGCTGCTATGTATTATTATCAGTCTATTCCCAATAGATGTGCAGGATTGGATGGCGGCCCATCCATTCTATTAATATATCTCCCATGCTGCTATGTATTATTATCAGTCTATTTCCAATAGATGTGCAGGATTGGATGGCGGCCCATCCATTCTATTAATATATCTCCCATGCTGCTATGTATTATTATCAGTCTATTTCCAATAGATGTACAGGATTGGATGGCGGCCCATCCATTCTATTAATATATCTCCCATGCTGCTATGTATTATTATCAGTCTATTTCCAATAGATGTGCAGGATTGGATGGCGGCCCATCCATTCTATTAATATATCTCCCATGCTGCTATGTATTATTATCAGTCTATTTCCAATAGATGTACAGGATTGGATGGCGGCCCATCCATTCTATTAATATATCTCCCATGCTGCTATGTATTATTATCAGTCTATTTCCAATAGATGTACAGGATTGGATGGCGGCCCATCCATTCTATTAATATATCTCCCATGCTGCTATGTATTATTATCAGTCTATTTCCAATAGATGTGCAGGATTGGATGGCGGCCCATCCATTCTATTAATATATCTCCCATGCTGCTATGTATTATTATCAGTCTATTTCCAATAGATGTGCAGGATTGGATGGCGGCCCATCCATTCTATTAATATATCTCCCATGCTGCTATGTATTATTATCAGTCTATTCCCAATAGATGTACAGGATTGGATGGCGGCCCATCCATTCTATTAATATATCTCCCATGCTGCTATGTATTATTATCAGTCTATTTCCAATAGATGTGCAGGATTGGATGGCGGCCCATCCATTCTATTAATATATCTCCCATGCTGCTATGTATTATTATCAGTCTATTTCCAATAGATGTGCAGGATTGGATGGCGGCCCATCCATTCTATTAATATATCTCCCATGCTGCTATGTATTATTATCAGTCTATTCCCAATAGATGTGCAGGATTGGATGGCGGCCCATCCATTCTATTAATATATCTCCCATGCTGCTATGTATTATTATCAGTCTATTCCCAATAGATGTACAGGATTGGATGGCGGCCCATCCATTCTATTAATATATCTCCCATGCTGCTATGTATTATTATCAGTCTATTTCCAATAGATGTGCAGGATTGGATGGCGGCGTATCCATTCTATTAATATATCTCCCATGCTGCTATGTATTATTATCAGTCTATTTCCAATAGATGTGCAGGATTGGATGGCGGCCCATCCATTCTATTAATATATCTCCCATGCTGCTATGTATTATTATCAGTCTATTTCCAATAGATGTGCAGGATTGGATGGCGGCCCATCCATTCTATTAATATATCTCCCATGCTGCTATGTATTATTATCAGTCTATTCCCAATAGATGTACAGGATTGGATGGCGGCCCATCCATTCTATTAATATATCTCCCATGCTGCTATGTATTATTATCAGTCTATTCCCAATAGATGTACAGGATTGGATGGCGGCCCATCCATTCTATTAATATATCTCCCATGCTGCTATGTATTATTATCAGTCTATTCCCAATAGATGTACAGGATTGGATGGCGGCCCATCCATTCTATTAATATATCTCCCATGCTGCTATGTATTATTATCAGTCTATTTCCAATAGATGTGCAGGATTGGATGGCGGCCCATCCATTCTATTAATATATCTCCCATGCTGCTATGTATTATTATCAGTCTATTTCCAATAGATGTGCAGGATTGGATGGCGGCCCATCCATTCTATTAATATATCTCCCATGCTGCTATGTATTATTATCAGTCTATTTCCAATAGATGTGCAGGATTGGATGGCGGCCCATCCATTCTATTAATATATCTCCCATGCTGCTATGTATTATTATCAGTCTATTCCCAATAGATGTGCAGGATTGTATGGCGGCCCATCCATTCTATTAATATATCTCCCATGCTGCTATGTATTATTATCAGTCTATTCCCAATAGATGTGCAGGATTGGATGGCGGCCCATCCATTCTATTAATATATCTCCCATGCTGCTATGTATTATTATCAGTCTATTCCCAATAGATGTGCAGGATTGGATGGCGGCCCATCCATTCTATTAATATATCTCCCATGCTGCTATGTATTATTATCAGTCTATTTCCAATAGATGTGCAGGATTGGATGGCGGCCCATCCATTCTATTAATATATCTCCCATGCTGCTATGTATTATTATCAGTCTATTTCCAATAGATGTGCAGGATTGGATGGCGGCCCATACATTCTATTAATATATCTCCCATGCTGCTATGTATTATTATCAGTCTATTTCCAATAGATGTACAGGATTGGATGGCGGCCCATCCATTCTATTAATATATCTCCCATGCTGCTATGTATTATTATCAGTCTATTTCCAATAGATGTGCAGGATTGGATGGCGGCCCATCCATTCTATTAATATATCTCCCATGCTGCTATGTATTATTATCAGTCTATTTCCAATAGATGTACAGGATTGGATGGCGGCCCATCCATTCTATTAATATATCTCCCATGCTGCTATGTATTATTATCAGTCTATTTCCAATAGATGTGCAGGATTGGATGGCGGCCCATCCATTCTATTAATATATCTCCCATGCTGCTATGTATTATTATCAGTCTATTTCCAATAGATGTGCAGGATTGGATGGCGGCCCATCCATTCTATTAATATATCTCCCATGCTGCTATGTATTATTATCAGTCTATTCCCAATAGATGTACAGGATTGGATGGCGGCCCATCCATTCTATTAATATATCTCCCATGCTGCTATGTATTATTATCAGTCTATTTCCAATAGATGTACAGGATTGGATGGCGGCCCATCCATTCTATTAATATATCTCCCATGCTGCTATGTATTATTATCAGTCTATTCCCAATAGATGTACAGGATTGGATGGCGGCCCATCCATTCTATTAATATATCTCCCATGCTGCTATGTATTATTATCAGTCTATTCCCAATAGATGTGCAGGATTGGATGGCGGCGTATCCATTCTATTAATATATCTCCCATGCTGCTATGTATTATTATCAGTCTATTTCCAATAGATGTGCAGGATTGGATGGCGGCCCATCCATTCTATTAATATATCTCCCATGCTGCTATGTATTATTATCAGTCTATTCCCAATAGATGTGCAGGATTGGATGGCGGCCCATACATTCTATTAATATATCTCCCATGCTGCTATGTATTATTATCAGTCTATTCCCAATAGATGTGCAGGATTGGATGGCGGCCCATCCATTCTATTAATATATCTCCCATGCTGCTATGTATTATTATCAGTCTATTCCCAATAGATGTGCAGGATTGGATGGCGGCCCATCCATTCTATTAATATATCTCCCATGCTGCTATGTATTATTATCAGTCTATTTCCAATAGATGTGCAGGATTGGATGGCGGCCCATCCATTCTATTAATATATCTCCCATGCTGCTATGTATTATTATCAGTCTATTTCCAATAGATGTGCAGGATTGGATGGCGGCGTATCCATTCTATTAATATATCTCCCATGCTGCTATGTATTATTATCAGTCTATTCCCAATAGATGTGCAGGATTGGATGGCGGCCTATCCATTCTATTAATATATCTCCCATGCTGCTATGTATTATTATCAGTCTATTTCCAATAGATGTGCAGGATTGGATGGCGGCCCATCCATTCTATTAATATATCTCCCATGCTGCTATGTATTATTATCAGTCTATTTCCAATAGATGTGCAGGATTGGATGGCGGCCCATCCATTCTATTAATATATCTCCCATGCTGCTATGTATTATTATCAGTCTATTCCCAATAGATGTGCAGGATTGGATGGCGGCCCATCCATTCTATTAATATATCTCCCATGCTGCTATGTATTATTATCAGTCTATTTCCAATAGATGTGCAGGATTGGATGGCGGCCCATCCATTCTATTAATATATCTCCCATGCTGCTATGTATTATTATCAGTCTATTCCCAATAGATGTGCAGGATTGGATGGCGGCCCATCCATTCTATTAATATATCTCCCATGCTGCTATGTATTATTATCAGTCTATTCCCAATAGATGTGCAGGATTGGATGGCGGCCCATCCATTCTATTAATATATCTCCCATGCTGCTATGTATTATTATCAGTCTATTTCCAATAGATGTACAGGATTGGATGGCGGCCCATCCATTCTATTAATATATCTCCCATGCTGCTATGTATTATTATCAGTCTATTTCCAATAGATGTGCAGGATTGGATGGCGGCCCATCCATTCTATTAATATATCTCCCATGCTGCTATGTATTATTATCAGTCTATTCCCAATAGATGTGCAGGATTGGATGGCGGCCCATCCATTCTATTAATATATCTCCCATGCTGCTATGTATTATTATCAGTCTATTCCCAATAGATGTACAGGATTGGATGGCGGCCCATCCATTCTATTAATATATCTCCCATGCTGCTATGTATTATTATCAGTCTATTTCCAATAGATGTGCAGGATTGGATGGCGGCCCATCCATTCTATTAATATATCTCCCATGCTGCTATGTATTATTATCAGTCTATTTCCAATAGATGTGCAGGATTGGATGGCGGCCCATCCATTCTATTAATATATCTCCCATGCTGCTATGTATTATTATCAGTCTATTTCCAATAGATGTGCAGGATTGGATGGCGGCCCATCCATTCTATTAATATATCTCCCATGCTGCTATGTATTATTATCAGTCTATTTCCAATAGATGTACAGGATTGGATGGCGGCCCATCCATTCTATTAATATATCTCCCATGCTGCTATGTATTATTATCAGTCTATTTCCAATAGATGTGCAGGATTGGATGGCGGCCCATCCATTCTATTAATATATCTCCCATGCTGCTATGTATTATTATCAGTCTATTCCAATAGATGTGCAGGATTGGATGGCGGCCCATCCATTCTATTAATATATCTCCCATGCTGCTATGTATTATTATCAGTCTATTTCCAATAGATGTACAGGATTGGATGGCGGCCCATCCATTCTATTAATATATCTCCCATGCTGCTATGTATTATTATCAGTCTATTCCCAATAGATGTGCAGGATTGGATGGCGGCCCATCCATTCTATTAATATATCTCCCATGCTGCTATGTATTATTATCAGTCTATTCCCAATAGATGTGCAGGATTGGATGGCGGCCCATCCATTCTATTAATATATCTCCCATGCTGCTATGTATTATTATCAGTCTATTCCCAATAGATGTGCAGGATTGGATGGCGGCCCATACATTCTATTAATATATCTCCCATGCTGCTATGTATTATTATCAGTCTATTTCCAATAGATGTACAGGATTGGATGGCGGCCCATCCATTCTATTAATATATCTCCCATGCTGCTATGTATTATTATCAGTCTATTTCCAATAGATGTGCAGGATTGGATGGCGGCCCATCCATTCTATTAATATATCTCCCATGCTGCTATGTATTATTATCAGTCTATTTCCAATAGATGTACAGGATTGGATGGCGGCCCATCCATTCTATTAATATATCTCCCATGCTGCTATGTATTATTATCAGTCTATTCCCAATAGATGTGCAGGATTGGATGGCGGCCCATCCATTCTATTAATATATCTCCCATGCTGCTATGTATTATTATCAGTCTATTTCCAATAGATGTACAGGATTGGATGGCGGCCCATCCATTCTATTAATATATCTCCCATGCTGCTATGTATTATTATCAGTCTATTTCCAATAGATGTACAGGATTGGATGGCGGCCCATCCATTCTATTAATATATCTCCCATGCTGCTATGTATTATTATCAGTCTATTTCCAATAGATGTGCAGGATTGGATGGCGGCCCATCCATTCTATTAATATATCTCCCATGCTGCTATGTATTATTATCAGTCTATTCCCAATAGATGTGCAGGATTGGATGGCGGCCCATCCATTCTATTAATATATCTCCCATGCTGCTATGTATTATTATCAGTCTATTCCAATAGATGTGCAGGATTGGATGGCGGCCCATCCATTCTATTAATATATCTCCCATGCTGCTATGTATTATTATCAGTCTATTCCCAATAGATGTGCAGGATTGGATGGCGGCCCATACATTCTATTAATATATCTCCCATGCTGCTATGTATTATTATCAGTCTATTCCCAATAGATGTGCAGGATTGGATGGCGGCCCATCCATTCTATTAATATATCTCCCATGCTGCTATGTATTATTATCAGTCTATTTCCAATAGATGTGCAGGATTGGATGGCGGCCCATCCATTCTATTAATATATCTCCCATGCTGCTATGTATTATTATCAGTCTATTCCCAATAGATGTGCAGGATTGGATGGCGGCCCATCCATTCTATTAATATATCTCCCATGCTGCTATGTATTATTATCAGTCTATTTCCAATAGATGTACAGGATTGGATGGCGGCCCATCCATTCTATTAATATATCTCCCATGCTGCTATGTATTATTATCAGTCTATTTCCAATAGATGTACAGGATTGGATGGCGGCCCATCCATTCTATTAATATATCTCCCATGCTGCTATGTATTATTATCAGTCTATTTCCAATAGATGTGCAGGATTGGATGGCGGCCCATCCATTCTATTAATATATCTCCCATGCTGCTATGTATTATTATCAGTCTATTCCCAATAGATGTGCAGGATTGGATGGCGGCCCATCCATTCTATTAATATATCTCCCATGCTGCTATGTATTATTATCAGTCTATTCCCAATAGATGTGCAGGATTGGATGGCGGCCCATCCATTCTATTAATATATCTCCCATGCTGCTATGTATTATTATCAGTCTATTCCCAATAGATGTGCAGGATTGGATGGCGGCCCATCCATTCTATTAATATATCTCCCATGCTGCTATGTATTATTATCAGTCTATTCCCAATAGATGTGCAGGATTGGATGGCGGCCCATCCATTCTATTAATATATCTCCCATGCTGCTATGTATTATTATCAGTCTATTTCCAATAGATGTGCAGGATTGGATGGCGGCCCATCCATTCTATTAATATATCTCCCATGCTGCTATGTATTATTATCAGTCTATTCCCAATAGATGTGCAGGATTGGATGGCGGCCCATCCATTCTATTAATATATCTCCCATGCTGCTATGTATTATTATCAGTCTATTCCCAATAGATGTACAGGATTGGATGGCGGCCCATCCATTCTATTAATATATCTCCCATGCTGCTATGTATTATTATCAGTCTATTCCCAATAGATGTACAGGATTGGATGGCGGCCCATCCATTCTATTAATATATCTCCCATGCTGCTATGTATTATTATCAGTCTATTTCCAATAGATGTACAGGATTGGATGGCGGACCATCCATTCTATTAATATATCTCCCATGCTGCTATGTATTATTATCAGTCTATTTCCAATAGATGTACAGGATTGGATGGCGGACCATCCATTCTATTAATATATCTCCCATGCTGCTATGTATTATTATCAGTCTATTCCCAATAGATGTGCAGGATTGGATGGCGGCCCATCCATTCTATTAATATATCTCCCATGCTGCTATGTATTATTATCAGTCTATTCCCAATAGATGTGCAGGATTGGATGGCGGCCCATCCATTCTATTAATATATCTCCCATGCTGCTATGTATTATTATCAGTCTATTTCCAATAGATGTACAGGATTGGATGGCGGCCCATCCATTCTATTAATATATCTCCCATGCTGCTATGTATTATTATCAGTCTATTCCCAATAGATGTGCAGGATTGGATGGCGGCCCATCCATTCTATTAATATATCTCCCATGCTGCTATGTATTATTATCAGTCTATTTCCAATAGATGTACAGGATTGGATGGCGGCCCATCCATTCTATTAATATATCTCCCATGCTGCTATGTATTATTATCAGTCTATTTCCAATAGATGTGCAGGATTGGATGGCGGCCCATCCATTCTATTAATATATCTCCCATGCTGCTATGTATTATTATCAGTCTATTTCCAATAGATGTGCAGGATTGGATGGCGGCCCATCCATTCTATTAATATATCTCCCATGCTGCTATGTATTATTATCAGTCTATTCCCAATAGATGTACAGGATTGGATGGCGGCCCATCCATTCTATTAATATATCTCCCATGCTGCTATGTATTATTATCAGTCTATTTCCAATAGATGTACAGGATTGGATGGCGGCCCATCCATTCTATTAATATATCTCCCATGCTGCTATGTATTATTATCAGTCTATTTCCAATAGATGTACAGGATTGGATGGCGGCCCATCCATTCTATTAATATATCTCCCATGCTGCTATGTATTATTATCAGTCTATTTCCAATAGATGTACAGGATTGGATGGCGGCCCATCCATTCTATTAATATATCTCCCATGCTGCTATGTATTATTATCAGTCTATTCCCAATAGATGTGCAGGATTGGATGGCGGCCCATCCATTCTATTAATATATCTCCCATGCTGCTATGTATTATTATCAGTCTATTCCAATAGATGTGCAGGATTGGATGGCGGCCCATCCATTCTATTAATATATCTCCCATGCTGCTATGTATTATTATCAGTCTATTTCCAATAGATGTACAGGATTGGATGGCGGCCCATCCATTCTATTAATATATCTCCCATGCTGCTATGTATTATTATCAGTCTATTCCAATAGATGTGCAGGATTGGATGGCGGCCCATCCATTCTATTAATATATCTCCCATGCTGCTATGTATTATTATCAGTCTATTCCCAATAGATGTGCAGGATTGGATGGCGGCCCATCCATTCTATTAATATATCTCCCATGCTGCTATGTATTATTATCAGTCTATTTCCAATAGATGTGCAGGATTGGATGGCGGCCCATCCATTCTATTAATATATCTCCCATGCTGCTATGTATTATTATCAGTCTATTTCCAATAGATGTACAGGATTGGATGGCGGCCCATCCATTCTATTAATATATCTCCCATGCTGCTATGTATTATTATCAGTCTATTTCCAATAGATGTACAGGATTGGATGGCGGCCCATCCATTCTATTAATATATCTCCCATGCTGCTATGTATTATTATCAGTCTATTCCCAATAGATGTGCAGGATTGGATGGCGGCCCATCCATTCTATTAATATATCTCCCATGCTGCTATGTATTATTATCAGTCTATTCCCAATAGATGTGCAGGATTGGATGGCGGCCCATCCATTCTATTAATATATCTCCCATGCTGCTATGTATTATTATCAGTCTATTCCAATAGATGTACAGGATTGGATGGCGGCCCATCCATTCTATTAATATATCTCCCATGCTGCTATGTATTATTATCAGTCTATTTCCAATAGATGTACAGGATTGGATGGCGGCCCATCCATTCTATTAATATATCTCCCATGCTGCTATGTATTATTATCAGTCTATTTCCAATAGATGTGCAGGATTGGATGGCGGCCCATCCATTCTATTAATATATCTCCCATGCTGCTATGTATTATTATCAGTCTATTTCCAATAGATGTACAGGATTGGATGGCGGCCCATCCATTCTATTAATATATCTCCCATGCTGCTATGTATTATTATCAGTCTATTTCCAATAGATGTGCAGGATTGGATGGCGGCCCATCCATTCTATTAATATATCTCCCATGCTGCTATGTATTATTATCAGTCTATTTCCAATAGATGTGCAGGATTGGATGGCGGCCCATCCATTCTATTAATATATCTCCCATGCTGCTATGTATTATTATCAGTCTATTTCCCAATAGATGTACAGGATTGGATGGCGGCCCATCCATTCTATTAATATATCTCCCATGCTGCTATGTATTATTATCAGTCTATTCCCAATAGATGTGCAGGATTGGATGGCGGCCCATCCATTCTATTAATATATCTCCCATGCTGCTATGTATTATTATCAGTCTATTCCCAATAGATGTGCAGGATTGGATGGCGGCCCATCCATTCTATTAATATATCTCCCATGCTGCTATGTATTATTATCAGTCTATTTCCAATAGATGTGCAGGATTGGATGGCGGCCCATCCATTCTATTAATATATATCCCATGCTGCTATGTATTATTATCAGTCTATT